>CM023952.1:16376567-16477952 GCA_013407115.1 Glycine latifolia | reverse complement strand
TCACCACCCCTAGATCCTGCCTCACTCTTCCTTCCTAGGATGCTGCTTATGGCCTCCACACTCACTTTCCTAACTCTTCCAATTCTTCCTAACAAGCCACATCACAAACCAACAGCAAAACTTCATCCACTTCCTCACATCTCTTCAACATTGAATGTTGTTTCAAAAGATTCTCCCATTATCAACAATTACATCAATCTTTCAATGTTCTCAAAACTGCCTCTCTTTCCCTTTCATTAATCACACTCCCCTTCTTATTGGAACAAAAGGCAAGTATCTATCTGCCCCTACTTGTTACTCTTTAAAGGGTTCATTAATTTCTCTCTTACTTTGTGACATAAATGTTGTTGAGACAGGATGTGGCACTTGCTGTTGATGGGGAATTCGGGATATTGGAGGGAAGAGCACTTCCTCTCATACACCCATTGTGATGGCTTTGAAAGTGAAGAACATGATTGGATAAGAATCAAAATTAATAAAAGCTCACTGTGATAGTGTGAACCACATTGGCGCATGCTTACGTGAATCTGCTTATCTTCTGAACCAATGAAGCATGGGATTCTAGCTAAGTGAAATGCAAACTCGGATTCTATTAGTAAAGATTGATGCTAATTAAAGATGGTCAGCTTGGCCATGTTGCTCTCACAAAGCAAATGATTAATAGCTATCTCATTCTCAAAGGCACAAAAGGCTTATATGTTACTATGCTGCCCAAAATTAAAATGCAAGTGCTTAAGTGAGTCAGACACATCAGCAAATGAACTTGCTCTTCAAGTTTTTGTGCATTGGTTATTAATCACTATTTCATTTTCAAAGGCACGAGGAGTGTTAGGTTTGCATTATCTAATAAGCCCATTGTGGAGGTCCAGTGACCTGCCACATGCCCAATATTCAACAAAAATACCAACTAAGGCAAAGTAACCTAACCTTTAATTTGTTACCAGCTAACCGCTAACTAGTCTTACATTCCACATCCTTCTGATATATCAAACACAGTTACATAATCATAGCAAAATATAGGCTAAACCCATACATCACAGTTACAGCTTATGCATTAGGCATTTTATCAACCACTTAGTGGGCAACAAAAACAAAATCACAGCAATAACACATTGAACCCATACATCACACGCAAAATGCTAATGCAGAACCATACCCAACTTGCGACAACAAAATACAACAATAGCATTAATGGAGACGCGATGTTAGTTGATAATAACTTGGGATGGAGGTGCGAGGTTTGCTTCAACTCGAAAAATGGAGAGCGGTTCAGTTTCTAGAATGAGAGCTGACGTAGACGACAACAACCATGACCGTTCATCAACAATGAAAATCGCCACTGAGAATGAGAGCTGAGGTTGAGGAAGATGCAAAAGAAAAGCGTGCGACAGTAAGGGTATTTGATTTGGGGGCCAGATTTGTTTTTATAATAACAAGAACAACATCGGTTTTCATTTAAAAACCGATATTAACTAGTCCCCATTAACATTGATTTTGTAAAAAACACTTAAAAACCGATGTTAACATGGACTTAACATCGGTTTTTAAGTGTTTTTTTACAAAATCGATGTTAAATTTCTCCTCTTAATTACGATTTTGCCACAGCGTTTTCATTAACATCAGTTTTTGGAGAAAACCGATGTTAATGTAATGATTTTAAAACTCCTTTTTTTAGTAGTGATCTAGTCTGCAATGACAAATCCATGAAAATATGAGAAGATGTGGGTGATAAAGTGTTTACTATGTATCAATTTTTTTTTTCTGTATTCTTAAATGTAAAACTTACGTTCAAAAAAGGAGGTGGAATTGATTAAAATGATTAAAGATTTACAATAGACAATTTGTTCAGCATGTTGAGATTAAAGATTCATAGCAGAAATTTCTTCAGAAGGTTGGGAATCAAGATTTACAATAGACAATTCTTCAGTAAGTTAGGATCTAACATTTTCACCAGACTGAGCAGGCTAAGATGTCACCTAGTTAATTTCATTGATATAACAATGATGAATCATTAACATTGACAAACATCTTATTATATATTTTTAAAAGAAATGCACAAGTGTTATACCTCATCATATGCAGAATGTGCCATAATGAATCCAATCAAGTCTTTCTCATCTGAAATCTTACTCACAGCAAAATTGTTAAATTTTGGCCGCACCTTAATTCAATATGCTAAAGTGCACCCCAACATGTTATCAAGTGGTTTCGACTTCACCAACCTAACTAATACATTCAAAAATTTACCATGAGGAATAAAGAGACCAATATTATTTAATAAATTTGACAAAACATGAATATGAAATTATCTTATATAAGACACTATGCTTACTTCAACCATCACTTTCCTCAAACGATCAGCTGACATCCCAATTAGTTGAGCACATTCACAGTAAAAAAATACAAAAATAGAAAAGTTAGTACATATTTTAACAGAAAAGTTGAGCACATTCACATTCAAATTCCTTATTGCTTTCATTAGTCACACCAACTTTATGGTTGATGACAGTCATACCATATTTGTAGGCAGGTTATAGCCACCTTGTAGTAGAGTTTGTTGTACTTTTTAGCTTGGTGGGCTCCATGTTATTTTTAATTGTGCCAATTTTCCATAACCAAAAGTTAGTACATATTTTAATAGCAACTCTTAATGGTTTTATACTGATTCTGTGTGGTGAATTTTGTATTTATTAGCTCAGTTGCATGTTATGTTTTTGTATTATGTCTATATCAGTTCCTGTAAATTACATATTCACATCCAATAGGGCCTAGTATGATTGAGGTAACGTGGACTTAAGAAATCAGTAAGATTTAACTCTTCAACTTGGTTTCCTCAATTTCATATCCATAACAATAAAGTATCATTTGATATACATGCATTCATACAATTGACCTGTTCGCAAATAGGCAATATATGCAGTATACTGTTAACCAAAAATATGTCCATTACTTCCTGTTTTTAGATCCTACCAACAAGTATCAAAAAAATTTAGACACATAAATGATTTCTATGGATTATCATTAGAAGAAGTAATATGTGAACATTGCATAAACACATATTTCAAAATATGATTTACAAATTTAAAAATTGCATGCACATAACAAAAGATAAATGGAAGGCGAATTGAATTTCTAAATTTCATAGATTGTCATACTAGAAAATTGTTCACACAGCTAACAAAAGTTGAAGTTTACAAACCACTACATTTTAAAATGACTCAAAAAATTATGGATACACTTTGTCTGCATACATCCTTACTATTATTTTCCCAAAAATTTAATGGCCATATGTTAGAATTAAACTATATACAAAGAAAGAATCTTATATTCAATTGAATGTATAGGTTTTGACTATTGTATTTGATCAAATGATCATCATTGTTAATCTATAGAAACTAAAACAGGATAATGATTTATAATATAGTTACTCACCATGTATGAATTCCATCCATTGGGCATGTATGTGTATATATATATAGTCATTTGGCAACAACAAAAAGTTCCAGTTGTATTAAGCTTGAACTCACAAAAAAATGTAATGGTGGGATGAGATTTGCTGCAAGATAAATAAATAATTAGCCATGACTTTATTTAAAGTATATGGTTATTGTAATTTCTTAAAATTAATAATCATGAACCTGTTAAAGATTTTGAAAGACTTCTTTGTAGACAACATTAGTTGTTGTCTTCAATGGATTCCTTTCATTATCATGTACCAAAATCTTCAGTCCACTCCTTTTTTTAACTCTAGATATAGCCACATAAAGTTAGCCATGACTACAAACTGGTTTTGTTAAGTACAGTCCTACATTTGTCAAAGATTCTCCTTGTGATTTGTTGATCTTCATGGCATAGGATATGAAAATAGGGAATTGCCTCCTAATTAGTTTAAATGGCCAAGGAGACTGCGAAGGTGATAATGACATTCGTGGTATGTATACATAGTGTCATTGCATAAGCCTTCAGATTGGTCTAAATTTCTTAAAAGCATGATGGGTGTACCCACTTTAAGCCTTATCTTATGATTTGGTAACCCTGAAGTTCTAAGACAATGAAGAAACTCAGGGGTGATTGCTTGAAAAGATTGGTTGTATTGTATGTCAGTCATGTCAATCGAATCTGAACTTAAATACTCTTTTTCATCACCTATAACAGTAAATATATATAAATATCACTTGAAGATTATTATCAAATTAAATACATTTTGAATATACTATAAAGTAAAAATAAAAAGGTAGATAAAATATGAATTTTTTTATAAATCGGGCAATGGATAGAAGTTGTTACTTGGAATCATTGAAAAAATGTATTCATTGATCATATCCATTGTTTCTATTGTAGAAGCCAAAATGGCTCTACATTGTAGAAATCCTTCAATTTTGTAATTTCTAGACAAATTAGGATATGTGCTATCAACAATGGCTTGAATGAGATCCTCAAAATTAGAAATTAGAAACTCATCAGGTATAGTAATTGTAGCATAACCATCATTTGGTTCTCCTATTCTTCCATTCCCAACATCTAATATCCATTGAGAGAATTGTCTAAGTTTAGCAATAGACATATTGTCCGATGAACTTTCTAAACGCATATTCTTGGTTAGAGTTAATAATTGACAATGATCCCAAAGATAAGATGCGTTAATAGTTGCATGGACAATATCTGATTGATTACCTCTTGGAATGACAGGCAGTATCTGACGAAAGTCTCCTCCGAATACAATGACTTTGCCCTCAAAAACTGTAGAGCTATTATTTTCAGCACCCATAAGATCTTTCAAACTTTTGTCTAGTGCTTCAAAACAATGTTTATGTGCCATTGGAGCTTCATCCCATGTGATAAGTTTGGCCAATTTTAATAGTTCTGCATGCTCACTTCCTTGGTGGATGTTACATACTGAATTATCAAGAGTAGGCACAGGTATCATAAATTTTGAATGTGCAGTCCTTCCACCTGGTAATAGTAAAGATGCAATACCGTTTGATGCAACAGTCAACACAATCTCTCGTTTACTTCTAAGGGCATATGCTAATGTTTGCCACATGAAGGTTTTGCCTGTCCCGCCAAAACCATATAAGAAAAACATAGCACCTCTTTGTCTATTCACAGCTACCATTATGTTCTCAAATATATCCCTTTGCTCATCTACAACAAACAATATTAGTATATTAGTTCAGGATTTTGAAGAGATTTTCTTCTAATGCAAATCAATAATTAAAATCTAACCTGTTAAAGACTTGTAATTTTTGTCAAATTGAGACTTCATTTCAGCGATGTCATAATAAAGTTTTGTAAACACAAGCCTATTTCTTGAAACGCCCCTAACAAAATTGTTTGGATATGGCATGAGCGGAAAATCCCTAACAAAATTGTTTTGTCAATCTCCTTTGTTTATACAAAATGCCATCTGAGAGCCATTACCATGTATTTGCCCAAACATGTTTTGGTTTATTCATGTTGTTGGAAATGAGCATGGTAACAAATAATCTTATCAAAAAATGATCAGATCCCCAATCCTTAGCTTCTCTAATTGCTTCAATGTATTCTTTGTCATCCTCAACAAAACCCAAAGCAAAACATGCTTCTTTGAATGTTGGATAAAGAATGTTGTTGATTGTCCTAATATCTTCATAAGTACATGGACCTTTGGAAACAGTTAACATTAATCTTAAATAATATAACTCTCTTGTACTTGGTGGCACCCACATCAATCTTCCAATTGTATGACCTTTCTTTCTAAGTTTCCAACATCTTATACTCTTCACATAAACAAATTTAGACACAAATTGGCCATATGTTAGACTTTTTGCTTAATCATATGACTTGTTTGCATCCATCCATGATGTGAACACTAATTGGTTGACAGAGGGCTTTGAAAGAATATCATCAAGTGATTCAGCATCATTAAAATACACTGATTGTTCGCCTGGTAAATGGAAGAACAATCTCTCAACTGCTGGCATTCTACTATGAATTGGAAAATAGAAGATTCTCCAGCATGCTTCTGATGGAGATATATCTGCAGTCAACATATTGCTTAATTTCATCATTTGGTGCATGTTGAGATGCATGTTGGCTTTCATCCGGGACAATCGTAGCAGTTATTTGGTCATAACCCTTGTTGATATATTTGAACAAATATTTAATAGAAGTGCATTGGTTGCACCATTCCATATTGATGTGGGCTTGGTACTTGAGAAGGAACATTGGGTTGTATGGAACTACACTTCTATTATCAAAAGTTAGACCACCTTTTTGTATTGTATTTCCATGATCTCTTCTTCTATATACAAGGAATCCATCTTGATCTAGAATTGTGACATTTTGAAATTTTTTTGGATAGTACCGTGTACACTTCCCATTTTTCATACATGGTGAGGAGTTGTTAGCTAAGCCACATGGTCCATGAATCATGTGTGACTTCACTAACTAGTATAACTCTGGACTGTCTTGTTCACTGGGTATCTCAGCTGAAATTATTTTATCAATGTCATTTGGTGTAGGATACTTATTTGAAGGATGTAGAAAGATAAGCAAATGAGCGTGAGGTAATCCACGCTTTTGGAACTCTATTGTGTACACATCTAAAATTAAGAAATTGAGATCAGATAAGGAAAATAAAATAAAACTACGCATAAGTTATAAAAATAAAATTCAGATTATGTTTGTCAATCACTCATAGACTTTGAGTTTTGCGATGGATAATCAGATTTATCTTTAAAGTGTAATGTATTATGCTCTAGAAATTACTAATTGTTTAATTTAAATATTTAATATCAGAACTTTATATTTGCATAAAAAATGTTATGATTTATAATTTTGATATATTGGAAATATACATTTAATATCAAAGAGTTCTAGAATTTAAAAAACTTACACGCAATGACTTTGCCAAGAACATGTTTCTTTGTCAAATATGTCAATAACTCTTGAAATTTAATCTTGAAAACTCTAGCAACAATATCGGGTTGATCCACAGGCTTCAAATTCAATGGAGCAAGCAACCTTTGAATTTCTTCCCAATATGGATTACTGATATGCTGCTAGCATATGTAGTTTTTAGGGTAAATTCATTAAGAAACTAAGCATAAAATGTCAAATAAATGTTAGAATAAGTACAAATCTCATCATTATTGTGTTTATTACTAATTTATGCAATTTTGATGTTAGGAGCCAAGAAAAGAAAGAAAAGAAGCAAAATAAAGAGCTAATTGTTTCTGGAAGCTCGCGCTAACCGCGCCATGGCCACACTGATCGCGCCAGAGTTATTGGAAGTTCACGCGAGTCGCGCCATAGCCACGCTGATCGCGTGAAAGTTACTGGAAGTTTACACGAGTCACGCCAGAGCTCACGCTGATCGCGCCACACTCACTGGAAGTTGACGCCAATCGCGCCAGAGCTCGCGCCACTCGCACAGATGACACGGGAAATACGAATTAGCTTAAAGATAACATAAAAATAAAAGCTATTGGGGTTTTTATGACCTAGATATAAATAGGAAAGTAGTAGGATGTTTTTGAGAGAAAGATAGAGGTAGAAACAAGAGAAAAGAGGCATTGAAGGAGATCAAGGAAAAAGGAAGATCAAGAAGGAGGCCAAGATTAAGGGGTTTGCTTACTCTTCATTCTTTGTATTCTTTCTCATTTACCTTCTTATTCTTGTATTAAAGCCAGACATAATCATGTCTGGCTAGTTCCTCTTTGATTGTGGTTAAAGCCAAAGCCAATGTGAACTCTTATGTAATTTGAATTGGTATTAATATAGTTTATGATAATTGTTTTGCTCTACCTTGTTCTTTAATTACTTTTGCCTCAATAGACTTGATCAATCTATTAGGGTTCTAAGGGCTAGGATTTACAATAGGGATATTGGAATTTTAGTCTCTGAAAGCGGTAGAGTAACAATATTTACATTACCTAGGGATAAGAGTGTAGAATTGCAGAGTAATAAATATATCAGCTCAAAGCTTAATTTAAGAAGGGATTACTAAGGAATTAGAATTCTTAATTAGATTAAAGGGTTAGATTACCGAGGAATCAGGATTTAACTAAATTAAGTAAGATATATCCTTTGAATAATTAGAGTAAGCGAAGTTACTAACTAATTCAATTACAGAAGGTAGGGATCAGAGGTGATTGTGCTTTAATCACAATTCTTCCTCATTATTGCATAATCTTCAATTTACATCGCGTTTGAATTTTCTTAAATTTTAATTCAGTTTTGTTATAATTTCTTAAATCCAAATCACAATCATATTCTTCCAATTATATTATTTCTCTTCCAATTTAAAGATTCTAAATTACAATTAAATTTAGTGCTTCAATCCTCGTGGGAACGATATCCTATTTATCACTTTATTACTTGGAACGATCGGTGCACTTGTCGAGTTCGCAACAATTGCACGTGAAAGTGATAAACAAATCAGGAAATCCAACGTGACTACAAATAGTCATTGCATCAAAGTAAAGTTGATCCATATAGTGACGACCACCAACAAATGATGATGGCAAGATTACACGTTTTCCTTTATCAGAACCTTGACTTTGATTGTTGGAATCTACATCAGTCAAGTTAGAATACTTGTCTACTCATAGTTTACATTGGTTGTATCTTATGAAGGATAACCTCTCTGACTCAAGCATCATGTTACCATCTACCGAAAATTGTTGAAATAGCCTTTGGGATCTAATTAAAGTATGTGCTTCATTTATTCTAGTATGTATTCGAAAACAAAGCCATTCTGTTATAGTCAACCGGTTCCTTTTAGTGTCTTGAGTAATGCGAGAATCACGGTGTAACACATCTGATCTGTATCCGTCTTCTCCATAAGGGAATAAGAGAGGATATTGAAATCCCAAATAGCTTGGATGTAGTTCATCTATTTTTTTCAATTTGCCACACTATCTTTCAACAATTATATCCCTATGAGATACTGAGTCAACATCTCCAACAATCACAGCCGCTATTTTAGAAACATTTGGAATATTATAGATTCTGCCATCAGTTGCTCTGTCAAAAAATCAGTTGCAGCTGCAAGTTATGTGCAGATTCTTGTTTCAATTTGTCTCGAGCTTGCCTGAAGCATTAGGCATGTGTGTTGTATTTATCCAGCATGTTTGAAAGTGTTTTGACAATCTCAGGATCAACATTGGGTTGCTTGCTATAACAATTAGTAAAGATTAAAATTAAAATAAACTCTGATATGTATATAAAAATTTAAAACTCCATATGTATATAATTTTTACCTCATTGATCGAATCCTATTCTGCACTTCATTTTCAGTGTCATAGATGTAAAGTTGTACAAATTTTGGGGACTGCTTTGGCATCAGGAGTAAACTACCAATTCTATGACATGATTCACCTTGAAATCTTATTGTTGGTGGACCTCAACTCTTATATATATGTGGATCCAGTTTTACCCTAGGTAAGTGAAGGCAAACATAACATTATACACTCTAATATTATGCTGGAAATGTTTGCTATCATCTGAATTTTGATCAAATAGCAGATGTTGAAGCAAAGAAGGAGGTTCTTTCAATAATGGTAGCTGGACTTTACCATTGCCACAACAAAGATAGTATTTGGGAGAAATGTTGTGCTTGTGCTTTCGCATCCTCTCTTGATACCACATAAGCGCATTGCAATAATTACATTGATGAATAGGATCACCAATATCATAATATCCTATACAATAAATATAAAAAAGAATTTCATATCAACTACGATCAAAATAGGTTGATACATTTTTATTAACAAATAAGATTATAATTTTCAATCTAATTTTTGAAATGTTGTTCACATCACATTACTACCTTGGTGGACATTAGAAGTTGAGATAGTAGCATTTCCATGAATAAAATCATCATCCTCAAAGCTTGAATCAGTGTCTGAACTAAAATCTAGTAGATTGAAATATTTTATTAGTATTTGCTCATTTTATCTAACAAAAGTCATAACTAATTAATCATGTTTTCTTTATATGAAAACAAAAATCACAATAGAACAAAGGAAATAGAAAAAGTCACCTTCTGTTCCTGCAAAAGAGTGACAATTTCCAGTGTTGAATTGTTGTTGCTACCAGTTTGACTTGAACTTTGTGGATTTATATATCCAGTTTCTGCATTTTTTTTGCCTGAATTCGATCAGTATTACTGCATGATGGGTTTAGTATTGGTTGTTTCAAAATGACAGCATCAAATCTATTAATCAAGTTTTTGCCATTGTACTACATTTCATTCCTAGTCCTTTTATTTTGCAATGCATGGTCCAAATTTGGACTTGGCTGAGTGAACTGATCTTGTGTGAATTCAATGTTGTTGTCATTGCTACTTCCTTTGTATTGTGTTACATTAGAAAATGGCGTTCTTTGGTTGCTTGAACATATTTGTTTATGCTTGTCAACATTTCTTTCCCTCAATTTTTTTTCTTTTTCTTCGTGCTTGAGCAGCAGCCTCTCTATTGCTATTTTCTTTGCCATTCATTTTTTTGTTGATACAAAAACGATAATATATCTCTTTATAAATGTTAGAAAAATTGGCTATGTTTAACATTATTAATTATTAAGGAAAAACCACAAATACAAAGACACATGCTAAATAAAATGTTACAGAACATATACTTTAAATAAAACTACATAAATTTCAATCACACACTTACCGTCTTACATTCAAAATGAAACGGGAGAAAAACCACAATTCGGAAAAAATAAATGTGCTTCAGTTCTTAGAAGAAAAAGTATAAGAAGTGCGGATAAAGAATAATATAAAAGTTTAACTTAACTGACACTATGTTAAAAACCAATCTCAATTGATATATAAGCAACTATTATTGGCTAATGAACAACCATCAACTAAAAATCCAACAGTTAAATTATAAGTGTTAAGCAAGATTCTAATTTTTTATAAATAAACTACACCTAATTATGCCATGATTTTCTACAACTATACAAGATACAATCCTTCATGTTCATAACAATGAGATAAATCTGTCAATCTTAAAAAATAAATTACAACTAAAAATAAGTTAAAAAAAAACCAAAGAAAATAACTAAAAAGGAAAAATAAAAGAGGAGTAGAATGAGACATATTGAAGATATTCCTATTATTCAACAACTATAGTTCTTATACCAATTATGTTTTATAATACTTTGAGCCATTGAAATTTGACACACTCCTATTATTTACATGTTTTTATAATTCTACTAGACTTAGACTATTATATATTCACCAATATGCTAGAAATATTTGTTTTCCAATTCAAATCATGTCTTATATTAATTATTCTGATATCCTCTTTATATATTTTTCAATTGCATGCAAAAACAGTAGTAGTTAATATCCAGCAAACTGATATGAGAATCCAACAACACAAATAAGCAAGTAGACCATAGTTTTCCAATTACAATTAATTTGAATATACTCCTTATTAGTTAACAGTTATACCAACTATGCCAATTTCAAAAATATGAAGAATGAGAGTGAGGAAAACAAAGAGAAGAGCCTAAATGAAAAAATCAAAATAAAAATTATGCAGAGAGACAAAGAAAAAAAGGAGAGACAATGAAGAGGTGTAACCAAACCAAATGAAAAACATAGCCCAATTTGTCTCCTGAAAACCTTATTCCTTGAGGACAGATTGTAGCGCTGCAAACAATAATAGGGAGGTGGCAGCAGAAAACAAAATTGCTCCCACTAACCTGCACGATCAGTGCGATTCAGCCGCAAAATGGAGTCAATTCTATCGCGACACCAAACACGCACTGCACCACTGTTACAGAATCGGTTCGCACAATTCAAAATGTCAAAATAAAAAACATGAAGACAGAAAAGAAAAACAATGAAGAGGTGTAACCAAATCATTTTGGAGATTTTTGCTATTAACAATTATACCTTAAATGGAGAAATAAATCATTTTTTAAGTACTAAGTGTATGAAATTGTGACAGATTTGGTTCTCATAAACACTATTTTCAAATTTTAAAGAGAAAAAAATCATTTTTTTTCCATAACATTCATTTTGATTTCTTCTAAGAAACCAAGTCTACATTCATAACATTAGCGTAGTTAAAAATAACATTAGAGAAAAAAGACATAGATACCATCACCGGACATGGAGAAAATGGAAAAGTTTCTTATTGGAGCATGTTGGCGTGAATGGAGGAAGAATCAGAGTTAATTCTTGTGCTCCCGTAAAAGTGTGAAACGGAAGAGGGAGTGAGAGAGTGAGAGGGTTGAGCGGAGAGAGAGTGGTTGGTCTTATTTCTTTTATCTACTACCTGCTTCCTGTCTAGTCAAAGAAGGCTTTAGAAGTTTAAAAATTTGAGCCACTACACTTTGGTTCTGTTTGTTGGTCTGACGAAAATGGCTCAGTAGCATACATTTTTTTTTTTTGCTAATAGCTTGTTGTGTAAAGTGTGGGACCCATTAGTCTACCTTTTGAAATTTTCCATTTTGTTCTCACGGGAATGGTTGAGAAGCAAAAGTTTTTTGCTTTGTTTGTTGCTTGTTGTGCAAAGCATGGGATCCATTAATCAACTTTTTTTAAAATTTCCATTTTATAAAAAAAAAAATGAGACAGGTATCAACAAATAGAATGAGAATGAATATGTATTTTACCTGACCTAAAGTTATCTTAAATAGATATTAGATAATCATTTTTTTTTTGTAATTTACCATTTTATCAAATTAATGAGACAGATATCAACAAATAGAATGAAGGTGAATATGTATTTTATCTGACCTAAAATTATCTTAAATAGATATTAGATTCTGAAAGTTCTAAATTGTTAAAACTTATTTAAGGTAAGAACGTGATTTTTTTATAGTTTGTAAGTTTTGGGAAATTAATTCATTTCTAATATTTCAAATGAGTGAAAATTGAAAATGTGTATTTCAAGAATTAGTAAAATGTATCGAGAGGCCGTACAATTTAAGTACACGCTAAATTATATTCATGAATGGAATAATTCATTATCAATATAAAAGAAAGGGGCCCTTATAGAGAAAAGACATGAGTTGATTTTGTAATGTGAAAGGTTATTAAAATTTGTACAAAAAAACCTATAACAAGAAATTTTTTTATAAATTTGTCCAACAAAATGTAATGGAAAGAGGATTTTTCAAGTTTGTGAAGAAAACTTTTAATATATTATTTGACATAGAGAATATTTATTGATATTTTTTTAAACATAAATAAAAGGTGTCGAATCATCTTAAATCAATGTCTTTTTTTATTTTTATTGACTTAACTATGTTTTTGGTATCTGTGTTAGCATTTTTATTTTTATTATTGGTTTCTATAAAAAAAAATTAATTTTAGTTCTCGTAAGATAGTGTTTTTTCAATTTTTGTTTTTTAAGTTTTTATTTATTTTTAATTTTGTAAGTTTATGTTTTTAAAATTTAATTTAGTATTTTTAAGATTTTATTTTTTCTTTTATAATCTCCATGAATTTGCGCTTATGGATCAAAATTGGAAAAATACAAACTTACAAGATTAAGAATGAACAAAATATTTTATAGAAATCAAAATTCAAAAACTCAAACTCACTAAAACTAAAAAATAAACTTTAAATGACCAAAAATAAAAAATGCTAACTTGCATTAAACAAAAACATATTTAATTATTTTCTTTTTCTATATGTGGCGTGGTTTGTGCGTGTCCCAGATGTTTGATCCATGTCGTGTGTGAGAGGTTTTTCCCAACAATTATAATAACCACTTGGAGAAAGTAGATGAGGAATTTTTTTAGTAAGTTGACTCTTTAGATAAGAAATTTGGTTCATTATATTTCCTTAATTTATTTTTCTTTTTCCTTATTAAGCACTTTATTTAACTTTCACTACTACATATAAGCTTTTTAAGGTCGGTTATTTAGGGTCTTCAAAGTCGGTTATATAACTGTCTTTAATTGTAACGTCCTAGAAATAGCACGAAACAACGTCGGTTTTGTGCCCGTCTTTGTATCTGCAGAATCAACATCGGTTATTATTGGGGAACCATCTTCGTATGGTTATTTTTTTTTTTTGTCTGCAAAATTTCTAAGACGGTTATTTAAAGGAACCGACGTAGAATTACATGATTCAAGGTCGGTTTTTTTGAAATAACCGACTTTGAAGTTCAATTTTTTATAAAAAATTAAATTGTTGTAGCTTTCATCTAATATGGTTATTTTATAAAAACCGACTTCAAATGGTTGATTCAAGGACGGTTTTTACCAAATAACCAACTTTGAAATAATTTTTTTTTAAAAAAATTCAATTAAAAGCATGATCTAATACGGTTATTTTTATAAAAACCGACTTAATTTTAGTATCATTCGACGACGGGTTTTTGAAATGACCGTCTTAGAGATTAATTTTGATGTTATTTATCTTGTTTCATAAAAACAATAATTAATAAACCTGATTTTATTGCATTTAAAATGAACCCCTGTACGTAATATCTAAATTGTACTGCTTCCACAAAATTTACATCCCAAAATCAGCTAAATTTTTATTAATTTTTTTTCCATAACATCTTATTGACTAGAAAGGTCATACCCTTATTTACACCAAACATGTTTTTACAAGTCGAAACTCACTAACAATAATATATATATAGTAGTAATACATGACCCAAATTTCTTAACAATGATAATCAGAGACAGTAATTATGCGACTTGATGCACAAATTATGTTCCATAAAACTTACACTAAGTCACTGGATTATTTTATAATGTCCATTTAATTGTAAATTGTATCTCCAAGAAGGTCTTTTCCATGATGTTCTTCTGCATTACACTTCTCTGGCAAGCAGATACCATGCATCCTGATGGACAATGAAGGACAAATTTTATAAGTAACACCGTAATTAAATTTTGTCATGAGATTAATTTATGAAACATCCTTTCAAAAGATTAAATTAAAAAAAGATCCACAAGATATGTATCAAGGCTCAGCCATCAGCTTTGAAAACGGAAACAAAAATGGAAATAAAAATGGAAGCAAAACCCAACAGAGTAGTCAATTGAAAGCCAAGATGAAGTAATTCTAAGCAGGATGCAGGGAGCAAACATCTTCTAGTTTGAACTAAGTTGAATAAGTTAATGAAAGTAAAAGGCACAGATTAAATCAGCTTCATAATTCAACCAGTGTAGTTTTCATATTTGCAAATATCTAAATTACTAATGAGTTGAAGTGAGTTTAATATAAACTTATACCAAAGCAACAACATGATTTGAATATTAATTCAGCTCACCTGTCAGTCAAAAGCATGCAATATAAGAACCTATGTTGTCAACCAATCAGTTCAATTAAAGCCTTCACTTTCCATATATATATTTATATACAAACGATGAACACGTGCCTTTTACTGTCAAGAGAGAATACCTGGTCCACAGCTCCCTTTCTTTTCAGGCCATTGTCATTCAACAGCTAGATGGAACTAAAAAAGGAAAGAGGAAAAAACAAAGTATTAGTAAATTCAACTTCTCTCTCTCCAAGCTTTTTGACTTCAAATGAGAAATGCAGCCTTGCATTATACTTTACAGTAGCTTTACTGTGAATGTTATGAAAAGCTGAGAAAGGCTTGTTAGTTAAAAGGTTAGTTATTAGTTAGGAAGTTGGTTACTCTCATTAGCTTTATAACCTCTACTGTACCCATGTAAAATGATGTTTCTCATTTGAATACAATTGTCTTTTTAAGATCTGTAATTTTTTTCTCATTCTTTCTTCTCTCTTGAGCTCAATCATGTTTACTAAATACTAACAGTATAAAATGGATAGACCTGTGCTGATGAATTTGATTATCTGATACATCATAACATGCAGAAAACTTGAAACAAAAGTATTTGGTGGATGTGTTGTTCATGAAACCCACTTATTTGTTCAACTATTTTTATAGAGCTAGATATTTTCATTTTCCTAACTAAGGCTGTTTTAGACTTTTGAAATTGTAAGGACCATATATGATCCAAATTTAACATCAAATAAGCATAAGTCAAATTTGACAATCAGCAGCAACATAGTATATCATTGGAAAAAGACTGAATTAGCACTTACAAAATTACAGAAGGGTCATAGGTTTGCTCACTATTGAGGAAATGTGTCATTGATATTGCACCATGATTAGTATCCTGTTATACAATCAAATATTTCAGGTATGTCATATTTTGTAGTTGTGGAAAACTTGAATCAGGTCCATTTAAGTCACTAATCCTTCTGCATTTCATATTTTAAGGAAGGAGATGATATCATATCATTATATGAACAATATTTAGTAGATATGAAAATGTTCATGGACTATAGAAGGAAAGACCACACTTGCATGAAAAATAGGGCTCATAATTTGCATCCTGGATTCCCAAATGGCTGCACCTGGTGCTCGTGCTTGGAACTTGGATGGCTTCACATGGAACACAACCATAGCACTTGTGCTCACATATTATTGATTGCTTGACCCTATTTTGCTCACTCCTCCATCATAGGCTTCCTTCATTGTCTCTGATGTACCTTCGATACCCTTTAACATAGATACAAAACAGACACACTGCAACAATATATTAGTCATTAGTACACCAACTAGACCCACCCAGTTCCAAACTTAGCGAGATAAGTCATGTCATTTTTGATTCTATAGTATGTGGTGGTGGGGACTGTAAAGTCATTTCTTGGGCTAAAAACAAAGTGTTCAAAAAAATTAACATAAGACAGAGAGAATGAATCATATAAGCTAAGGCATAATGAAGTGATCAACAGTCTAAAAATTTGTTCACTGAGCTAGAAATAGTATTGTGGGCAAGCCATACTTATATTATTTTGTTATTACAAATGTTAGAAAATTTTGACAAAAATGACACTGATGATGTTATATTCTATGCATTGGCCAAGACATTTTGCTTCACAAGCAAGAGATTCAGTTTTCTTGCACACAGTTAAAAACCTCAGCAAACATTCACCTTCATTTGACAACTCATCTAGGAACTCCAAAAGACTGGTCTTTTTTCCACTCTCTTTCTGCCTCATCTAACCTTGGATAACTTACCTTTCAAAACAAGCCAAGACTTTCTCTCTCAAATCAATCCAACTTAGTAGTACTACTTATGGTGGTCCACAAAATTAAGAATAACAGCATCCTTTTTGGGGCTGAATTGTCTGAAGCACCTGCAAGAGCAAGACCCTTTTAAATACTATATATTATACTAGATCAGATTAAAAAAAGAACAAAAAAATAACTTTTGCTATAGACAACACCCTTACACAGCCTTTCCCTTTTCTTGATCCTTTCATTGCCATATGAGAAAGAAAAAAATCAACAATTAAAGCCAGTTATTAAAAGTGGTCAAAAGCACCAGCCTCTTAGTAGTCAGGTCTGCAGCAAAAGCAAAATTTAATGAGTTAGTTAACCATATCTAATAAGGTAACATTCTCAGCTGTCTACGGATTGGTTGTTGGAGAACATACAAGACTCTCCTTAGTACGACATCCAATATCGGCTATTCCTTTACTACTTGGCATTGAATTTGGGGTCCCACCTCGCCTGCTGGATATTTTCCCACATTCAATGAAGAGCATATATATTCTGCTTACATCATTTATTATGGTTCAAAAGGCACCATGGATGAAAGAGCACAAACAAGGCATGCGCAATCTAAAGGTGAATTGATTAAAACATAGACAAACTATACATTTGATAAACCATATACACCCAGTCAACATGAACCGAACAATTTTGAAAATACTAACCTGCTTAAACATGAGACCAATTGCAGGGCGACTAGCAGTTACAAGACGCTCGCTAAAGCCCTAGATCATGTACAATATAGTAAGAATGAAGAACTTGACAAAACTCAAGAAAAACATGATACCTTGGTATCTTCCAAGAGCAGTTAACAGCATATTCTAGCCAGATGTGGCAATTGTTAATGAATTTATGCGAAGACATATTATAGAATTCAGCACATGAAGATGAATCTCAGTAATTTGTCAACTATCTTACATGTCTTAAAAACCCAAAGCTGTTGTAGAATACAAAAGTAGTCATCCCCTAAACCACTAGCTGAACAAACAAGAA
This sequence comes from Glycine latifolia, assembly GCA_013407115.1. Lineage (NCBI taxonomy): Eukaryota > Viridiplantae > Streptophyta > Magnoliopsida > Fabales > Fabaceae > Glycine > Glycine latifolia. The sequence continues at coordinate 16,459,902 of CM023952.1, read as the reverse complement.
GCTAGAACAAGTTCATGTTAACAAATTTTGGAATAACTGAACAAGAGAAAAGGTTGAAAGGCCATTGTCATCACAGTTCTAACCTTATGCATTGATCCTCAAAGCAAATGCTGAATATGCTTCATAGCTTGGCATTGGTTTCATGAGTCCATTCTGAATATAGTAGCAATTTTTGCCTTCAGCTGAGCCAGTTTTTTTCAGGTTAAAAGAAGGGAAGCAGTGCTGCTGCCAAAGGGACTGATGTATATGTCGTGGTGTGGAGCTTCTTAGTCGCCCAGCTTTCGTAGTATTGATGCTTGCAACACAAATGTAAATAAGAGTCAATAATGGAAACGAAATTCCAAAAATAAACAGAACAATAACAACAATAGGGGAATAACTGCTCAAGAGGAGGAATATTTGGAAAACCTTATTGATGAACACATAGTGAGGCCCCTCCTGTACCCAAACCCAGAACTCCACCACCGGATTTAAAAGCAACAAAAACATAGACGGAAACCTTCATTAAGATGTCCTGCTCACGCATATAACTACTAGGTACAGCGAAAGATAGAATTTCATGCAATAGATGTGAAAAAAGATAACAATTTTAAATATAAAGACATAATCATTTTTACATTCAGAGAGTGTACTAAAAATTAAAGTCTTCCATTCATGAAACCAGCCATATACATCCTACTATGTCAAAGCCTACAACATCTAATGTTGTGTCAGTGACTTCTTTTTAACTTCTAACAAATACGCTGCCCATTTTTGCCGAATCGTTGTTATGTGCTCCACGTCTAACGGTGTCGCATTGAGAAACCACTACAACATTAAAAAAACAGCAACATAACATGAACAAACATAGTTGGATGATGTACTAAGTTGATAGTAAGTTGTAGACTTTAAACAAAGTGGGTACAAAATGTAATTTACCTTGTTCCATTCACTCTTCACATACCCGCTGACTATGTTCCACAGCCAATGCATCACGTAATAGCCACACTCATAGCCTCCGGTTTGAACATGGCTCTAAAATTATACCTGATGCAATTAATTTGTAATCTCATAGGGACACATGAACGCCAACAACATAAGTATATTTACAAGTAAGTTGAAATGGCTAACCTTCACTTCAATCCATTTTGGCATGACATTAGACGCTTTCACACGGAATGTTGGCTTCAATGTCTTCATTGCACTGAATTACAAATTAAAAACATGAAAGTGGGTTAGGGAGGTAAAATTTATTTATCCTCGAGCAATTAGGACAACTAACTTGTTAATTGTCGTTTTGATGTAGGGGTCAGGCTTCCTATGTAATGAACAGAACCACACAACTTCGTAAGACCAAGGACATAGCACAACAAGTTGCCAATGGGCCCTGAAATGAATAATTTGTTGTACTGGTTATTAGGAAAACTATGGCAAACAGATCAAAACCATTAATTGTACTTACTGATTCAAATAAGCTCCTAGGTACACTTGTCTCTATGATTCCTTGATCCATGTTTCAATGTATTTTTCACACTGTTGAAGTCTATCCTTTGCGCAGTGTATGGACTGAGGCTCCAGGAATCCATAGACCGAACCATGTCCTAAGGTTCTACTTTGTTCTTCCATAAACCTAATTTGAACACATGACATTTTTCATTAGTAACATCCACGGAATTTCTATTTAGTCTAACAAATTGTGTTAAAGAAATCACACAATGAAAGTCAGTTTACTTACATGATCCACAACTGCAGCACAGATATGTTCAAACATTTGTCCCCTGATACGATTTCGTTCACATCGGAAAAATTTAAGAATAATGATTTAACTACATCTCCAAGACCAAATTTTGAACCATCCCACAACAACTCCACTGGCTTCTTGTAAAAAACAAATAGATTCTGAATCAGCCCACCCAATGGGTCATCGTCACCATCAGTATTCGACCTTTGAACAGGTTGAATGGGTTTCCCTTTACCCAACTGTGGATCCTATATAACATGGAAGAAATAACTATGTGTAGTTAATTAATGAGATCTCAAGAGGTTAACAAATGAAACCATTTAAACTACCAAAATCCAACAGTTTTTTTTTATGTAAAAGCATTATTACATAGAGTTCATACCTGGGGATCTACAAGTTTCACAAGATATGTAGGCCATGCAACAAATGTGTCAAGGGTTTGTCTGACATATTGGATTTCAGATGACGGGAAAGGGACTTCAGCGTCTCCTACGATAATTTGGGTAACACTAACCCTTACGACATCATCTGAATAAGGCACATTGTGTATGGTCGACACCCCTTTCTCAACTTTTCCCAAGGCCACCAACTTTGTAGATTGTCCACAAGCAACATACAGTCCCATAGTGGAAGCCACATTTGTAACATGGTCTTGTCCTGATGGATGTGCTGCATTTTCAGCACAACTCCCCTTTGTGCTGACACGTGCAACTAATTGCTGAACATCTACCTCAACCGGAGGAGACGGTGGTGATGCTATTTGAGACAACTCCATCTTGATTTACTCCTTCAACTCTTGTTTCATTCTCTCATTGAACTGTTGTGTGATTTGCTCAACATATTTTTTGGTTTCTTCCTCTTGTTTTCTCATCCACTGTTGTTGCAGATTTTCTACAAATTCAGCCAATTCTTGTTGGTTGATGGATGCCAGGGAGCTGCTTGAGCCACGGGATGCCTGTCCAAAATATTGACGTATTGTCACACCGGTCCCTACGACACGAACACGCCCAGGATGCTCTGATCGTCCTAAGGCAGCATTGAGAATATCGTTTCGCCCGTGGGGAACAAAGATACCTTGTGTTGTTTGTTCTTCTAACGAGTCCTGCAATAAGCACGATATAAGAACCACAAAATCATAACGCACTTCATCTTAATGAACAAAGATGCTTCAACACAAAATATGATAGTTACTCACTATTTTATCAGATATTTCTTTGGCCGCATTAGATGTCATGTTCCCATATCTCTTTGTTCGAGCCATCTTCCACTTAACATGTCTTGGAATAGGAGATGGTGGGTCATCGAGCAATGTAGGGTCCTCAGTGTACATTGCATCGTGTTGTCTTTTCTTTATCTTTTCTTCCATCATCTTTTTCTCAAGCAACTCGTAACCCCCTCGAGATAGGACGTGTGGACAATCATTGAATTTCTGAATTTCCTGGGCCTTTTTTCTAACTCCCTATGTGTAACACAAAATAATTAAATTGTTTAGCAATGTAAATGAATATTGTTAAATAGAGACAAAGGTTGTTCTGCACACCAACCCATAATTAGACCATTTTATGTGTACCTGCCAATTAGGATTTGTCCTGCTTGCAAGAAATGCTTGCCAAGTATCATGGTCTAACCCATATTTAACACAAGGATCTTCTTTATCTTCACCATGCTTGTCAGCATATATGTATTTACTTGTTAGGGAAGACTTAAATTGCCTCCATCTGGTGGCCAACAATGACATCACCTTAGCCTTCACTGCATTTGCTTCAACAATATCAAATTTGCCCTGCACCAACAACAATAAGTGACATTTAGTGTATTACTTTGTACCTCAAACACTAAGCAACAAACAAGGTGACTTCAAATACCAATATGTCATCCCATATTAGCTGCTTCAGATTTTCCGGAACATCTTTCCATTTTTCATGGATTATTGGAATTTTTCCCGTGCTACAACTCCTAGATAGCTGTGGAACTTATGTTTGTGGGGCCCCGATCCTCTCCCAGTTTGAGGATTGACTTTAACGGATGGTCTACGCTGATCCAAATTCCTTGATGTTAAGATTCTTAGTCGCGTTGAAGCTCGACTTCTCCTAGACATACATTTTGAAGGTGCATCTGAAGGCAGAGGGGACCTTGGTGGTGTTGCCATCAATCTGTGGAAAAAAAACAAACAAAAATTCAATTAGCTTGTCTTCATTTCCAATTCACACTAGTAACACAAATGCAAAGTACATATATAATTTGTAAACATCAACTTTGGGGTACATAATGTTATAATGAAGACAATTACCAATAAATTATTTTGTTACGTTTTGTTGTTTTCCCACAAGCCTTCTTCATGATCGGTACGATTTGCATGCTCATCATCCACCAAATCTTCATCACGAATGGAAGGAATTTGTGTAGCCAATGGCGCCAACTCATGAGTATCAGTTGGAGGTTCATGAATTTCATTAAGTAACCCACTTGCTCGTCCTTGAAGAACCACAGACAATCTAGAATACAAGGATCTTGCACATAAAAGACTTGTTTGGCTTGTTCAGCCATGATGAAAGGCTCGTCTTTGTAACCCAGTTTATGAAGATCAACCAAAGTAAAACCAAGTCGGTCTTTATGAACACCAGTGTTTCCATTAACCCAATTACACTTAAAGACAGGCACTCTGAAGTCATTATAATCTACTTCCCAGATTTCTTCAATGACACCAAAGTAAGGCATGGAAGCTCGAATCGGCTTTTTGTCTGCCGCACTAGAAAAGTGTTCAGAAAAAGCCTCAACAGTCACCCCACTGTTCTGCACACAACTTTTATTATCCTGTGATTTGGTGTAAAATGAGAAATTGTTTATATCATATCCCTTCCAAGTAGGGACATTAAGATTTGGCCCAACAGCTAATAAAGTTAATTTCTTAGCAGCTGTTGCATCTGCAAGGATTGTTGCTCTAAACCAGTTAATGAAAGTTCTGTTATGCTCTTGCAGTACCTTCATGATGTTCATGTTTGGGTGACTTTCTGTGAGGTGTTGTTTGTGAATATCTATGTACGGCAAAACTTCAGCTGTGTTGTTCAGAATATATAAATGTGCTTGACAAGCTTGTTGACGAGTCATGGTGACAACATTGAATCCTCGTGTACCATGACCTCTTCGGGATAAGTCATGTCAAGGCTGAGGAATCCCAATAGGTTTAACTGCATCCACATAGTCGGAACAAAACTCAATACATTCTTTGGCAACATATCGTTCAACAATTGATGCTTCTGGTCGGTAATGATTCTTCATATAACCTTTGCAAACTTTCATGAACCGCTCAACAGGATACATCCATCGTAGAAAAACCGGGCCACATAACCTTATCTCCCTAACAAGATGAACAATTAAGTGCACCATGATGTCAAAAAAGGAAGGCGGAAAGAACATTTCCAATTCACATAGCACAATGGCAGCCTCGTTCTCCAATTCATCCAACTGACTTGGGTCAATAACTTTCCTACAAATGGCATTAAAGAAAAAACATAGACGGCTTATGGCAACCCTAACTTTGTCAGGCAAGATACCTCAAATGGCTACGGGCAACAGTTCTTGCATTAAAATGTGACAATCGTGAGATTTCAAGCCAACCAATTTGAGGTCCTTCATTGAAACAAGGCTCTTGATATTTGAAGCGTATCGTTGAGGGACTTTCAAAGTTCCCAGACATTGACAAAAACTTTTTTTTCTCCTTTGTTGACATGGTGTGACATGCAGGGGGCAAATAAACTCGATGACCATCTGATATGGGATGCAATTGTTGACGTATACCTAATTCAACCAAATCTTGACGACTTTTCAACCCATCCTTTGTTTTGCCTTTTATGTTCAGTAGGGTGCCAATTAAACTGTCGCATACATTTTTCTCAACATGCATGACATCTATACAATGTCTAACATCTAGATCGGTCCAGTACGGAAGATCAAAGAAAATTGACCTTTTCTTCCAGATGTTCTTCTGCATCGAATCCTTCTTTTGGGTCTTCCCAAAGATAGTCATAGTGTCCTTAACCCGATCATAAACTTGCTTTCCATCTAACGGTTTCGGGGCTTCTTCATCCTCATGTCTTCCATTAAAAGCTTTTTTCAAGCGCCGATACGGGTGATAAGGTTTTAGAAATCTGCGATGCCTATTATAGACTGTTTTCTTTCCATGTTTTAGTTGGACGTACATTGTTTGTTTCTCACATATAGGACATGCATGATGTCCTTTGACGCTGTATCCACTCAAATTCCCATATGCTAGAAAGTCATTAATAGTACAAAAAACCAATGCTCGCAACAGGAAAGTTTGTTGGGCATTCGCATCAAACACCTCAATGCCGTCAACCCATAATTTCCGCAAGTCTTCAATCAACAGAGTAAGGTAGACATCAATGTCATTGCCTGGTTGTCTTGGACCAGCTATCATCATAGCCAACATAATGTACTTTCGCTTCATGCATAACCAATGAGGTAGATTGTAATTAATCAACAGAACTGGCCATGAACTGTGGTTGGTACTTAAACCACCAAAAGGATTCATACCATCTGAAGCAAGACCAAGCCTTAGGTGTCTTGGCTCGATACCAAAATCAGGATACAAACAATCAATCGACTTCCATTGGGGAGAATCAGCTGGATGGCGAAGCAACCCATCAGTTATTCTTCCTTCTGCATGCCACCTAACATGTTTGGCATCATTTTTATTAGAAAACAACCACTTAAATCTTGGAATAATGGGAACATACCAACAAACTTTTGTTGGACGAGGGTTCCTTGGTGTCGCATCATCAGTACTATTATCGTCCTTCATTTTGTACCGGGACACCCCACATGTGGGGCAATTGTTCAGTGTGGCAAACTCTTTCCTATACAATATACAATCATTAGGACAAGAATGAATTTTCTGGTACTCCAGACCCACTGGACATAATATCTTCTTTGCCTCGTAGTGACTTTTGGGGAGTACGTTATCTTTAGGAAGCATGTTTTTCAATAATAGTAGCCAATCTGTGAAGCTTTTGTCACTCCACCCATATCTTACCTTCAAGTTCACCAAACCTAACACGACTGACATCCTTGTGAATCTTGTGCACCCCGCATACAATGGCTTAATTGAATCACTTTGTAATTCGTCATAGTAAGGTGCATGTGCTTCATGAAAACCCTCTTGCCCAATATCACGTATCATTTCTTCTAACCGACATCCAAATACCTCGTCACCATATACCGTTTCAGACGTTGATGCCATGTCAGACATTTCTCCATGCCAAATCCATTTGCTATAGCTTTGGATTATGCCTTCACATATAAGATGTGACCTAATCTCATTTAGTGGTTGTCGTCTTCCATTTGCACATTTAACACAAGGGCAGAAGAACTTCCCACCCAAAGATGGTGCATTAATTTTAGCAAATTCCAAGAAGAATTCAACACCATTCTCATACTCGTCACTTATACGTGATGCTTTCATCCAACTGCGATCCATGTTTAGTCTGCTATGATACTTACAAGGTTATCCAACATGCATGAACATGAGACCTACTTCATTATAGGTGTGGCCCTATCCCATTCAAGAGGACTCAATTTGTTTACACAATTCATGTGTACAAGTTAAGTATGGAATGTTTAATTTGACAAAATTTTGGCAGCATTTCGCTTCCATCTCCAAGTACACGAAGTGAAACCAGTGAAATAAATTCACCACATCTCAAATGTGCACCTAGAGATCAAAGCGATATGCATTTAACCAAAAATTCATCAAATTAAACAAACCATACTTAACCTGCACACAAGAATTATGTAAAAAAATTGAATCTTCCCAAACTGTCGAAACGGACAATTCAAGGTCCAATACAACGATTAATCCAAACTATCCATATTAATCATTGTATTGAAGCTCGAACGGGACACTAAGGTTGACTACAAATGCAGAGAACTTTAATACAATGTATAACACATGTAAGACATGTAAATGTCATAGCACAAAAAGTGTCACAACGAAGGACATACCTCGTACAGTGGGCACAAACAAGAAACGTAACTTCGGTGATGACAATGGAATGGAATCCAAAAATGAGTAGAACCAATAAAGATTGTTAGCTATAGCAAGCACTGAGTTCCTTTCTCTAATACGGTGAATTAGTTGTACCTGGAAACAAAATAAAATCCAAATTATTGTCATGTTGAAGTTGTTGAAAGGATGCATGCATATGGTTGTATACTATGTCAAAGTATTCTCCGAAGTACACTCCTGTAACCTAGTCCTAGACAAAATTTCCAAAAAGGTCAGCTACCAAATTTTCACAAATCAATGGAATCCTAGTCCCAAATTGTGAGATCAATGGACACTTGGTTCGTAGGAAAGTTTTCAAACCTAAATCTCCCATCTCCGTCATCACCAAGGGTAATTTGTACACAGTTTTCTATTGACAAGAGAATCATATGTAACCAAGGGTAAATTATTTAGATGGTCAAACAAGCACCCAACCCTCAACATTATGCAGAAAAATCTGCAGCTACACACCTTGGCCATATGGCATTATATTCATCAAAAATTGTACAGACCTCTAAGATTTGGGTGACCAATTGAATTAAGTTAAGAGAATGATCTAGAGGACTAGGAAAGGTTTTAGGCTAATTCTTTGTACATCAATACCAGTTTTGTTTTGCATTTCTTGGAATCTCACACAAAATATTTTATCATATTTGGTTGACAAGGTTAAGGATTTGTAACTTTTTTTAAGCTTAGACATACTCAAGGACAACAATAAGTGACATTGATCCGATAAGTTTGCATTGTTTTCCCACATCTTTTTTACGGATAGAATATTAGAATTGTTATCTCTCTACTTTATTTGTAATTTTATGAAGTGTTTCTGATGTAATGTGTGAAATGTTTGAACTGGCTGACACCCCCCATTTCATCTTGTTGGTTAGAGTTAGTCTATACAATTTTATTTCACATTAGGACTGTTAGGGGGTTTGAGGGGGGATTGTGTGTTGGTGAACAATGTAGAAGCTGTTGATGTTGGAGGTTGTTTGGAGTGAAGATGTTGTTGTTGTTCACAGAGGTGGGAGAATTATCTGTCATGAAATACATTGGTTGTTCGGAGGTTTCAATGGGATGAGTGTTTCTTATTTAAAAAAGGCTTAAATATTTGGATGGCTGGTGTGGAAAGATGGAAGTTGGTAGTTAGCTTAGCTCAATGTCAGATTGCAGTGTCAACGTGTTGGCAGATGAGTTTGTAATATGAAGTCAGAGGAATTACATGTTTTCTCATTGAGTATCTTGGTCTCTTAGTTTTGTTGTATCAGTCAATGTATCATGCCCTTCAAGCAACTTATTTGACACTGTTGTTAGTTGTATTTTTCTTCTCTTCATGGTATAAGCCGCAATTTTAGAGGTTTCTGTGATAGGTTGAAATTGCTAAGTCTTATGAGAAAGGTCGAGCCGCATGTCTAAGTGTTTTGACAGATGAAAAGTATTTTAAGGTAAACCAACAAACCTGGAATTTGTTATATGTGTACTGCTAGATAATATTTGGCTGATTCAGCACTAGGTGATATTGCAACAAAATTAACTCTAACTTGATATTGGTCCAAGGAAGCTTTGAAAATCTTGAGGCAATAAGAAAGGCTGGCATAAAGGTTTGTTTTGTGAATTGCATAGTCCCTGATATTGGATTTATTATACCATCAAATGTTTTGTGAATATGCAGTGCCCTTTATTATGTAAAGAATTCATCATAGATGCTTGGCAACTCTACTATGCTCGAACTAAAGGTGCAGATGCAGTCCTTTTAATTGCTGCTGTTTTGCCTGATCTTGACATCAAATACATGATTAAGATATGCAAATTACTCGGAATGACTGCACTTGTTGAGGTAACATTGGTGCTTTTTTTTATTTGTTTCCTAAATTTGAATGACATTCAACTTCAACATTAACAAAACTTTTTAAGCTCACTCCTCCATATCTGATGTTTAATATGAATCTAGTCATGCGCTATGTTTTGATTTTATCCTATTTTGTGTAAACTTGGTCCTAAAGTGGGTCACTTTGAGTTTTGAATAGTGCACTCAAATTTGAATCTGTTACTTATACAAACTACAACCACTAGCTTGATGATATAAATGAATGCTACATTCAAAATCCCACGCATCCAACATATCATTATCAGCAACATATAACAATGTAATCTATAAACTTTCCTATCTTCAATGGAACTCATCTAGGTACATGATGTTTATTTGTAAATTAGAACGAATATCGGGTTAATCCATGTACTATCATTGCATCAATGAAAGTCCTTAACCCATGGAAATTTTTTGTATATGATATCAGAAGAGTAAAATTACTAAACAAAAATGAAAAAAAAATAGAGTCTAAATTCTTTCATTCATCAATTTCATAATAAATATAAATCAACTGAAACGAAAGAAACGACAAACCACACATCAATTTTGGTTAGAAACTAAAAACATGTATGTATTAAGTTTGTGACAAATTTTATATAGAGAAAAAAGTGAATATAATCAGATCCAGTCCAGAAACACTAAATCAGAAGTAAATAAAAAAATCCAATCTTCTCCTTAAAGAAAAGGATAATGTACAATTTAAATAAACCCACTTGATTTCCTATTTGCTTATTGATGAGTAAACCAATATTCAACCAGAAATGCCAACTGGGTTAGCTCAATGATCCAATAAAAGAATCAATTATTGATTGATGTGATGAATCCTTAAATGAATCACTCACAATGATACACCACATTAAATTCAACAGGAATGACTTAACTGACCTTGGAAGGAAGGAGTGAAGATCAGTATTTTATATATCTATCCAAGTACAACTAAGTCTCAAACTCAGAAGAACCTCCCATGAATCAAAACCTCTGGCAAACAAAAATCAAAACCTTCTAAAAGTGCTCCCTGATCCTTGTCAGATATGCTTTTATCCATTCTCAAGCCGACAACTACCCTGCCATGTGCCACCATAAAAATTTAATCAAGCAAAGTTTCAGGATTCCTCATATATCGAATATGAAGTAGCTAGATTCTTTTTCAAAGAGTTTTTTAGTCATCAAACTCATTTAATTAGTAAAGTTTCAGATATTCAGTTTAATTGTAAATTTCCACAGTATATATGCATGTATGTAAATAAATATACTGCACCTCCTCGTATTTGTACCAAATTATATGGCTAGAGTGAACAGCCTGAAATGGAGACACCTCAACCATCACACACTCAGACACAGTGTGTTGTGTTATGTAATGATCTTGTCTGCTTGCCATGTCTTATTCTTATTTTCATCGTTTACCAAATAATTATATTAGTTGTCACTAAGTCACTTTCAAATATAATTAAACCCACTACCGTTTAAAGTTTAAATAAATTCTCTTTTCTTTTCAATAAAGTTAAATTAATGTATAAAAATGAAATCCCATGCAATGCAAAGACTACGGAGTGGCACCAAAGTGATATGCGCGATGACGAAAATATTAACTTAAACACCCAGATTAAGGATTTTGAAAATACAAAAATGGCGGTAGGAGTGAAGGTCGGATGCAAGGTCGGAAGCAACGACCCTCTATTACTTCGACAACACCATGCGAAATGTATAACCAAGTAAAGAACAAGCACAAATAAACTCCCTTTCTTACACCCATACCTGTAAAATGAATGCAGAGCTCCTCACAACACTGGAGACGATCGCATAAATGATGATGGTCCACGAGTGAGCATCAAATGTGGAGTCTTCGTGTAGGAGTGAGCATCAAAGGTGGACTCAAACACGGCTTGAACCCAGTTGTTGTGACACAGCAGCGCCGACGCAAAAAGAAAGAAGAAGGTCGAGTGAAATTGCCATTCACTAATTAGGTTTTTATTTATTCATAATGAATCAAAGACGGTTATTATGGAAACCGAATTTGAAAAACTGAAGACAACGATGGTTTTATACGTAACCGTATTTGTATTCTAATCAACAACGTCGGTCTTCCTATAAATCGACTTCATTTTTGTAATATTGTTCAAATAATTACGAAATTGCCACCGCGTAAGAAACTAGGTCAGTTTTATTACAACCGTCGTTGATTGGCCGTCGTAGAAGCTAGCTTTTGTAGTAGTGTTTATTCATACTGTCTAGATTATCCATTTTCTTGCAGTGGAAGAGTTTGTTCGAAGCCTTCCTAGTAGAAGCAAAATGGTTTGCCTCTGGCCGGGAACTTGCCCACTGCTGAAGAATACTTAAAGAATGGGATAGTAAGCTCTTTAGTGCATATTGCGATGATTCACACTTTCTTTTTTTTGGGTCATGGATTAACTGAGGAAAATTTTAAGATCATAGACAGAACCCCTGGCATCATTTCTTCCCCGGCAACAATTCTGCGACTTTGGGATGACTTGGGAAATGAAAGGGTAAAGAGATTTTATGAGTACTATATATTGTTAACTTCATTGGGTATAATGTGTTAAAGAAATAAATAACTAAATAAGACATTTATTTTATCTGTGGGAATCAAAAATTAAAAAATTTATAATAACTCATCTATCATTTTTCAATTGAGTTAAACTCTCTTAACAAATAAGACATTTGTTTAAAGAGATAAAAGATACTCCCATTTGTTATATAAGAAATAATCAAATAAATGAGAATATTTCTTTTGTTCTAATCTATGAAGCATGGACACTCCTATTTTGGTCCAAAATGCGTGTCGGACACTGACACGCGTCTGACACGCAGTCAACTTTTTAGGACACGTTGACTAGGAGGACACGCGAGTTTGATCGAGTCGAACACGCAATCAACGTTTTCGACACATTTTTTTTATTTAATTTTTTTAAAAAATTAAAATTCTTAAAAAATTATATTTTTTTAAAGAAATTAAAAATTTAAAAATATTTAAAAAATTTAAAAAATATTTGATAAAAAATTAAAACTTTAGAACCCATTCTTTTGGAGTACTTATTCTTTTGTACATTCCATGAAGAGGAATAAGATCACTCCAAAACGTGCTGAAGACTTGGTTTATGTGCATAGCAACCTTCGACTCTTATCAAGAAAGAGTCCAACTTATGAACAAGGAGCAAATCAAATGTGAGACATTGCTGGAAATACATTTGATTCACTTAATGATGTTGGAGATCTTCAAGTTGTCAGTCTTTCACTTGATGAGCCAGAGATAGAAGCTATGATTCTTCGAGATGGAGATGAAATTAATTGAACTTGTTAGTAATACTTTATGGATGTTTTATTATTTTTGCTTTATATTTATATTATAAAATTTGAATGCTTGAATGATTATATGACTTATTTTAGGCTGTTATATGTATTAAATATAAATTATATAATATATATATATATATATATATATATATATTAAAAATATTATTTAATATCAAAACGTGTCCTAACGTGTCGATATTTTTTAGAATTTACGTGTCAGAATATCGTGTCGTGTCGTGTCGCGTGTTGCGTGTCGGTGTCGTACATCATAGGTTCTAATTATATGAAATCTTCACATTTATTAATGGCTAGTTTCCTTTAACTTATATTTTTAATTTATTGAAAATTTATTGATGGGCATATCTATATATTATCTATTTAAGTGGATTCATTTATTAACAATAGCAGTATAATCTATTGGTGTGAAAAAATTAATTTAGAGGTATGCGTAGTGTCATTAATTATATAACAACTACTTAAACTATTTAATTTTAGAGGTATTTTAGAAATAAAATTTAAATTTGTGACAGTATTAATTAAATAAATAAAAACTAACATAACTATTTTTATTGGTATTAATTAAATAGTAATTGATTCTTATATAAAAGATAATGGGAAATATTATGTTTGATACTAAAATTATTAGTTATATAACTGTTATTGTGCATATGTAAAGGATGAGAATCAACAAGGCAATGATGGATCATACGTGAATTGTCTCATGAGGGATCATCGAGAAAAAAATAATAATAATAAAAGAAGATGGGTGGAGTGGACTTGGAAGAAAACTTTATATATATATATTAAAAGGAAATAGGTGAGGGCACTTTCCTAAATGTCATTTTATCTTATAAATGGGGTTAAATTAATAATTTAATGAAAAAATTAAACTTAATATTTAAGTTTGCATTTTTGTAACATGTGCATAAATTATGGTCTTATTTAACTTTGTGTTTATTGTTCACGCATCTCAATTATTAGCATTAATAGAGTTGTGTTAATATAGTAAACTGTATTATTTGCAAATATTTAAATTATAGGACAATATATATAATGAGACCAATGAAAGAGAATATCATAATTTTAAAAGCCAACTGATTCTATTACAATTAAAGCTTTGGATGACGTTATGTATGACTTTTCATTACGATTTATAACTGTCATGGAATCCATGGTCGTTGAATGTGAATTGTTTTTTATGGTGGTTTTAAAATCGTCATAGAATATATTGTGCTTTTATAAAAAAAATATTTTTATGTGTAGCTTTTGACGATTTTTTTGAAAAATGGTCATTGAAAATGAAGGTTTTCCAAAAAATCGTCATAGAAAGTCCATGTTCTATTACAATTTTAAAGAACAATTAACCTATAATTTAACAAAGAACATATATATACATATATATATATATATATATATATATATATATATATATATATATGTATGTATGTATGTAGTTGATAAGTTCCATATTTTAGTTATTTTCGGGATTATAATGTTAGCACTTATATTTTGATTTCAATAGTTTTTCTTATAAACTTTTCCTAATTCTAGTTGTTTTATATTTTGTACATTTATAAATGTTGTTGTTTAAATTGGAAGATTCATCCATTTAATTTTGATGTTTCAATAGGTATCTGTGGCATCCAAACAACCAAGACAAGATGAAAGGGCAAAAAGGTCCAAATAAGTAAATTCCAGAAGTGAAATTTGCCCATACTAGCAATTAGCTCGCTTGGGCTAATGAAATAACTACAAGGTTAAGCAACAACTTGTCTGGGCGAGCTTCTTCAAAAGTAAGCAACAACTTGCCTGGGCGAGTTGGTCTGACACCTCCACAAAATGCCTATAAAAAGCCATGAATGGATGCATGTTGAGACCAGAACAGACCAGAGAAAGAAAAAGGGGCAACAGACAGTGAGAGAAGAGAGAAAAGGAGAGAAAACTCTACCGGAAAGGATCGTGATTCACTTCCTTCATCATATCTTCTGTTGATCTTGTGCTCTGCACAATGATTAGCTAGTTTCTCCAAAGGATTGGATGTAATCTTCGTACCCTTATGTATCTTTTTTTATATTTGATATATGTATGAATCTTTTCTACTCATTACTGGTAATTTCATTATGTTCGTAATGCTTGATTATACTTGATCACTAGTTTCATAAAATTGGAGTCTAAGTTTGACTAGAAAGTGCTCTTAGTATTTGAACTGAATGATTTGAACTGGAATAGATCATAACGTTTTGATTGCAAATAGTACGAGATTATGATTGTAATGTTGGGTTATTTACTTCATATGTGAGGGATCGTTATTCGGTAAATATTCTTAGGATTCTCGAATGCGAATGATCGATTCAACGTGATTTAATGTGTGCATCAGTAATGTTAGAAAATTATTCATATATGTTAATGATAATTGCATACTGAGGGTATGAACAATAAAATTCAATCCTACGTTCTCTTAAATTAATTAAATTCATTTTTATTAGTTTTCATAATTTTCCGTATTTCTGATGCACTAATCCGTTATTTTCGTAAAGCCATGAAATTTCGATTATATTTGTTGTACATAACTATTGAACTGTTAAGTTTCATATGCGAAAACTGAGTAGCTCAAGTCCTTGTGAGGATGATCTCTTATAAATTCTATAACCTGCGACGACATTGGTTTATAAATTAATTAATTAATATCTATAAATATGATATAAATGATATACAATATTATCAAACATTGTTCAAATACACACATTATTTTTACATTTTTTTAAAGTATGTTGCTCATTCCTTGAGAATTGTTGTAGTCTTCTCCATTTCCAATGGTGTTTCATTGTAACATAACACCCCAAGTTTTGAGTACTCGGAATATACCCTAAGGAAAACTTTTATTAGGACTCTTTTGTTATATTTTTTTGTAAATATTTGTTATTATTTGTATATTCACTACTAGAAAATAGACTTTTAACATCGGTTTTTAACCGATGTTGAAACCATCGACGTTACAAGTATCAATGTTAACATTGGTTTTCAAAACCGATGTTAACAAAACTATACAACATCGATTTTTAAGAAAACCCGATGTCGCCTAATAAGAAATAAACAAAAATAAATGTAAAATATGCATTAAACAATATCGGTTTTTACTAAAAATCGATGTTGAATTGTGTAACAACATTGGATTTTCTAAAAACCGATGTTGATGTGCATGATTTAACATCAGTTTTTAGTAAAAACCGATGTTTTATGCACACGACAACATCGATTTTGGAAAACCGATGTTGTTAGGAAACTTTCTACACAAGGAAAGATTTGTTTCTGCTGAAAAAATCGAGGTAATCAATTTCTACTATTAGTGCACAAAAGCATTAATTGTGCTATTATGATCTTGAAATAAGTTACAAGTCTTATCCTGTCCTACCCCTACAAAAGGATGTATGACTCACTATCTAGGTGATGACTCCACTAATCTCAAAAAGTATATATTGAGCATATAGTGCACAACATGTGAGAGATATTGACTTTTTTTATATTGCTTTTGTCTTTCTTATTTTGAGTTTCAATTTCTGGTGATGTTGTGTTGCACGGTAGAAGTGAAATATCTAAGCGATCGTAATTTTTTCAAAAGATAATAGGTGGACATCAGGGAATTCCGGTGTTTTATTTTTTATTCATTTTTTGGCTGTTTACTTTTAAAATAAATTCCAAATTTAAGGATTGGATGGTGAAACTTTTTTCATTTCAACTTTTTACGCCACTCTAGCTTGATCCTTAATTAGCATTATATTCCGCAAATCTAGTTAAATAATGCTGCTGAACCAAACTGCTTTCATGGTTTTTTACTTTACATGCATTAATTATAGGTGCAGTAAAGAATTAGGGGCATAACATAAGTTATTCAAGATGGTTAGTAAAATTTTCTTGGTTAAGTTAGCAGTTATTTGAAGTGTTCCCAAAGTAGAGGGTATTGTTGTCTTCTAATTGTCATAGTTGTAGCATAAAAAAAGACGTCAAGTTAGTGTTTTGTACCACATTTATTGGAAGTCTAATTTGTAAAATATATTTTACATTTTTTACTATCTATTACCTCTTTTGCATGGATTGGATTTCTTTAAAGTGAGGAGATGCATCACCAATTTGAAATAAAGGACCTTTCTTGCAAACTTAACCCAGTTCAAATCAACTTTAGATACACCCTTTTTCTCTCTACATATCTCCTCACTTTAGGGTTTACAGGAGTAATATTACCTTTCCATCTAATCCCTAGAATTTCAACAGTTACGATGTGCCTAATTTCACATCACAACAAAATAAAAGGGGAGAAGAAGATAAGAATCTCGATTTACCATATTTATTATTACCTTTGCTCTATTGTACCTCCCCAAGGTAGTTCATAGTAGAAATTTGATTTTCATCAAGAAAATGATCAACAACACGACTTGAATCCAATGTATTGCAGAAAACCGTCACCCTATTTCCTTTTGCTAGGCTTGGCTCTCATACCTACCATCACGTGATCACAAAACACAATGAAAACCCAGTGAATCAACAAAACTTCCAAGCCAACTAGTACATTGATAGTGGCAAGCACATTTGGACTAAGCTATAAAAGTGATGCAACCTAGCAAGCACATGTGGGCCAAGGGTTAGCCAAAATGTGAGCCAACACAACTTGGTGAGCCAAAAAATTACTTACCCAACTCGACCTATCATAGTTTGATGAGTTATACTGGTTGACTCACCTAAAATTAAAATATATAGAAAAATAAAGGGGAAAAATAGCAAAAAAAATACAAAAATAGAACACAATTCCAGTAATACGAAGTTACAACAATGTAATACAAGTATTAAAATTTCAAACTTAAAAATTCCATCAGCAATGAGTGAAGCTTGCAGCTCGTTGTTGCCTATTAAAAATTGTAAATTAAGAGATACTCACCAAGTATTTGATGTCACCATTACCATATTTCCCTCCTCAATATATTGAAGAACCTTGAGAAGGGTACCAACTACCATATCAATGGGGTTATAAATGTGTGCAATCCAACATAATAGAAGTGATATCTAAAACACGAGTAAAATGCAATTTACCTATTCAGATAACTCTCTCGTATGACATAACACAATAACTCGTATGGGCTTCAACTGTTCATCCCATCTTAACAACTACAGGTACAAAAACGAATTAACTCCTATATTAGAGGCACATGTACAAAAAATTCCAAGTTCCTGCCGTGAAATTAAAATTATTCCCACATTTGAGCCGTACCCGAATCCAAAATTGGATGCTCCAAAACCACTTCTATCACTACTCGAGCCTGACATGTCGTTGTCGAAGCCACCAAATACCATGTCGTTGCCACCGAATGTGGTTCCGCTAATATTATCACGAACTATCAACAATTTTTCACTCTTTCCCTTTTTTAAATCTCTACAACCATTCAATCACATGGGTCAAAGCTCAAAACACCAACTGAATATGAAAACCCAAAAACAAATAAATAATAAAATAATTGAATTGTTCACATGCTCATCACCTAACCAAAAAGTAGATAAGAGGGGCAAAAACAAGGAGAATATATTGCTTATGCATCAATCGAAAGAAAAACTCCAATCTCTACCTAAAAACCCAAAAACAGTTATAAATAAACAAAAAAATATAAGAAAAAACCTAATCATCTCCTAAAGTAAGCATCTAAACTAACACTTTCTTGATTCATTTCTATTCGACATATAAACAAACACAATTATAAAAAAACACAAATCAAGCTAAACCACAATGAGCAAATTCCATAAGGAACAAATAGAAACACAAAAATTGAAGAGATTCACGACAAAGATACGAAAGAAGCGAAGTGTGAAGTTAGCAACAAAAAAAAAATGAAGAGAGAGAGAGAAGTGAAGTGGACATGTTAGCGTGATAATGTTTAGCGATGACGAGATAATAGTTGTTGTTGTCTTTGGATTTAACCTTGAGAGTGATGGAAGAGCAACATGGCGAGGACAATGCAGTAAAAGAAGAATAAGGTTTTAAAGAGAGAAATGAAACCATAGGAGGCGTAGCGAAGAATGTGGTTGTTGGTGGCTAAGAGAGCATAAACATAGTCTTATTATTATTATTATAAAAAAAATCGGTTTTAAAAAATATTCATAAACATCAGGATTTTTAAAAAAACCAATGTTAACAGACTTATGTTAACGAACTCGTCTTATTTACGAATATGTCACTGCGTTTTTTGTTAACACCAGTTTTATCAAAAATCGATGTTAACATAGCGATGTTAAAACCATTATTTCTAGTAGTGATTATTGGTTGTTTCCTAAACATATAGTTGTATTGTGATTATGTGAATGTTCCTATACACATGTGTATTTTGTGAATATTATTATTATTGTTGTTGTTGTTGTCACATTTATTATATTATATTTGTGTTAGAGTCAGGGGGAGCTCAAGATGATCAAGAAGTTGAGTCTCCAGTCTACAAAGTGTATAGGCTTTTTTACATGCCAAATTAATTTGATTGGAAGTTGTAATTTGTGTGTGAGATGAAACTTCCAATGATTCATTGCATGAAGCTCATTCATGGTTTTTGAATTCATGTTTTCATAAAAGCATAAGTTTTATGGAAAAATCTTTTCTTAAACAAATGGTTTACATGATTGAATAAAAGTCAAGTGTTCAAAGTTTTAGGTTTTGGAAAAACATATTTTTCCTACTTTAATTGATTACCAACTTGTGGTAATCTATTACTTAATCTTTCAAGAACACTTTAATCGATTACAATAGAATGGTAATCGATTACACTTCACAAAGTCACATAAAGTCTTCCTGTGTTAATCGATTATGATTTCTTGTAATCAATTAATGGACGCGTATTTCAAAACTGGGACTGCCTTTGTTAATCGATTACATGACAAATTAATCGATTAAACTTGTTAGCAGTCGATTACATTAATGGTTTTAATTAATTACATTAACGATTTAATCAATTATTGATAGTTATAAAATGATTTCTATAAAAAATTGTTGGGTGTTTTGGAAAAACAACAACGAAATTACAAAGTTCATTTGTAAGCTTTATGTGCAAGAAAAGGTTTCAAGTGCTTAACTCTGTCAGAGTCCCAAAATCGTCAAGATTCAAAGATTTCAAAGGAGGATTTCTTCTTGGGCAAGCTTTCAAAAGATGTTTTTTAAAGAAGGTTCTGCAATAACCTCTTCTATCTTTCAATCAAAGTCTGGTAAATCATTTGCATACTTCATTTATTGGATCAAATGTGGTTTCTTTCTTTACAGTTTGTTGTGTATTCTTTTGAGATTCTTTTTATATTAATAACATAGAATTTCTTAGAGCTTTACTAGGATAGGTGTTCCTAGGGGATAAGAGTAGAGGTGGGTGATCTCTATGTCTTGGATCACAGAGATTCTAAGGTGTTAGAAGTCTCATTCTTAATCTAGGTTTGATTAAGAGTGATTGTGTAAAAAGCTTGTAAGAATATTTTTGTTATTACTGGAACTCTTACCATTGTGGTTGGAAGAACTAGATGTAACTTCTCAATGTGAGAAGTGAACTAGTATAAACCATTGTGTTGAGTGATTTTATTGGTTGGAGCATTCTTGATTCATTTGTGATACGATCTTGATTACTCTGATTCTTTAAAGATTTTTAAAAGACCAAGTTTAAACCAATTCACCCCTCCTCTTAGTTATTGTGTGTGTTCATATTTTTTCAATTGGTATCTGTTAGACTTTTGGCAAGCGTACTAATTGTCATTGTAAGTTACAGAATTTATAAAATATCGTCTCCACAGGGACTTGAGTTACTCAGTTAATCCAAATAAAATTTAACAGTTCAATAGTTATGTACAACGAGTATGGTTGAAGTTTTGATGGTTTTACAAAAATAACAGAAATAACGTAAACTTAAATAAATGAAATTAATTGAAGAGAACGTAGGATTCATACCCTCAGTATCCAATTAACATTACCATGTATAAATCATTTTCTATCATTACTGATGCACACATTAATTCACCTCGAATCGATCCCTTGCAATCGAGAATTCTAACAATATTTACTGAATATTTATCCCTTGCATATGAAGTAAATAACCTAGCATTACAATCATAATCGCGTGCTATTTGCAATCTAAACGTTATGCTCTATTTCTAGCAACATAACATAAAGAGTAAAATCATTCAGTTCAAATCCTAAGAGTACTTTCCAGTTAAACTTAGAACCTTATTTCATGAAACTAGTGATTAAATAGAATCAAGCATTAAGAACAGAATGAAATCACTAGAATGAGTAGAAAATATTCATACATATATCAAATATTAAAAGAAATACATAAAGGTAAGAAGATTACATCCAATCCTTAGGAGAAACTAACCGATCATGGTGCAGAGCAAAAGATCAACAGAAGACATGACTAAGGTAGCGATCCCTGACCCATTCCTACAGAGTTTCCACTCTTTTTCTCTCTCCTTACACCTCTCTCTAAGCCACCTAAGGTGTTCCTCACGTTCTCTCCCCCAAAAACCATGTTTTTAACTTCACTTTGCATGCCTATTTATAGGAGGGGGAAGCTGCTGAAGTCCACTCGCCCAGGCGAGTGTTTTAGCCTTGTTTAACTCGCCTGGGCGAATTTAATGCCTCTTGCTGATGTCTCCACTCGCCCAGGTGACCAGAATACACATAAATCACTTGTCCAAGCGAGTTAAAGCTTCAATAAGTTGGTCTGGGTGAGTTCTGGGCCATTTTTGCTTCATGAAAAGTCCTTTTTGCCCCTTTTTGCCTTTTTGTGCTTGTTTTGGTTACTTGGATGCTCCGGATACCATTGAACTTTATTCTGGGTTTTACAATGAACAAAATAATCGATTAAACTGAGCTGTAATCAATTAAAGCAGTGAAGTACATTGTGAAGCAAGCTTGTGTAATCGATTACAATGTTTGGTATCGATTAAAGCAGTGAGACAAGCTTTTTGTTTTTACTATGTAATCAATTACAAAAGTCATGTAATCGATTAAAATGTTCATCATGGCTTTTCCATATTTAAAACGAAGCAAATAATCGATTAAAAAGTTGTGTAATCATTAAAGCAGTAAGATTACATTTTTCCAAAAACATTAACCATGACTTATTGATTTCTTTTAAAAACATGAATAGCTTTGATACTTTTAATGAAAACATGTAAGCTTGTTAATGATTATGTGCATGCAATGCAAAGATCAAAAGATTGGCCTCTAACACACTTAATTTAAATTACAATCTTCAAGGCATGTGAAAAGCTCAAAACATTCTTCTAAGGCACAAGCTTCATCTTCTTGTTGCTCCCCCTATATCCAACAGAAAGAAGAGAGTGAAAAACTTGTTTCAAGCTATAAAGTAAATGGGTGTGTGTGTGCTTCTTCTTCTTCAAAAATAGATGACCAAAAAGCTTTGTAAAAAGAATTTGATGAATTCAAAAAGAGCAAACTTGAAAAGTGCATGTCTTTACAAAGTGAAAGTTCATACTTGGTAGATCTCATAAAAAAGCTTTACCACGGAAAATGTAATTTGAATCAAATGTTGAGTGTGCAAAAGTATGCAAGAGATACATCTAGTTTGGGTTACAAACATCAATCAAAACCTTTTGGAAACACAAACTTATACCTCCAAAACAGATGAATAGAAAAAGGTTTTCTAAAAAGCATACTACAAAGGCTCATTTTGTAAGAAAATCAAAATCTATCATATGTCATTACTGCATGAAAGAAGGACACATATCTCATAAGTGTTATGCTAAAAGGTTCTATGTGCCAAATGGAGACTGCATATGGGTTCCAAAGAAAAAGAGAAAAATAACTAACCCTTATGGACCCAACCTTAATTGGGTACCTTTCTTTGCCACTTGATTTGATTGTTGCAGGTGCGTCTTAGAGCTAAAGCATCATTATAATAATACTTAGACAGTGGATGCTCTAGACACATGATGGGTGACAAGTCCATGGTTACAAATATGACTTTAAAGGATGGAGGATTTGTCACTTATGGAGACAACAATAAAGACAAGATAATTGGAGAAGAAAATATAGGAGACAACTTTAAAACCAAGATCAAAAATGTATTCTATGTGAAAGGTTTAAAGCACAATCTTCTAAGTATAAGTCAACTATGTGATAAAGGAATTCAATGTTTCCTTTAATGATAATTGTTGCTTGATATGTGATGGTCAATCCGGTGAGGTTATCTAGGTAGGTTAAATAAAGGGTAACATCTACTTACTCGCTATAGAACATGCATTCATTCACAACATTAATTGTCTAGTAAGTAAGGTTGATGAATCATGGCCATTGCATAGGAGAGCTAGTCACATTAACATGCATCATATTAACAAGCTTATTAGAAACAACTTAGTCATTGGTTTACCTAAACTTAAGTTTGAAAAGGAAAAACTATGTGATGCTTGTCAAAATGGGAAACAAACTATGATTTCTTTTCAAAATAAAAACTTTGCTTCCACCTCAAGACCCCTTGAATTGCTTCATATGGATTTGTTTGGTCCTTCTAGAACTATGAGCTTAGGAGGCAATTACTATGGGCTTGTAATAGTTGATGACTATTCTAGATTCTCATGGACTTTGTTTTTAAAGATCCAAGAGTGAAACTTTCATTGCATTCAAAAAATTGGCCAAGCTTATTCAAAATGAAAAAAGATGCAAAATTATCTCATTAAGAAGTGATCATGGTGGTGAATTCCAAAATGAGCATTTTGAAAAATTCTGTGAAGAAAATGGAATCAACCACAATTTTTCAGCTCCAAGAACACCTCAGCAAAATGGTGTTGTGAAGAGGAAAAACAGACCCCTTGAAGAAGGAGCTGGAACTCTTCTTAATGAGACAAATTTGCCTAAACATTTTTGGCCTGATGGTGTGAGTACAGTTTGCTACACTTTGAATAGATTACTCATAAGGCCTATTTTAAAGAAAACTCCTTATGAACTATATAAATGTAAAAAACCAAACATCTCTCACCTAAGAGCATTTGGCTGTAAATGTTTTGTTTTAAATAATGAAAAGGAGTCACTTGGCAAGTTTGATGCAAAGGCTGATGAAGCCATCTTTCTTGGATATTCATTACAAAAGAAAGCTTATAGAGCCTTCAATAAAAGAACTTTATGCATGGAAGAATCATTTCATGTTATTTGTGATTAATCTAACTCCTCAAAAGAGGAAAAAAGTTGTGATAATGATGCAGGCCCTACAGAAGAGTATGTGCAACTCAATGGATCAAATGAAAAGAAAAAGGAGGAGCCAAATGAAGAAATTGATCAATCAACACCTAATCCAAAGCCTAAGGACTAGAGAACTACAAGAGATCTCTCCCTTGACAACATAATTGGTGAAGTTACAAAGGGAGTATCTACTAGATCTTTACTAAGAAATCTATGTTGTGATATGACTTTTGTTTCTCAAATTGAACCTGAGAACATTGACCAAGCTTTATTTGATGAGCATTGGATGCTTTCCATGCATGATGAACTTAATCAGTTCAAGAGAAATGAAGTTTGGGAACTTGTTCCTAGACCTTCTTCTCATAAGCCTATTGGTACCAAGTGGGTTTTTAGGAACAAACTTGATGAAAGTGGCATTATAGTAAAAAACAAAGCTAGATTGGATGCAAAAGGTTACAACCAAGAGGAAGACATTGACTATGAAGAGACCTATGCTCCAGTAGCAAGGTTAGAGGCCATTAGATTACTGCTTGCATTTGCATGTTTAATGGATTTTAAGCTATTCAAAATGGATGTAAAGAGTGCTTTTCTAAATGGATATATTGAGGAGGAAATCTATGTTGATCAACCTTCTGGTTTTGTTGATTTCGAATATCCAAACCATGTTTTTAAACTAAAGAAAACTCTTTATGGATTAAAGCAAGCTCCTAGGTCCTGGTATGAAAGATTGAGCTACTTCTTGCTTAGCCAATCCTTCATAAAAGGACAAGTGGACAAAACACTGTTCATCAAGAAACATGGCAATGACATCTTATTGGTTCAAATAAATGTTGATGATATTGTTTTTGGATCAACTAATCATTCCTTGTACAAAGAATTTTCAATCTATATGCAGAATGAATTTGAAATGTCTATGATGGGAGAATTAACATTCTTTCTTAGACTTCAAGTGAAGCAAATGAAGAATGGGACATTTCTCAGCCAAACTATATACTGCCATGAATTGATCAAGAAATTTGACTTGGAGAAAAGCAAAGATGTTGCAACTCCTATGGCAACCTCAACTTACCTTGATTCAGATGAAAAAGGCAAGAAGGTTGATGAGTCAAAGTATAGATGGATGATTGGAACTTTATTGTACTTGACAGCAAGTAGACTAGATATAATGCTGAGTGTGTGCTTATGTGCAAGATATCAAGCTAATCCTAAAGAATCACACCTCACAGCAGTCAAGAGAATCATCAAATATCTCAAATCAACTCCAAGAGTTGGTCTTTGGTATCCCAGAGGTGCATTATTAAATTTAATTAGATACTCAGATTTTGATTTTGCAAGATGCAAATTAGACAAAAAAAGCACAAGTGGAGCATGCCATTTATTAGGAAGTTCACTTATCTCATGGCATTGCAAGAAACAATCTTGTATTACTCTATCAACTACTGAGGCTGAGTACATTGTTGCTGGAAGTTGTTGTGCTCAAAGCTTATGGTTAAAGCAACAATTACAAGATTTTGGTGTTGAATTGAAAGAGATTCCTTTGCTGTGTGACAACACAAGTGATATCAACTTATCAAAGAATCCAACAATGCACTCAAGGATAAAGCATATAGAGATTAGGCATCACTTCCTCAGAGATCACATTCAAAAAGGTAACTGTTTAATTGAGTTTGTTGACACAAATAATCAATTGGCTGATATTTTTACTAAACCCTTAGCTAGAGATAGATTCTATGCTCTTAGGAACATGCTAGGTATTCTTGATGAATCTAATATATGCTAGCATGCTTATGATGTGCCTGACTACATGCAATACCACTCACAATTGAGTATGCATCACATATGATAAAATTTAAAATTTTGATGAATGACATTGTTCACTCTGCATAATTGTATGCTTTAATCGATTAATATATGTATTAATCAATTGTTTGATGTTTAGAGACAATTTAGAGACAAAGACTCTCCGGAGTAATCGACTACCCTGTATTTTAATTGATTACTTAATGATTGAAAGCCATTTGCAAATTCAAAACTCTCTGGAGTAATCGATTACCCCTTTCTATTAATTGATTACACCATGTTCAGAGTCATATTTCGTCCTAGAATAATCAATTACCAAGGATTTATAATCGATTATCTATGGTGTTTCTGCAAATCTGCACAAGTTTCAATGCTCTATAACTAAAATCTTATCTCTTATTCAAAATTCATATTTGGGTCAGTGAATTCAGACATTCTTGAAACTTGAAATAACTGTTACAGGTTTTCAAAATTCAAATTTTAAAACTTCTAAAACCTCTATAAATTCAGGTTTTCAAAAGCTAAATCTTCATACCTGAAAATCTTTTTCAAAGCTAAATCCTTGTGCTCTGCCTCTCTCTCCCTTAAACCAAACCTCTGCCCATTCCTTTCTTCAAAGAAAACTCGCCATGTCTGATCCATCTACCTCAAAGAAAACCAAAACTAGCAAGAGGAAAGCTGGAGAATTTTCTAGAGCTGTTGAGAACCGACTCAATAACTGGTTCACCTTTGAAGTTGAGAGGGCTAATTACATGCAGTTCAATGCAACCAAGCTGGTCATGCCTCCCAAATATCTAGAGCTTGACTGGTTTGTGAATGAGGGATTTGAATTTCCAGCAATGCTGGAAGCACAAGGGCTAAAAAAGTTGCTTGAGATGAAGGGTACTTTCTATGCTAAATCGGTAAAAGTGTTTTACAATTGTCCCAAAGCAAGCATTGATGAGGTCCTCCATTTCCAAGTGAATGGAGTTGCTATGGAGATTGGTGACGTTGTAGGGAATGCAGTGGTTGGAATCTCCTATGAAGGAGTAAGAAAGTTTGAGGAAGAATTAGGTGGATATTCAAAGATAGACATATACAGGGGTATGTTGTTGAATCCATAGGCTAGATTAAAAACCATATTAGGGGTTGGCAATATGATTGGTGAAGACAGACTTCTTCACTATATCATCACCTACATCCTTACACCAAGGTCTACTAATCATGCTCAAATCACAGATGATGATATGCAGTTGGTGTATGGGATGAAGATTAGAACTCAGATTAATTGGGTTCTAGTCATTAAGGAGACTATGATGAAGTCTAAAAGGTTGATAAGCTACAAATTCCCTTATGATGTATTAGTCTCAAGGTTCATTGACTACTTTGGGATTGATGTGTCAAATGATATTGTGGACAACACCACCAACATCACCAACCTCATCATTTTCAAGCATCTCACCAAGTTGGGGTTGATGCAAACTCCAAAAGGGTGGATAATGGTTGGAGAACAAGCTCCACAAGGAGGTGTAGATGAGGAGCAAGAAGCTGAGGAAGGAGAAACTGAAGCTGGCCCTGCTAAGTAGCAGTGGAGCCCTTTTGAATCCTTAATAATTCAAAAGATGGATGCAATGATATCTCTGCATCATGAACATTCAGTTGATGTTCATTCCTCCTTAGAAGAGATTACAACTAGGCTAGAGAACATAGAGACTAGGATGGCTCTTAAGGATTTTGATAATCTCTAGTTTGGTGGATGTAATGTCTTGCTTTTTCTTGTGTTGCTTGTTTTCTCTTATATCCAACAACTGTCTTTAATGTTTACCTTATGTTTCTGCATCTTTCCATCAATGAATAAAATTTTGTTTTATGTTGTTTAAATCTTCCTTGCTTATTTCATTATATCTAATACATTTTGTCTTTGATGAGCCAAAATGGGGGAGAAAAATGAACATATATACAATAAACATATGAAGGATGCTAAGTAAAGGATGCTATGCTAAGTAATTAAAAGATGGGAGAAGAATAAAGAATGATAAAATGATAAATGTTTACTCTGTTTTAAATGTTCATAAGCATTGCTCTTATTCTAAAAAAAAATATTAAATTACATAAGACAGGGGGAGCAATACACATGCTTATGATGTTTTGAGCTTATGCAATGTATACTTAACACCTGGTCTTGGCAAATAGGCTTATTGTTTTTCAGGTTTAAGTAAAAGCTCCTGGAAATTTTCTCCTTACAAGAACACTAAAGGTTCAACGTGTTCAATTTAAGTTTGGCATGATCAAAGCCAAAAAGGAGGAGATTGTTAGAGTTGGGGGAGCTCAATAGAATCAAGAAGTTGAGTCTCAAGTCTACAAAATTGTTTAGGCTTTTTTACATGCCAAATCAATTTGATTGGTAGTTGTAATTTGTGTATGAGATGAAACTTCCAATGATCCATTGCATGAAGCTTATTCATGGTTTTTGCATTCATGTTTTCATAAACGCATAAGTCTTATGGAAAAAGCTTTTCTGAAACAAATGGTTTACATGATTTCATAAAAGTCAAAGTGTCCAAAGTTTAAGATTTTGGAAAAACATATTTTCTTTACTTTAATCGATTACCAACTTGTGGTAATCTAGTACTTAAGCTTTCAAGAACACTTTAATCTATTACAATAGAATGATAATCGATTACACTTGATAAAGTCACAAAAAGTCTTACTGTGTTAATTGATTACGATTTGTGGTCATTGATTAATGGGCGCGTATTTGAAAATTGAGACTGCCTATGTTAATCGATTACATGACAAATTAATCAATTACTTTGTTCATAAACATTTTCCAAAAAGCTCAAGAACACTTTAATCGATTAAACTTGTTAACTATCGATTACATTAGTGGTTTTAATCGATTACATTAACGATTTAATCGATTATTGACAGTTACAAACTGATTTTTATAAATAACTGTTGGATGTTTTGGAAAAACAACAACGAAATTACAATATTCATTCATAAGCTTTCTGTGCAAGAAAAGGTTTCAAGTGCTTAACTTTGTCAAAGTCCCAAAATCCTCAAGATTCAAAGATTTCAAAGTAGGGTTTCTTCTTGGGCAAGCTTTCAAAAGAAGTTTTGTAAAGAAGGTTCTGTAGTAACCTCTTCCATCTTTCAATCAAAGTCCGGTAAATCATTTGCATACTTCATTTACTGGATCAAAGGTGGTTTCTTTCTTTACACTCTGTTGTGTATTCTTTTGAGATTCTTTTTGTATTAATAACATAGGATTTCTTAGAGCTTTACTAGGATAGGTTTTCCTTGGGGATAAGAGTATAGGTGGGTGATCTCTATGTCTTGGATCACAGAGATTCTAAGGTGTTAGAAGTCTCATTCTTAATCTAGGTCTGATTAAGAGTGATTGTGAAAAAAGCTTGTAAGAATATTTTTGTCATTAGTGGAACTCTAACCATTGTGGTTGGAAGAACAAGATGTAACTTCTCAATGTGAGAAGTGAACTAGTATAAACCATTGTGTTGACTACTTCCTTTAATCTTTTCTTGCTGTCTTAATCTATGATTCTCTTAGTGCTATCTTTCTTACTCAACAAGTGAAATTTTTATGATTGCTGTCTTGAGCTGAGTGGTTTGATTGGTTAGAGCATTGTTGATTCATTTGTGATACGATCTTGATTACTTTGATTCTTTAAAGATTTTTAAAAGACCAAGTTTAAACCAATTCACCCCCCTCTCTTGGTTATTTTGTGTGTTCATATTTTTTTCAATTTGGTGTTAGAAGAGTATTAGATTAACTTCTTATAGTTAAAATGCTTGCAAAGTTGTCTAAGTCTAATGTTAGTTTTATGATAACAACCCTAGATAGACCACATCATATCATAAGTCATAGTTGTCCATTTGAGGTATTTTTTTGCATCGTTGGAAAACTTGTTGAAAAAGATACAATTCATTCCTATACCTTTAAAACCAAAATTAGCTTCTATCTTAGGCAAAATCAGCTCCAAAGTAGGTGACTTGATCATGAAAAACACTCAAGTCTCATTGGACAAAATAACCTCATGAACACCTTTCATTCCCTATATATAGAGGAGACCAACAAACCTTATATGCACCAAATAATTAAGTGGGCTTAGCGTTAGGTGCAAAGCCCCTTAGTCAATATTTTTATATTTCCCTTTGAGTTTTCAAACTCAGAAAATTTAGACGGCTTGAGATTATGTTTTAAATTGCAACCAAATTTTTGATACAATAAGAGTTGTCGTGAAGTTTGTGGTGGAAGAAGCCATTGGATCAATGTGTTCTTGGGAGTGATCACGAGATCATCTTCATTTTCCTTGTTGAGGAATTGCTTCATTTGAGGATGGTTAAGGGGAGTGGGTTCTCTTTTTTTTCTTTTGTTGTTTGAGTGGTAATGAGCCACAGATAGATTGTATGATCTTAAGGTTTTGAGTATAGCAAGTTTATTTTCTTGGATGGGTTGTGAATACCCTGAAATACTTTGTTTTGTTATGATTTGAGTGAATTTAATTGTTGTATGTTTTAATGTTTTGTCATTTTGATGTTCTTGAAATTGAATTTGATAATTGATGTTGGATGCACGTGCTGATTTTTTGATAGAATATATTAACTTAAAACACCAAAACGTGTACTTAAATGTTAGAATTAGACTTTTCTTTCTTCATAACAGTTGTATCCCTAGAAGTTATCTAGTTAAGGGATTTTATTTCACTCAAAAAGGATTTATATAACTCTAGATATTGCAATTTTAGTGAGTAAAGGTTAAGCTGTCAGAATCATATGGTCGATTTGTATATTTCCTAATTTTAGGTTTCTAAAATATTGAAAAGGATTTTGAGGTCAACATAGAAGTTGTAGATAATTGTCTTATCTTTCTAATGAGATAAAGACCAACTTAAGAAGATTAGTAAAGCTCTAGACATGATTATTATATTCTATAAAGGTCATAGTAACATAGGAGGATAAATGAGTGTGTAATATAGATATCATAATGAGTGGTAGTACATTACATGATGTTATACTTATGATTTGATGAATGAAGCAATGATGATACTGTTGTGTATATGAGTTAATGTGCCCATGCTTGATATTGTGATTGAATGCTGTTAGACTTTTGGCAAGCGTACCAATTTGTTGTCGTAAGTTACAGAATTTATAAAAGATCGTCTCCACAGGGACTTGAGTTACTCAGTTAATCTAAACAAAACTTAACAGTTTAATAGTTATGTACAACAAGTGTGAACGGAGTTTCATGTATTTGTGAAATAACAGAAATTACGAAATTTAAAGAAAAAGCGGAAAAAATAGATTTAGTGCGTTGAAATTACGGAAAATTATGGAAACTAATAAAACGAGTTTAATTAATTCAAGAAAAGTGTAGGATTGGATTTCATCGTTCATACCCTTAGTATTCAATTAATATTACCATGCATAAATTATTTTCTTTTATTATTGATGCACACATAAAATCACCCCAAATCGATCCCTCGCATTTGAGAATCCTAAGAATATTTATCAAATATTGATCCCTCGCATATGAAATAAATACCCCAGCATTTCAATCATAATCGCGTGTTATTTACAATCTAAACGTTATGCTTTATTCCTAGCAACGTAACGTAAAGAGTAAAATTATTCAGTTCAAGTTTTAAGAGTACTTTCCAGTTAAACTTAAAACCTTATTTCATGAAACTAGTGATCAATTAGAATCAAGCATTAAGAACAGAATGAAATTACCAATAATAAATAGAAAAGGCTTATGCATAAATAAATATTAAAAGAGATACTTAAGGGTAAAAAGATTACATCCAATCCTTAGACAAGTTAGCCAATCATTATGGAGAGCACCTCTTCAATGGAAGAATTGATGAAGGAAATCATCACCAACTCCTTCTGGCAGAGTTTCCACACTAATTCCTCACTTCTTTCACTCTCCCTATGCTAAACTACTCTCAAATCACGTCCTAGGCTCTCAAATTTTGAAAATGGAATGCATTTCTCCAACGTTTGCATGGCTATTTATAGGATTTGGCCTCCTGCTTAAGTCCACTCGCCCAGGCGAGTGTTTTGTGCTTGTTTAACTCGCCTGGGCGAATTTAATGCCACTTGCTGATGTCTCCACTAGCCTGGGCGACCATATTGTGCTATTTTCACAAGCCTGGGCGAATTAAAACAACTTTCTGGAAAACTCTCTACTCGCCTGGGCGACCACTTTGTGCATAAATCACTCGCCTGGGTGAGTTAAAGCCTAAATAAGCGGGCCTGAGCGAGTTCTAGGCCATTTTTGCTTCTGACACCTCCCAAATTTGATTCTTATGTCCCTTTCACTTGCTTTGTTTGCTTGGATGCTTCGAATACCATCGAAACCTATTAAAATACAAAATATGATTGGACTGATCTTCCAAAATGTGAAAAACAACATTTATATAAGTACTAAATACAAATCAACTAGGTTTTAGGCAAGTTTATAAACAATTTTACTGCAATCAAAAGATAAGTGCCAGCATTGTAACCCTAATTTTACTAAAATAGGGTACTTATCAAATGCTGATGTCCACGAGTATATGTGAAAGTAATATGTCATGGTATGTGTATGTGGCATGAAAAATGTTAGGAGAACTTATCTCCGCGGGATAGGAATCTCCAAGGAAATTGAAAATAAACCATGTACATATTGTCTATGAACCATTCATCATGTTGTGCATTTGTATTTTCAAGTGAATGATGTTTATGAACCTAACTAGGAACATCATGAATGAGTTGACGTATGACTCTGGCCTTGGGGGTGCAATGGTCTAGAATTTCCTTTAAGCTTATTTTGATCACATGTGTTGGAGTATCCTTGCAAGGCCAGAATACCCTAATGCACCACCAGAGGTATCATCTTGGTAAAAGTGATAGTGTCAGGTTATCCATTGTATGGCCATTCATCAACTACATGGACGTCCGAGCTACATTCACAGTGTTTTCCATAATGGTAGCACATGCATACAAGTCTACGTGTCTAATCTGCATCACATTTTGTGTGTGAAATTGTGTATGAAATGTTTGATTTGGATGAGGCATGCTTGTGTTGTGGAATGCAATTATTTATAAATGTATCTTATACCTTTATGACTTTATTAATGTTTAAATTTATTGTGAGATGTATCTCACTCACTGTCTATTTGTCTTATGTGTTTGGGTTGAATGCCAACGTTGCAAGTGAGTCTCTGTAAGGTTATGATGATGATGCTACAAGAGAGGTTTAGGTCTCCACTTTATATTACTAATAATTTTAGGGTTATGGATGCTTTGAAACAATGTAACATTGGGACACGGGCTTTATTCATTTATCTAAGAATTAAATTAATAAATAGTTTTTCACCATATTTTATTTAATATCGTTTGTATGGACTTTGGAACACAAATATTTGTTTGACATGGAGTTCTTAAGTGATTTGCTATCGAAAAGTATATACAACTTGTTTGTATAGATAATATCAATTAATTCTTTTAAGTCATCTTCAACTCCACAATCTCATAACTATACAATCTCTCGATCCCTTTCATTCTAGTGTGATTTGATCGGGGTGTTACATTCATCACTAAACCACTACAACATATGATATAAATCAGTCTACACATTTTAAATTAAAGGTTCTACTTTCTTTACAAGTAAATGTAAGTTTATGGAAAAGGAAAATAACACCACCTCCACTTCAACAACTTCCAAATTTGCCACTTCAAGGATCTCTTGGTGGAACACTACATTACTCTTCTAGAGTTTCATCTTTTCCCATTCGTAATACCTAGGGAGTGGCTTCTCATTTACAATATCGTAGTACCTACAATTGAGATAAAATGAATCATATTTACTGTATAACAAATTAAAATTACTTTATATATTTTAACATTTTAGAAGTTCATTATTTAACTTTATAAATTTATAAAAATTAGATATAAATTAATTTTAAATTCATATCATATTTGAAAAGTTTTAAAAAATTAGAATCTAATTCAAACTAGACTTGTGCATATTACAATTAGGGCACTCTTAGATTATAAAATAATAGTTTTTTCAAAATAAAATGTTAATTGATGAATTTTCAGTTTAACATTTTTTAACTGTTTAAATAGTAAACATGAATCTTAGTCGTAAGGAAACAAGCAAATATCTTATTTATGCATTTTGATGTTGATAATATTGAAAAGAACAATTACAATCAACCAATGTTGATAATGTATTTTTTTTCCCACCAATCAAGATTTTCACAAAAAATAAAGACTATGTACTTTTTTTAAAAGTCTATAACCTTTGTATTCGTCCTGCATAAGATCCCTTGCATATATATTCTACCACAATTTTGAATAAAATCCTTCCAAATCTTTTTGCATATATCTTTAGCCACAACAATCTCTTCTATTAATCCAATATAGTAATATCATTTCTTTTTCAATTCTATATGATCTAAAAGCATTATTTGTGATTAAGCATTGCTTATAACATATTAATAGGTTCCAAGTATTTATTCACATATGTATTTAGTCAATGAGTGTATTTAATATTTTGGGGCTATTTGTATTTATAAATAGTCTTATCGTCTACAAAGAGCCAAATGTAAGCCATGAGAATTCAAAGGAATCAAGAATATTGAAATAAAGTGAGCTATTCCCTTCTTTATCATTCAAAAGAAATCAAGTACTCAACATCATGTCCATTGCATGTATCATGCTAAATTTGACATATTTACTTAGAAGCTGCTAGAAGCATATCATCATGTACTCTAATTTCTCTTGAGATTACTAAACCCAAACCAAAGCTAGGGAAAATGTAAGCATTGGTTGCCTGAATTAACAAGGAAAGAATCAAATATGATGTTATGTGTTTTTAACAAATGAAAAGAGAGAAATAATAATGAATTTGAAGAAGATTTTAAAACCTGGCAAGAAGTATAAACTTTTCCCTTGTAATCAACATGTTCAAATGGACTGCCACTAGAAAAAATTGTGTGACCCTTTTTCGAGAAGCAATCAAAAAAATTAATATTATTCCAAAAATGAAGGAGTGTACGTTAAGCATAATTTGCATTAGAGATTACTTAAACATGTTTAGAGAAACATGCGATCATCAGTTTTTTTCCTCACTCCACCAGTAAACTTCTTCAACTATACACTCGGAGTGTGAGGTAGGATTGGAGAGAGCCATAATGAGAGGTTTATGCAAGTTAGACATGACTGTATTTAAAATCATACATCTAAATACTCATCCACGACAAGAGTGACACAAGGTTTTACATCATTGTTTGAATCCATAACCTTCATTACTTCCTTTGAAAATTTTCTTCCCACTCCTGATGATCCAATAAAAAATGTTGGCTTGATCACCTGAAAGTGTGCAATAATCAAGGATATTAAGGACATATCTAAGGCAACCTATTGCAGACCATAAATAGACATACCAACCACCTTGACTGCCTTTAAGAGACTATTACCAGGCTCATGTTCGTTAGCCCAAGGCTTCATGAAGTGTTAAAGTGAATTCTTCCAGAAACTAACAATTAAACCTGTATTAGAGTAAAGAATTGTGTTAGAAAATTGAATCAAACTTATGCAAAAAATGAATGTGAAGAGAAGAGATTCCCTTGGTAACATATCATGGGAGTCAAACCATTGCATGAACATAAAAAAAGACATAAGGATTCATAGAACAAGATAAACTAGGATTTCATAAATAAAATATAAAAAAATCCAAAAAGGTGGATAGAGCAAGTAAACAAGCTTTGAGACACGGTCTAATACGAAGACATTCAAGTTTTTCATCCAACACACAATGTGCAGTTGAATTAAAACCACACAACGCACCAGAAAGTCTCGGCCTCAATCATGATTTAGCAGTTATAGTAGTGCTTTCCCTTCTCACATCCACGACAATTTTAATCTTCATCACGACCTCCTCTCTTGGTGCCCATACGCTTTCAGTGCAATCTAATCAATCCCAATTAATTCATCAACCTGGTTCCAACCACTGAAGACATCGTGGAAGAAGAAAAGTAGGTGGCTTAGTTTCTATTGTTCTCATCGAGGCCCAGGGTGGAAGGGGAGATGGTTCACGTGAAACGGTGCATTTCAGCGGTGGTGGTGAGAGGGAAGAATAAGAAAAAAAAATAAGGAGAGGAAGATTGTAGGTAAACAAAGGGTTCTCACCGGAAATAAGCTTCGATTGCAGCGTTAAACAGCTTCAATGGTGGTGCTAGACTGCTCCGACAGAGATGCGTTTTAGGAAGCAACTGAGACAAAGTGAGACTCTAAAAGGGCATGAGACTCAAAAGCCAAAACTCTTCACTTTCAAAAACGGTTTTTCAAAACCGACTTTCGATTATCAATTTCAACGACGATTCCCCTAAAATTCCTTGTCGATTTATAGTTTCAACAATTTTTTTTCAAAATCATTGTTGAAATGTTACTACTATTTACAAAAATCTCATCACATTTTTTACGATGACGATTTTGGTAGAACCTTCATTGAATCAATGTCATTAAAGCTTGTTTTTGTAGTGGTGTGATATATATAAAATGGTAAGTTATAATTGAACAATGATTGAAGAATATATGGAACCTTACGTTTCCAATCAACTGATATTCTTTTTCATATTTTTAGGGTCAAAAAATTGATGCTAACAACACACAATTGAAGGATCCCAAAAATAATTTAATATAGCTTCAAATGACGAAGACATTTGATATCAATGTTCTTTGTTTTCATTTTTTTTTTTGAATTCTACAAGGAAAACATCAACTTCGTGTACATTATGTTGGACAAAACAATTTTGTGATGAAGCTTTATAACCAACAATGCATTGAAATTCAATATCCGATGGACGTGATGAATATTCAAACGCAATCCAAAAGTGACAATTATGACATCAATCCTAACCAATGAACTTGGGATAGGGTATTGTTAGAATTTGATGTTCAAAAATACCAAACATTGGTGAGTTATTTTTTTTTATTTTATCATGAAATTCTAAATTTAGTTATTAAAGTATTTTTATTTTTGCAGCACATACCAATATCAATAATGGATAAATTTATCCAAAAGAAGAAGAGAAAAATACTTTAAATCATGTAGAAGGAAAAACTTATGCATGTTAGCTTGGTGGTACAAATAAATGAGTTTGTGATCAGTATCTAAAAGAAAAGTGGTATTCATTCATCATAAACAATAAATTAAAAGACTAAATATGTTTTGACATTTTGGTTTGAAGATAATTCTAAAATATTGTTTTCAGGATTCATTAGTAGAATAGTAATAATACATTTTTCAAGTTATTTTGAATTTTTAGTATTTTTTTCTTTAATTTTTTATTTTAAGTTTTGTGTAATTTATAGTACAATTTAAATATATTATTTATTTTTGCCTATTTAAAATAATCTTAATTTTAAAATATTCAAGTTACACATGAATATATGTATATCCATAACTAATCAAATAAAAAGAATTAATCCTTAAAGAAATTATTAACAAATTTATTAAAAATTTGAGGATCTAATTATGACAAATTATGTCAAAAATCATTTCCATAGTAAATTATTAACAAATCTAATTATAATTAATTGAAAAAAATATTCCAAAAAATATAACTATGTCAAATCATTACATTTAACATATTTATTTAATCCCTTAAAAATCTTCTTAGAATATAACCAATTCAATTGGGATAAATCAAATTCAAACGATTATAATATCATTAATAAAAAATTTAATGTAGGACATTTGTCATGCAATTAGAGCTATTTTATAGTAGCAAGAACTTTTTAATTTTTATACTACTATAATTATAGACAACGTTGAAGTTTATTAAGATAATATATAAATTTTATATCTGAAAAATTATATTATAAAATCATGACCTTTTTTATTGTTCTCATTTCATGTTTGCACTCTTTTTTAGGGTTTGATTACAATGTATCCTTTAAGTTAGGTGTAATTCATGCATATTATGTATAACCATTATATTTAAATAAACTATGTTTAAGTTAAAATAAACTTAAACAAAAATAAGAAAAATAATTTATATTTATATAAATAAACTCTTCCTTAAAAATTTATGGAAGTTTAAAATAAATAAAATAACCTTTTTTATAAGTTCAAATTAATGTGACAAAGTTTCTACAAATTAATTATGCACAAGTTAAGTTTAATTTATAAAAAATAATATAATTAATTTTATTTAATTATTTAGTAATCAATATACAATATTTGTATTATTTATTTAATATTAGTAATTAATAATTTAATGATTTTAATTAATAGAACCATAACTGACATTTAATATTCAATAATTTATTTAATAATTTTAATGTAACACGTTACTTTATTTTAGAATTCAATTATAGAATTTATTTAGAATGTAATTGTTAACCTTTAATTATTCAAATTAGTAAATTTTAATTATTTGAGACTTGATGGAGTGTCTTTAGTTAAATATTTTTTCTATCAGTCTTATCTTATTTGACTTCTCTTGGACTTTTATTTTCCCATTCTAATTCAGTTTTTGTCTTAGGCAAATTAGTGGGCTTAATTGCTAATTGTTGCGTATTTTCGAATTTTATGCTCACTTGATGTATCTGTCTTGTACAGGACCTATAGAGCTCTACGGAACTCCGAATTGAGCATTCTTGTAATTCTTGAAAAGATAACGAAAAGATCTAAAAGTTTGATAGAAATAAGCTGAGGTCAATTCTGTCATTTGGAGAGTCATATTAGGTTTTGAAGTCAAAACCACTGCACTTGTATTTTAGGCTGCGAGTTGGACTTTTATTGGTGTAAATAGCATAGATAATTAGAATTGATGGGTTGTTCATGACCCATTCTTTTCTTCAGACTTAGTCACTATATATAGTCACTATATATTAGTAATATTAGGATGAATTATTACATTACATTTTTACAAACAGTTTTACATTTCTCTTTTTAAGTTTTTAGGATCAAAACCATTTCTCTTATTTTCTCTCAACTGTTCTTCCTTGTTCTTCATTTTCGTTTTCCCTTCTTCCATTTCCGTGCACTTATTTCATGGGGCTTTCATTGATGATAATCATGGAAGGCTAAATAATCAATCAATCCAAGGATCCAACCTAAGCAAGAGAAGTATTTGAGTTCTGGTTTAGTATTTCGAATTCTGTGTGAATGTTCATTTTCTTCTTCAATTGCTATTCTGTTTTCATGATTATGAATGCGTTTAGGATTGAAAGCGGATTAGGTTACGGATTCATTTCCTAATTTTGAATATAAATCACAGATTAATTGGATGATATTTCAATTAGGGTTGTGGTTTCAATTAATTTAGGGTTAATTCGATTGAACTGCTTCTAATGAAATTGAATGAATTTAAACAATAGGATAAATTTCTGAGAACGATGATGATTCGAATAGCTTGGTTTGGTGAATTGGATTGATGCTCTTTAATCTGTTTTACATTACTTGTTATCAATTCTATTAGTTTCTGCAATTTTCTGTAATTTTCATTTAGCGCATGCAAACTGTTTGATAAAAATCCCCCCATTATTTACTAGTGAATTGAAGTTGGAACCATATTGATTGTGTCTCTGAGTCGACCTAGGTTAATCCTGTGCTACAAAATTAGCGTAGTTTAATTATTTTAAAGTGATACGACAAACACTTATTAAAACTGGCGCCGTTGCTGGGGACACGGTTCATTGTGTGCTAGCTTTAATTCTCTGTAATTAGTTCATAGTAGTAGTAATATATATATAAAAAAAAGTTACATTCACTGCATATTTACATTTTGCTACACAACCGCACTTTGTTACATAATTGCATGATTGTTATTGTTCATTATGAAGTGTGGATGATGTAGTTTCATGTGTGCTGTCAAAAAACAGAGCAAAAAACAGAGGAGTAGTAGGATGAGAATTTGTGTAGTGTAGTTGTGTTTGTAATGTCAATTTGCTGTCCAGAATTTTTTAGACCTGTGCAGTTTTGATTTGCGATTTGTTTTCCAAAGTTTATCCCCCATTTTAAACAAAAGCAACCCCTTTTGGGATTGGGTCTAGGTTAAAATTGGCAAATTCGGCCTCCAAGTAGGAGTTTTAACATGGTTTAAACAATTTGCGCAGGGGCATTTTGGTCATTTCACAGCAAACTATCTCGAAATGGGCTGAAATTTTCCCAGAATGTGTGAAAAATTAATACATCATGGTGATCTATAAAGGATAAACACGGTCAAGAGGGGTCCAAATCGCGAAATTCCTTCATTTAGGCCATTTTTGAGGCAATTTTCTATTTTCATGATTTTTAAAAATCACCAAAAAAATCACAAAAATCAATCATGATTTTTATACTTTCACTGTTATTTTTCTAGATTTTTTAAAAAATATTTAGCACAGTTTTCCAATTTCTATTTCATTTCAGCATATATAATGACTAGTGTCCTCGTAGAGTAGCTGTCTGACATTTCTGTTATTTCTATGTTTTGTTCCTTATGAGCTGAATTGTGCATGACTAGGTCCACATCAAGTGAATTACATGCATATGATCCTGAGATAGATAGGACATTTCACAGATTAAACAAACATAATATTAGTTTAGATGACTTTAATAGTGTAGTTTTAGACAGTAGCATAGTGTCTTCTGACTTTGATTCTGAATTTACTTCTAATCCTTCTACTTCTACACATCTTGATACAATGGCTGATAACAACCTAACTCTTAAGGAATTGGCTACACCTGATGTTGTTTACCAACCTTGGTGTATTCAATATCCTGAAACTGAGGTCAGTTATGAGCTAAAATCTGGACTAATCCATTTGCTTCCAAAGTTTCATAGTCTTGCAGGTGAAGATCCACACAAGCATCTGAAGGAGTTTCATGTAGTGTGTTCCACCATGCGACTACATGACATTCATGAGGATTATGTCAAGATGAAGGAATTTCCTTTTTCACTGGATGGTGTGGCCATGGACTAGTTGTACCTTCAACCAGATCCTATAAACACTTGGACATATATG
Organism: Glycine latifolia; assembly: GCA_013407115.1. Classification (NCBI taxonomy): domain Eukaryota; kingdom Viridiplantae; phylum Streptophyta; class Magnoliopsida; order Fabales; family Fabaceae; genus Glycine; species Glycine latifolia. Next base: position 16,418,928 of record CM023952.1, on the reverse strand, counting down.
AAGAGAAGATTCCTGGAGAAATTCTTTCCAGCATCCATCCGGAAGGAGATTTGTGGTATAAGACAACTAGCTGGGGAAACATTGTATGAGTACTGGGAGAGATTTAACAAGCTGTGTGCTACATGCCCTCACCATCAAATCAGTGAGCAATTTTTAATTCAGTATTTTTATGAAGGTTTGATGTTGATGGACAGGAGTATGATAGATGCAGTTAGTAGAGGCACTTTGATGGACAAGACCCCTCTTGCTGCAAGGCAGTTGATTTCTAACATGGCAACCAATTATCAACAATTTGGTACTAGAGGTGTTGCTACATCCAAGGCTGCAAATGAAGTTTATGTTTCTATGGTTGCTGATAACCAGAGGTTGGAGAACAAATTGACAGAGTTAACATCCCTTGTGAGGCAGCTTGCTATTGGTCAACAACAGAATGTGATGGCAGCCAACCAACCAAGATTTTGTGGTATCTGTTGTGTGCCTGATCATCCAACAGATGCATGTCCCACTCTCCAAGAGACAGAACAAGCTACTAAAGTTTATGCCATGCAACCTGGACAACCATTTAGACCTCAACAGTAGTATAATCCTTACTCCAGCACTTATAATCCTGGCTGGAGAGATCATCCGAATTTGAGGTATGGTCCTAGTCCACCACAATAGCAGCAGCCCTTCAGACCTCCACAGCAGCACTTCCAGCCTGCCACCACCAAATACCAACCTCCCCCATTCAGACAACAGCCACAGTTCCAACAGCCTGCACCTACACCTGCACAACTTGTGCAGACCAATTCTGGACCTTATTTGGAGGACTTGATGAAGAAAATGGCCACCACCAACCTTCAGTTTCAACAGAATGTTAGTGCCACCATCCAAGGCCTTTCTCAGACTCAGATTGGACAGTTAGCTACAACTGTCAACCAGATGCAGTAGCAAGGTTCTGGCAACATTCCAACACAACCAGTGATTAATCCAAAGAGTGTGAATGCCATTACCTTGAGGAGTGGCAAGGAGGTTCTGAGCCTAATATCTCACTTCCCTCAGCCCCCAGTCTTTCCTTGCCTTCCACCATTCAGCCACCTTCCTTGGAGCTGAAGTCACTACCTGAGCACCTCAAATATGCATATTTAGATGATGCTCAGAAGCTTCCAGTCATCATATCTAGTAGTCTGTCACTTGAGCATGAAGAGAAGATGTTGCATGTTTTGAGAGGCCACAAAAAGGCCATTGGATGGACCTTTGCTGACCTTCCTGGCATTAGTCCTTCTATATGCATGCATCGAATACCTTTGGAGGATGATTCTAGGCCGGTAAGGCAGCCACAGAGGAGGCTGAATCCCACTATTCTGGATGTGGTGAAGAAGAAAGTGACAAAGCTACTAGCTGCAGGGATCATCTATCTCATCTCAGATAGCACTTGGGTTTCACCTGTCCAAGTGGTTCCTAAGAAGTCGGGTCTCACAGTTGTGAACAATCAAGATAATGAGCTGATTCTGACTAGAGTGACCAACAGTTGGTGGGTTTAAATTGATTACAAGAGACTCAAACAGGCCACTCGCAAGGACCATTTCCCTCTTCCCTTCATTGATCAAGTTTTAGAGAGGTTGGCAGGTAAATCACATTATTGCTTTCTTGATGGTTTTTCTGGTTACATGCAGATTCATATTGCACCAGAGGATCAACACAAGACCACATTCACCTGTCCATTTGGCACATTTGGTTACACCCGGATGCCTTTTGGCCTATGCAATGCACCTGGCACCTTCCAAAGGTGCATGGTAAGCATCTTTTCTGATTTATTAGAGAGTTGCGTGGAGGTGTTTATGGATGATTTCACTGTTTATGGTTCCTCTTTTGATGCATGTTTGGATAGTCTCTCTAGAGTGCTTGACCGATGTATTAAGACTAACCTTGTTCTTAACTTTGAGAAATGTCATTTTATGGTGCATGAGGGTATAGTCTTGGGGCATTTGGTCTCTAGTAGAGGTCTTGAGGTCGATAAGTCCAAGATTGATGTGATTACTTCTTTGCCTTACCCCGCTTCTGTGCGGAAGTACGTTCTTTTCTTGGACATGCAGGTTTTTATAGGAGATTCATTCAGGATTTCAGTAAGATTGCATTGCCATTGTCCAAGCTTCTCCAAAAGGATGTAGACTTTACATTTGACCGGCCTTGCAAAGAGGCATTTGAGGGATTGAGGAAGAAGCTGACTATCTCTCCCATCAGGCAGGAGCTGATTGTTAGATTCAAGTGCATGAAGACTAGAAGTGTTTTGATATTTGATTAATGCCCAATCATTTGTTGATGGCATTTGTAATTTTCATTTGTGTTTTAGGTTTGGTTCATTAAGGGTTTGATCCAATAATCCTTTGCAGCTTTTAATTAAAATAAACTTGCATGCATTCATACTTAGGATAATAATCACATAAGTATATACATTCATATAGAAATGCATTGATAAGTTTCAATCTTGCATAAAATATTTTCTCACTGGAATAATCGATTACATAAGCCTTTTGCATAATTCAGTTCAGTAAGTGAAGTGATTTAATCGATTACCAATTAATCGTAATCGATTAAATATGCTAGAGAGAAATATGCACACTTCTGTAATAATCGATTACAGGTTAAGATAATCGATTACTTTGTTCATTCAGGTTTTCCAGAATGGTTATGAACATTTTAATCGATTAAATAGTCGAATTAATCGATTACTTTAGTTAAATTAATCGATTACATTAGCGAAATAATCGATTACTGACTGTTAAATCTGTTTTTTTTAAATAGACATACATTGATTCACAAACCCAGAGTTTCATAATTCGAGAGCTTTCATTACAAAAGTGTATTAACATTCTCTGAGTGCTCTGAAGTGAAGAAAGAGTCTTTTTCATTTGGGTTATTCATATATGTGAGAATCATGAAGCTTGTGTAAAAGAAGGAGCTGCCTAGTGATCATTCATGCATTAATCAGTAACAAGATCATTCAAGATTGCATTTCATTCATCAACACAGGTTTTAAATTTCGTGTAATCCATTTTCTGCTGCAAAAGGATTAAGGTGACATCTTTCTTGAATCTCTAGTTCTATTATTTGTGAGATTTCATTTGTTTTGTTTAGTTTGATTTGAATCTTTTCATGTAACAGAGTTGATTTCTTTAAAGCTTTACTAGATAGGGTTTCTAGTAGTTTGATCTGAGTAGGGTTCTCAGGATCTAGGTCTTTAGATAAATCTAGAAGGGTAGATTTAGAATTTTTCCTAGGGTGGGTGAAAGAGACCTTTTGATTGCTTGTAAAGAATATTGATCTGTTAGTGGAACTCTAATCTGATTTGGATTAGAAGGCAAACTGGATGTAGCCTCAGTGGTTAGAGGTGAACCAGTATAGATTGTGTGCATTTAATATTTGAATTGCATTTCATTTAGTTGCTTGTGATATTAGTTTGTGAATCAACTTACACTTGGATTAAGCAAATGAGTTAATTGATTGGAAAAGATAAACTGATTACTAAACTTGTTTTGTTTTGAGATACGATCTGAATTAAATCTTCCGCTGAGCTTTTGATTTTAAAGAAAAGTTTTTTAAAAGGGTCAAAAACCAATTCACCCCCCTCTTGGTTTATTAGATTAGGTATTCATTGTATTTTCACTGATGTGTGACACCTCTAATTATGCACTTGGGGCTGTGTTGTCACAAAGAGTTGGTAAACTCTCCCATGTCATTGCTTATGCTTCACGCACTTTAGATGCAGCCCAAGTTACCCCACCACTGAGAAGGAGCTTTTAGCTATTGTTTTTGCTTTAGATAAATTTAGATCTTATTTGCTTTGCTCCCATATCACTGTCTTTACTGACCATGCAACTTTGAAGTACCTGTTAAAGAAGCCTGATGCTAAACCTAGATTGATCAGGTGGATGCTTCTTCTTCAGGAGTTTGACCTCGAGATTAAGGACAGAAGTGGTGCAGAAAACTTGGTTGTCAATCACTTGAGTAGGATTGAAGGACCTCTTGAGTCTTTTCCCATTCATGATAATTTCCCTGATGAGCATTTGATGCATTTGCATTCATCACATGTCACACCTTGGTTTGCTGACATTGTTAATTTCATTGTTGCATCTGTTGTTCCACCTTATGCATCTAGGTCCCAAATAGATAAACTTAAGAGTGATGCTAAATATTATGTTTGGGATGATCCTTATTTTTGGAGATTTGGTAGTGACCAAGTGATCCAAAGGTGTGTGCCCGATCATGAGATTCAGTCTATTCTTCAGTTTTGTCATGTCACACCTACCGAAGGTGATTTTGGTCCTCAGAGGACCGCTAGAAGGGTATTAGACTGTGGGTTCTTTTGACCCACCCTGTTTAGAGATGCTCATCACTTTACCACCACTTGTGAGCAGTGTCAGAGAACAGGAGGAACCATTACACATAGATATGAGATGCCTCAGCAACCCATTATTTTTTTGTGAGATTTTTTATGTCTGGGGTATTGATTTTATGGGTCCATTTACTGTTTCTCATGGTTTTTCATATATTTTTCTTGCTGTTGATTATGTTTCTAGATGGGTTGAGGTTAAGGCCACCAGAACTAATGATTCTAAAGTTGTTGTGGATTTTTGTGAGATCCAACATTTTCTGCAAGTTAGGTGTGCCTAGAGCCATTATCAGTGACCAGGGGAGCCATTTCTGTAATCGGTCATTGGCATCATTGCTTCAGAAGTATGGGGTTGTGCATAGAGTTGCTACAACTTATCATCCCCAAACTAATGGGCAAGCAGAGATTTTTAACAGAGAGATCAAACAAGTGTTACAGAAGGTGGTGCAACCAAATAGGAAGGATTGGAGCAAGCTACTTGAGGATGCTTTATGGGCTCACAATGTAATGCCCCGTATGCATCTGGTTCATTATCATTCAAATATGGCCGTTAAGGGCAGCAATTAATTAAAGATAATAATTAATTCGGAAGCAAATAACAAAATGACGTCATCATACGTCATCAACTAGAGGACCAAATCAGCCATATACATATATCTCAGTAAATGTTTCTCAACAATGGTTGTACAAAACAAGAAGGTATGAGATACCCTGTCCTCTCAACATACATCAATATCTCTCAAGATATACAACATATACACAATGTACATCAACTGTGCATCTTCCCATCAGGGGTAGAAAATACAGGCATAACAAAACAATGAGCCAACATGCTCTCAAAATAATATGCCTAAGGTTCACACAGAACCATATCCCTACTCGGGCCTCTTGCCCTGGGATCCACCATCCGCTCGCTGAGTATCATCTGCAACATATACACTTGGAATTGTTTTGAGAGTGAGTTTCAAACAAGTGTGGGGTATTTTTATTTTGTTTTGATTTGGAAAGAAAAGAAAAGAAAAGAAAAGAAAAAGTTTACAAAGCAAAAGTTTAAAGAAAAAAAATGCATAAACAAGGAAAAAGAAAAGCAAAGAAAAAGGAAAAGAAAATGCAATAAAAGTTGTTGTGATTCATTTTCATCCTTGTAAGTTCTTTGTTTCTTCCCCTCTTTATACTTGTTGGCTTACTCTCCATTGTCCCTCTTTTCTCTTAGTTTTAGGCTAAATATCATTTCCTTATCCACCCTTTACTCAAGCCATACATTACAAGCCTATAAAGTCTTTTTGATCTTTTGATGCATGTGTATTTCAAGTTGAATGAATTAGAGTCTTGTCAAAATTTGGATGTGCTAGTTACATGTGGTGTTTGAGTGTAAACATAAACCCATACACATTAGAAGAGGTTGAGTGTTGCTCTTTGAGAGAGATTTCTATCACCTTGGTTTATTCTTAATTTTAACTTGACTACTTTTTCACTTTGCAATTTGTGATCATGTGTTCATGGATTGTTTGAAACCTTAATATCATTCTTCCATTTTTCATCTTTCTCACTTTTGTGCATTATTAGGATCCATTGAAAAAATTTTGTGCCTTGTTCCTACTTTTCTTTTAAATTTTTGATTTACTTTAGTTTGAAATTTTCTCTTAGTCTTTCTATTAGTTTTGCCCAGGAGTGCAAATGTTTAAGTGTGGGGTATTTTGATGGAATGCCTTTAGTTAAATATTTTTATATCATTCTTAACTTATTTGACTTCTCTTGGACTTTTATTTTCCATTCTAATTCAGTTTTTGTCTTAGGCAAGTTAGTGAGCTTAATTGCTAATTGTTGCGTATTTTTGGATTTTATGCTCACTTGATGTATCTACCTTGTACAGGACCTACCGAGCTCTATGGAACTCCAAATTGAGTGTTCTTGTAGTCCGTGGAAAGATAACAAAAATATCTACAAGTTTGATAGAAATAAGCTGAGGCCAATTCTGCCATTTGGAGGGTCATTTTAGGATTGAAAGTCAGAACCACTGCACTTGTATTTTGGGTCGCGAGTTGGACTTTTATTGGTGTAAATAGCATAAATAATTAGAATTGATGGGTTGTTCATGGCCCATTCTTTTCTTCAGACTTAGTCACTATATATTAGTGACATTAGGAGGAATTATTACTTTACATTACATTTTTACAAATAGTTTTACATTTCTCTTTTTAAATTTTTAGGATCAAAACCCTTTCTCTTATTTTCTCTCAACTGTTCTTCCTTGTTCTTCATTTTCGTTTTCCCTTCTTCCATTTTCGTGCACTTATTTCATGGGGCTTTCATTGATGATGATCATGGAAGGCTAAATAATCAATCAATCCAAGGATCCAACCCAAGCAAGAGAAGAATTTGAGTTCTGGTTTAGTATTTCGAATTCTGTGTGAATGTTCACTTTCTTCTTCAATTGCTATTTTGTTTTCATGATTATAAATGCGTTTAGGATTGAAATCGGTTTAGGTTATGGATTCATTTCCTAATTTGGAATATAAATCACAGATTAATTTGATGATATTTCAATTAGGGTTGTGGTTTCAATTAATTTAGGGTTAATTCGATTGAACTGCTTTTAATAAAATTGAATGAACTTTCACAATAGGATAAATTTCTGAGAATGATGATGATTCGAATAGCTTGGTTTGGTGAATTAGATTGATGCTCTTTAATCTGTTTTACATTACTTGTTATCAATTTTGTTAGTTTCTGCAATTTTCTGTAATTTTCATTTAGCGCATGCAAACTGTTTGATAAAAATTCCCCCATTATTTACTAGTGAATTGAAGTTGGAACCTATTGATTGTGTCTCTGAGTCGACCTAGTTTAATCCTGTGCTACAGAATTAGCGTAATTTAATTGTTTTAAAGCGACACGACAAACGCTTATCAGGGACTAAAACATTTTGGTTTTCACTTAACAAGAAATGCAGACTAGACGGATTGTATAATTTTTTAAACTTATGTTATACTTTTCTCAACAAAATTTGCATTTGTACATTTTTTTTCAAAAAAAAATGTTTAATAAAGAGAAAAATAAAAAGATAAGACGAAAGATTTTAATAATTAATATTATGAAGAAGACTAAGAAAATAATAGTATTGTAAAAAGTGATATAATTTTTTTTTATGAATAATATAATTATTTGCTTGTTGTTCTTTTTAACAAGTTCAATAATCCTCTAAGAAATTGATGAATCACGAAAATATGATGTATAGCAATTGTAAAATTTGCTTCTAACAATTCAATTCAGTTTAGGCATGAGAGTAGAATCAAAACAAGTGGTCATACAACACAAAAAACACTACTAACAAAAATTGACAAGAATCCAGACTAGAAAATTAGAAAAATTTCAAGAACAAATGAAGAACATGAAGACATGAAGATCATGAAATCACAAGAAAACTTGAAGGAAAGCACAAGGTTATGTGGCTGAACACACAACAAGCCCAAAATGGATTTTTGTGATTTTCATATAGGTGCAGTTTTTACCTTTGAAGAAGCTCTAAAAACTGAACTTGAAGAAGAATTCCACAAGGATTAGGCTCTAATACCACATGATGTATGGCTGAAAACATTAGCCATTAGTTTTCCCAAATCTACCTTACAATGAAACCTAATCTTCAAGAAAACTTCAAGAACACATAAGTTGTCCAGCATTTCACATAAAACATGTGGCTGTTTGGAAGCTTTAATGGCAGCAATGGAAGATGGAAGAAAGGTTAGAGATGAAGATGGAAGACACCATGGAGAACCTCTCCAATAAGTCTAGGAAGAATCACCACAATAGCATTGAGAAGTCATTGATAAGACTCAAGAAGTTCTTGCACAAGAACAAGAGAAAAACTCTCACACAAATTTCATATTTGTATTAATGAACAAAATTTTTTTTAAATCAGTTTTGGGCAGTCATATATAGCCCACAAAGTTACAAGGTAAATGCAAGGGAAATGCAAATTGAAATGAAGCTTGTAGTGCACACTAAAGGAAACTAAGGCAAGCTTAATGAAGCTTGTGGTGCAAGCTTCCCTAAGTGACCCTTGGCTGTCCCAAATTTGTGAAATGGTGCAGTATTTTAGCTTCTAAGTGCATCCAACTAATTTACTACACAAATTACACACAAGTGCACCTACACCTCTTTACACAATTGCACTAAAAAGCCTTTTTTATTGTTTCTACTTTTGCTTCTAACAAGTGCTGAATTTAATTGGAATTAAATTGCACTTGAGACATTAAAATCCAGACCTTGTTATCCTTAAGTTGGTGTGCTTCCTCTTGTTTGTCCAAGTTAGCCTTGATGTGATCTTGAATTGTTTGGGTTCTAGCTCTTGTCATGGGTCCTTTAAAGCTCACCAAAGGAAATGCTTCAAGCTCTCCTTTTAGACCTTTAGCTTGCAATGGACCTCCATCACTAATTCTATTTATTTATTGCATTTATTTATACAATTGAATTCCAAAAACGAGGACGGTCGCATGCCCATATTTTGGTTTTTTTTGCAACAAAATTACAAGCATCCAAACCCATATGATATTGACAAAATAATATATGCTAAAGTTCCATATCAAAAACAACATCCACATCTTTATAAGATTGTAGAAGTAATGATGATTCATGGACCATGTGGTGTACTAAACAGAAGATCTTCTTGCATATATAAGGGTAAATGCACACAATATTTTCCAAAGAAGTTTATTGACAAGATAACTTTTTATGTAGAAGGTTATCCTTTGTATAGAAGAAGAGATAATGGTTAGGTGATTAGAAAAGGTGACATTGAAATTGATAACAATTATGTTGTCCCTTACAATAGTTATCTTCTTCTAAAATATAACACAAATATAAATGTTGAGTGGTGTAACCAATCACGATCTATAAAATATCTCTTCAAATATGTCAACAAAGGTCACGATCGATAACTGCCACCTTCTATGATAATGCAGCTACACAACATGAGTATTAAATTGTTGATGAGATGAAAATGTACTATGATTGTAGATATTTCGTGTGAGGCAGCATGAAGAATTTTTTGTTTTTGACATTCATCATAAAGAACATGTTGTTGAGAGATTTTCATTCCATTTACTAGGTCAACATGTTGTTATGTATGATGAAGATGCTATCATTGAATATGTTGTTTGTAAGCCAAAAAAATAACACATCAATGTTTTTGGCATGGATAAATGCAAATAATTTCATCCTGAAGGTAAAAATCTTTTGTATGCTCAGTTTCCATCTTAATTTGTTCAAAAGAAAGAAAATCAATGGTCTCCTGTAAAAAAAGAAAAATAGTTGGAAGATTGCATTTTATTCATCTAAGAAGTGGAGAGTTTTATTAGTTAAGGATTTTGCTTAATTATTCAAAAGGAGCACAATTATATTCTGATATCATAATAGTTAATAATGTCCTTTATCCCACATTTAAGGATGTTTGCTATGTATTAGGTTTGTTAAATGGTGATCGGGTATATATTGCTGTTATTACTGAAGCAAGTCATTGGGGATCAAGATCTTATTTGAGAAGATTATTTGCCACATTACTTTTGTCAAATAAAATGTTTACATCAGAATTTGTTTGCAAAAGACTTGGAAATATTTAAGTAATGATATTCTTAACAAACAAAGATTGCGTCTTCAAATCAATGGTAATTATTATAATTTTTTTCAATGTTCAGTTTCCTTTCTGTTTTAATATAATATAATTTACTAATTTAACTACATTTTTTTCATGACAGATTTAGTGTTGACAACTGAAGAGTTGAAAAATAATACACTCATAGAAATGGAAAAATTGTTACAAGGTAGCAATAAAAGTTTATCTGATTTTCCTCCAATGTCTATTCTAGAAATTTCATCCAGATCTTAATCTCAAAATCGTCTTATTTATGATGAATTGAACTATGATAGGAATTTGCTTAAAATTGAAAACAATCAATTGTTGTCCACAATGATGGCTAAGTAATGGAACATATATGATACAATCATACTTAGCACAAATTCAAATAATGGAGGATTTTTTTTTCTTTTATGGCTATGGAGGAATATGGAAAACTTTTCTTTGGAGAGTTATTTTTGCGGCATTTAGATCTAAAGGAGATATTATTTTAACTGTTGCATCCAGCGGAATAGCTTCTTTGTTGATTCCAGGTGGAAGAACAACCCATTTAAGATTTTATATTTCAATCAATGTCAATGAAGGTTTTACTTTCAACATAAAGCAAGGTACTCTTTTAGCTGAGTTAGTCTCAATGACTAAACTCATAATTTGGGATGAAGCTCCTATGACTCAGACATTGTTTTGAAGTTGTTGATTTAAAATTAAGATATATTAAGATTTTCTAATAGGAAAAAATCACATCTTCCATTTGGAGGAAAAGTTGTAGTATTCGGAGAAGATTTCAGACAAAAACTTCCAATCATACCAAAGGGAACAAGATAATATGTGGTTAATTAAAGTATTCATGCTTCATATCTTGGCCTTTATATAAAGTTCTAACCTTCACAAAAAACATGAGACTTCAATGTGGAACTTCAACTGAAGATGTGACTCAGGTGAAATAATTTTTAGATTGGGTATTGGATATTGAAAATGGTAAAATTGGTGAAATAAATGATGAAAATACTACCATTGGCATACCATTTGATATTATTATTGACAATATAAGAGATTTCCTTGTAGATAATGTCAACAACATATACCCATCATGATGGAGGCCCAAGACAAGCCAAAGGTCTAGAAGGAGAGCTTGAAGCACTTCCTTTGGTGAGCTTCAAGGGACCAATGACAAGAGCTAGGACTCAAGCACTTCAAGATCATATTCAAGCTAACTTGGGCAAGCATGAATTGCACACCAAATCAAGGATGACAAGAGCTGGATTTTGATGTCTCAAATCCAATTTAATTCAATAAATTCCAACACTTGTTAGAAGAAATTCAATAAAACAATTGTAATTAGGTTGCTATTGTTTTAATCGATTATTTTAACCTTGTAATCGATTACAGCATTTTAGTTGCAAACAGGAACAATGCCTTACTGCTTTAATCGATTAAATAGCTAGTGTAATCGATTATTTCAGTTCTTGACTACTTTAATCAATTACAAGAGCGAATTAATCGATTATTCCAGTCAGAGGTTGCAACTGCATATGTTTAGGAAGCCAAAGGTCACTTATAGAAAGCTTGCACTTAAAGCTTCATTTAGGCTTCATTTCAATTTGCATTTTAGTGACATTTAGCTTGTAATTTCGTGGCCTATATAAGGTGCCAAAACTGAATGTAACTAACTTTGGTTCATTTATATAATTTCTGAAAATTGTTGTGAGAGTTTCTCTCTTGTTATTGTTCAAGAACTTCTTGAGTCTTATCAATGGCCTCCCAATGCTATTGTGGTGATTCTTCCTAGACTTATTGGATAGCTTCTCCATGGTGTCTTTACCTTCATCCCTAACCTTTCTTCCATCTTCCATTTTCTGCAGTTTAAACTTCTAAAACAGCCTCAATTCAAGGAGTGCTGGAAGCTTATGTGTTCTTGAGGTTTGCTTGAAGCTTGGGTTCTATTGTAAGGTAGATTTGGGAAAACTTAATGACTATGGGTTCAGCTATTACATCACATCACTTTTGAAAAATATTACAAACCCATCTTTCTTCCAGCATAGAGCTATTTTGGCCCCAACTAATGATATTGTTCATGAGTTAAATGAATACATTATGTCATTGATTCCTAGTGAAGCAAATACTTGAGTTTAGATACACTATGTTCAACAAATGGAAATGTTGATATACCATATGACATACATAGTCCATAGTTTTTTAATACAATGGTTGCATCCAGACTTCCCAACCATAAAGTATAGCTTAAGATTGGTTTTCCCATAATGCTATTAAGAAATATAGACCAATCTTCAGGCTTACGTAATGGTACTAAACTCATTGTCACCCAAATGAAAAGTCATGTTTGGAAGCAAAAGTCATTTCTGGTAGCAACTTTGTAGATAAGGTGTTCAGACTAGAATTCAATTTAAATTTCAGCATAAGCAAATTCCAGTAGTGGTTTCCTTTGCAATGACAATAAACAAAAGTCAAGGAGAATCATTAAAAAAATGTGGGAATTTACCTTTCAAGGCCAGTTTTTTTCACATGGACAACTGTATATGAAAATACCAAGGGTTAGAACACGTGCATGATTAAAAGTTCTCATATGTAATGAGGAGGAATATAATTCAAATATCACCTCAAATGTTATTTATTGATAAGTCTTTCAAAATCTAAATTAGGTACTGTTACTACATACAATTCCTTATCATATATTTCTTATATACTCTTATATAATATTTGAACATTTATTAATATTTAATTTCTTTATTTCTTATTTTGTGTAAACTTCAACATTAATTTGTAGATTCACTTCGATAGGGAAATGCAACATTACATATAAAAATAAATATCTTTGCTATCAAAAACATGTTGCAACAGAGGTTTTCATTATTTAAAAGCTTATAATATAATTCACCTAATATTTCTACTTATAAAATAATGTTACTTAATTATTTTAATGATTATTTTTGTTACTCAATTGTTTGGGACATGTGAAGAATAATTCAAGATGTATGTATATATTCCAACAATTGAAATACATTTACAACATTTTGTACATACAATTATCGTTTTGTTAACAAAAACATATGTTATGCTACTTTTATTATGTATGACTATTTTATTTTTAAATTATTATATGTTAAAATACATTAATTTAACAATACATTTTAACTGATTATCCCATGCAAGGCATGGATCAAAACCTAGTTAATAAGTAAAAGGATATATTATATCAAAAAAGTGAAAATAGATGCAAGTAATGTTACTTTCATGTGACTACACGTCATATATCTCAAAGAAAATAAGAGGAGTACCAACAAAATAAATCATTGTATTTGATTAAAATTTGATTAAAGATATTTTACCGTAGGTAAGTGTTATATAGAAAGAGAGTTTGTTTCTAATTAGCCAATATTACTCTTAACACCCCTTATAAGGTAATAATGGTATCACCATTATCTCTTTGAATTACAATAACAAAGAAAGAAAGAAAAATATAAACTGATACATATATACATATACATACATACATACACACATATATATATATATATATATATATATATATATATATATTTTCTTCATGGTTTTCCTGTTGATAGACTGGCTGAGGAATCGAAGATGAGGTTTCTACACCCTGGAGTTTGATTCTGCTACTACTTCCACTTGGAGCGGCAGAAAAGGATTTCCTAGAGAAAACAGACCCAAATATTTCAGATCTAGAATCTCTAGTAAAGGATGACCTAGCGGTATTGAAGGAGTTAGACCTGTTAAAAGTGATTTCTACCTTCCGAAATCATACTGCTTGACAGACTCAAAGCTAGGTGTGGTTTGGGGTTTAGCCGGGGCTACCTTATCCATGGCCCAAGTCTGAGGGAAATTGATGTCTTCCCACTTGATGACTTTTGGAATTACAACCTTGGCTTTGGTTGTATCTATGAGAAACAAAGTAGTTTCTCCAGTCTTCCTAGGTTTGAGGACTCTAGACATGCATGAGTTCATTACCTTGTACTGAACTCGATAGATGATATTAACTGGGATAGATCTAGCCTTCATATCAAGACCATAAAGCTGAACATCAAGGGTTAAGATATTAGAGTTACCATTTTCTGAGTCGGCTTGGTTAAGGACATTGATTTCCTTATCTTTGTCCTTTTGGACTTCATGCCTAGATATGGCTCTAGTAAGGGTTGGTTTGGAATAGGCTTCTTGAGAAGTCTGAGGAGTATCAATGATAATGGAATTTAATCTTTCAAAGTTTTCCCTAGACTCAATAGAAGGCTGACTAGGAGGCTGATTGAAAGCTTTGAGTTTGGCAAATTCTTTCCTAAGCTTATCAGTCATCCTAAAAGGTTTAAAGATTGGGGTTTGAATGGTCTTAGAGGTGGAGGAAGTGCTAACTTCTAAGCTAAGACTGGATTTTTATCCTAATTTTTCCCTTATGGACTGGAGGTACCTGTTGGTATAGTTGGATTTTTCCATAAGGTTCTTAATATCTTTGGGTGTTATGGGTTCAGACTCATCCCTAGACTTAAAGGGTGAGGCATAGATGTAACCATGCTTTTCGTTCCTGACATTAGAAAGAATAAACTTGGTCGACGGAGGGAACTCAGATCTAACAATCTGGTCATCCTTAAGGTCATACTTAGTGATAACACTAATGGTGTTTGGTTCTAAGAAAGGGTAATCTATCTTATGGTAAGCTGCATAAGACTTAAAACAATCAAAGAAAAAGATTTGTGTTTGGACTTGGTTAAGGAATTAATAATATTCTTGCCTAATTTGGGTTTTGCTATCGTCCCTATAATGGCTAAAAAACCACTCTCTTTGAGGAGTCGTTTATATATATATATATATATATATATATATATATATATATATATATAGGCACAAAAAGATGGAAGCCCAAACTAGCTTGTGGATTGTGGTATAGAATGAAGCCCTTAAGGGGCTTGTGTTAATCATACCTCCTTCATTAATAAGTATACCTCTTTTCCTATTTTTCCCCATTTGCTAAAATGCTCCTTTAATTTGCAAATTATACTCCAAAGATTTCTTTTTGAAAAGAAGCTCATTCTTAAGGGGCTTGCATTTATTTTTTCTTAATTTTTTTTGCTGGAAGTAAAGTATCTCCATAGTCAAAAGCCATAGGACTAACCCTCTAGGGATATAGATCATGGAACTAGATTTTGTAGTTCTCCATACACACGACCAGGGAATCATGTCATGCATCATGCTTAAGGAACCTAGTCATCTATCAACTATGTTGAATGTTGTTGGTTTTATTTATTTTTTAATTAATTAGGTCCTTGGTTAAAATGATATCTATCTTTGTATTAAAATGATTGTCAAATGTAAATAAAAAGATTGCCAAATTATGTTTTAATACAAAACATATAATAATTTTAACATGTGAAAATGGAGAAAATAATTAATTATATGCACAAATTGTTACATGCTTCTAATTCAAATATAAATATTACTATAGGAAGAAACATGAATAAATTCAACCTGAAAAAAAAAAATCAAATTCAATTAGATCTAACATATTGTTACATGCCCAATTTCCATATCATTTTGTTAGTTTGGATAGTGTTGTGTTACATTTGGTGTTGCAGTTGTGCTAATTTTTTAACTAGTTAAATTATCATCAACATAAGAGATTTAATGATACTATAATTAATTTTTTAGTAATCCTACAAAATTTGTTTAATTGTATGACAATATAATATTATACATATTATTCTAACCTTAAGCCCACTGTATCGTTCAACTATTGTTCACTTTTGCATTGGTTTAAGTCTCTCGATTTTATCCTTAAAAGGCTAAAAGATATAAAACCAAAAAAAAAAATACATTTATATTTACAAATAAAATATGTTAGTGTAATCACTACAAGAAAAATGCCTTATATCTACAAACATTTTTACCTACACATATCAATTAGTGTAGGTAAAATTCAAAAATACTTTTGCCTATAATTATTTAATGGAGGTTAAACTCAAAGACTTATACCTATAATTTTTTGTATAAGTAAATCTTGGTAAAATATAAAAAAATTTCTACCTACAATTAGGTGTTGTAAGTAAAACCCTATAAAAACTTATACCTACGGCCAATTGTAGGTAAAATAAAAAATATTTAACCATATTCCTCTTCAATTCTTCCCTTCCGAATCCCAAATGCTAATCAAGGATACAAAGAGGGACACATCCAAATAACCTCGCGTCTGCCGCTAATACACTCCCTCTCTCCACCTCACTTTCATTCCCCTTCTCATTTTCGCGAATCAACGGTTTGTCAACCCGCTCCTACCAACGACGCCACCAACAAAAGTAGCAAAACCAAGAGCGCTAGGGTTTGGCACGAACCCGAAAGCCAAGACGTAAATGACGACAATCACTACTATAAATAAGCGTTTCAACGACACAGTATCGATGACGGTTCTTCCATAACCGCCTTCGTATCCTACGCGGTGGCAATTTTGTAATTATGTGGATGTTTTCAATGATAACAAAGACGGTTATTATATGGACCGTCGTCGTTTTACATGCATCAACGACATTTCTCAAGAAACGTCATCGTTTTTTTCGATTTCGATGACGGTTTTTAATGGAAACTGTCATTGTTTTCAGCCACCTGCAATTTCATTTTATATTTAGAATTGTAGCTTCATTTCATTTACAATCCATAAACGCTCTGCCCTAATCGACCAAAACGAACACCATCATCTTCCACACCCTACTTCAATAAGCGCATTTCAAATAGCCCAACCCAGTGTTCTTCATTCTTCATTCTGCATTCTGCCCCATGCCATCTCGATGTAGGAGGTGACCGTGTTGACTGTGCTGTCGTGTTGCTTACAAAGACGGTGTTGTAGTCATCTGGGTAAGCAAGTAGTTTCCTTTTAATGCTTTCATACACATACTTATGTTGAGATACAATTAGGGCACAAGATACAAAGTTGTTTTACTGTAAAGCTCTGTTTTTTTTTTTAAGTTGATTTTATGCCTCTTGTTGTGTTGGCGAAACCAGAATAGTACATTCGATTCCAAGTTTTAGATTTTATGGGCTAATATTTTCGAATCAGTGCCTGGTTTCTTTGCATCAACGAAGCACCTGTGTCATTGTGTCAATGTTTGTTTTAATTGTTTTGGATTTAAATGATTTGTTTTGTACAGAGGATAACCCTTTGTAATATTGTGCCTAATTGGCTATGGAAGAAATGGAAGTAAAGGTGTTTCGGGTAGTATTTGGTCTAGTGTTACATTGCATTCTGAACTCTCTCAATGTTTCACTTTGTGAATGTGGTTTTTTTCCCAATTAGGTTTCAAGGGGAGAACCCATTTAGGTAGCTTTCACAATTATGCATGCTCTTCAATTTGCCATTCTTGGGTTCCCTTTATTCAATCACCAGCACATTAGATACTTTGTTAGAGAAAAGAAAGGGTGAAAATGATTTATGTTCGTCTCTCAGCATGTGCCGAGTATAAAATTATGGTCAATGATGTCAAGCATGGCCTGTTAGTAAAAGGATTTATATTTATTTTAGCATGAATGTTGAATAGAAATGATAGGCCATATTTTTAATCCTACTCATACTTTTCTATCACTGTCTACTTTGCATGCTGAATATCAATGCAAATTGCCTTATGTTAACAGCTCATAAGAGACCTCATGATCAGAACTTGTTTGGTATCGTGCAAGGTGGTTTAGATCCCATATTGAGGTAAATTCCTGCACAAAGCATAACCTTCTTGCTATTTGTTGTGCACTATATTTAGTTTCCTGATCACTGTTTTACCAGTGTGGAAGTTGTATATTGCTTATGAATTATGATATTTTGTAATCAGGGATATCTGTGTCAAAGGATTGGTGGAGCGCAATTTGCCTGGGTAGGTGTAAATTCTTGTCAACTTGTAAACCGTTTATTGTTTTTCCAATACTTTTTTTATTTTATTTTTTTGCTGTGCTTTATGAACAAGACAGAGTGTACTGGTTCTACTGGCCAGTTTGGTTGGCTCGGCTTTGGGTACAATTTGCCTTCCTAAACTTGACTAGGGCAAATTATTCATAAATTGTCTTTGCAATGTCTTTATTTCCTCTTTAAAACATGATAAGTTTTAATCTTAAAAATAATCTTACATTGTTTTTTTTTATCGATCAATGTTAGTTTTTTGTTTTTAGTTTTTGTTATAATGTCAAAATAATTTTTCATTGTTAAATGGATTTAATTTGTTATTTGACTATTTTCCCCCTGGTTTATATCCAAATTTGATTTTTTTGGAGGGAGGGGAACCCTGAACTGGTGGCCTTGCTGCTCTATTTGTCTGATCCAGTTTTTAACACATTAAAGGAGGACTCTGTTTTGTATCCAAAACATAGTAACTTCCATGGATGCCTGAAAACAAAATACATATAAAGCAACTGATATAGTATATAAGATATCTTGAAAATGTGCATAATGGTTTTCTTTTATGAATTTACTCAAAATAGAATGAACCTTACAGACTATCCCTTACAATCTGCATGATATTGTCACGTTTGGATATTTTTACTTGCATATGGTGTTTTTTTTCCCCAGCAAAGAATGTAATTTACATATAGACATAAGTTGCTTTTATATACAAAAACCAGCAGCAGCACACAAGAGTCTTGAAATTAAATAGTTTTTTCAGCAGTGATGTGGAGTTAAAACAAACCCAGTAAGTGACTTCCTTGTGTCTAAGCAGCCAACACAATCAGAATCTACAAAACCCTGAATTACAGTTTCACGCCTTCTCTCCTTGGCTCTACCATAAACCAACATCCTTCCCATTGAACCTCTGATTTATCTTAGAATCCATTTCATTGCTTACTCTAGGGATTTACCAGGATTTGCCATGTATCTACTGACAACACTTATAACATAAGCAATGTCTGGTCGAGTGCATACAATGGCATGATCCAATTGCATTTGCATAAGGGATTCTGTTATATGATGTGCAGAAGAAAAAAAGGTAACAGCTGCTGAAGTGCAAAAATGGGTATAAACATATTGGTTGACAAAGGCTTTTGCAACACATAATCACCTATGCTTTTCTCCTCAATCTATTTGACACCATAACTCCATAAGTATTCATTTCACACACTAACTCCTAAATTTGTTTTATTTTCTTTGATTTCTAATTTGTTTTTCTAACTTCAAATATTTTGTGCCTATTTCTTCTCCTTTTTCATTTCCATTTCCTTCGTACTCTGTCAAAAGTTCATGATGAGGACAAGTTTAACTCTTCCATAGGATAAATCTTCAACCTTTTTCTTCTCCCTCCTTTAAGAAGTCTTAACTGAAACAGTTGGTGATTAACCATTTTTCCTTTTGTTGAAAATCAAATCAAACAGTCTCTATCGAGAAGTCCTTCATAAGCATTATTATCATCAAGCACCACTGGATGTCATTGTAAGTTTCTTCATTTGACACTTTGATGTTCTTCCAATCTACAAATCTGAGTTCACTAATTCTGGTTGCGTAATTTATAAGGAGCAGGTAAGGTTTAGTATTGGTCACTGGTAGCTGCAATAATTTCACTGTTGTAGCTGATATGAAGACCTAAGAAACTTCACAATCTACCAAAACGATTACATTACTACCTTCAACCACTCCCCACAGCCTTACTGACCTTTTTGAGGTTAATCCAGCCATGCTATACAATGATAGCTGCATATTCTGAAACTGCTTTTCTTCCTCTTCACATATCACCTCGTCCATTTCCTCATTCTCCCGTTGTTCCAGTGTCATAATCAGTACCTGGAATTGCTTGTTTGGGCACACATGACCTGGTCCACACTTTTCATCTATAGCATAACCCTCTCTCAGCCTTCTCTTGAAATTCAGCATTGGACAACCTCCTAAAAGGTCTGCCCCTATATGATCCATCATCCATTGGATTTAACACTACTGGAATCTCCAACTGAACCTAATTCCTTGGCTTGCACTGTTTTTATTCCTGGTTCCCAAGTTACAGTTCTATTTGAACTGTAAGTTGTTGCTGCTGCCATGCTTTTTTGATTTCCCAATCTTCCTCTTTCCAACAACTCATTCTTCTCATCAATCCTTTGAGCTAAATCCATTAATTCTCATTGTGAATTAACTGGATGCAGTTTCAGTGATGCCTTAACCACTTCCTTCAAGCCATTTAAGCAAATCCCCTTCAAATACTCTGGTTCAGTCCCTCTCAATGGGCCTACATACAATTCAAATGCTTTCTCTGGTTCAGTCCCTCCCTGTATCAAGCTTAATAACAACTCATAATTGCAGGTGGTTCATCACTGGTTGAAACCTTTGAACCACTGCTAACAGGTAAATTCTGTCCAATTTGGGTGCTCAGTACAAAATTCCCACCATTGGAATCCTTCTCTAAAACCTCACTAGCAATCACTAAGGCAAAGGCAATTAAGTGAACGTAGCCATACCTTTTGAGGAACTCTTATTTCCCTTTGTGTCCTATCTCTGAGTACATTGATAATTGGCTTTTTTGTGATTGATCCTCTTCAGATTCATCATCATCTTGTGGTCTGTCAGACCTTCAAATTCAGTGGAAGTCATCTCAGTTTCCACCTCAAGGTTTATCTTTTCAGGAGCAAGGTCCTCATTCTGATCAACACTTGGCTGATTCAGAATGTATTTAGTCTTGTAACCTATCTCAGTCTCATTAAAGACTACACCTCTGCTGATCAAACACTTCCTATAGCCATCCTCAAGACACCATAGCTTGCATCCCTTGACACCTTTTAGATATCCCAAAAAAAAAAAACTCTTGACTTCTCTAGGTTCCAACTTGTTTAGTTTATTGTGAGCAAAGGCAAGGCAGCCAAATACTCTCAACTGTTTCAGGTATGGAGGGTGGCCTGACCAAATCTCTTCAGGGGTTTTCAAGTCTCAACTGTTTCATAATTCCCTGCATTTTTTAGCACCACTAGTGTTACATTGGACTGTTCAATAACTGTATTTTGGTTATCAAGTGTTGCATCAGTTGTGTACTGGCTGTTGTATTGGCAAATCTCACAAACTTCCCTCTCATCCTTCTAATTTTGTGTATTGTGCTCCTCTTGATTTAATATTCTGTGACGTATGCTATCTTCTATGTTTCACATTACTATGTGTCATTTGTTGATGCTTACAGCCGTTACTTGTAGATCTATTTTTTAAAACAGAAATCTGAAACTCTTTCCGTGTTCAAACTGTTTAAGATCCTTGGTGCTGAATTAGAGTTAAACCAGAAATAAAAATTATTCGAACTGATTAGGGGGTGGGGGGGTGTGAGTTTAGACCATTAACTCAAAATCTTAATCAAATAGGCATGGTAAGCGTAGCAAACTTTTCAGCCTTGTTGTGTGTGTGTGTGTGTTAAACATTGTTTTAAATAAATATTGTTTGTTGTTTTAGGTCCAAGTTATTCACTCAATTGCTTCATAAAGGGTTATTTTGCTGGCAACAAAGAACTCGTTTAAACTCCATATTTTCAGGTATGAACATTCAAAATTAATTTTTTCTGCTACTTTCTTTCATTGTGTTAGCTTTGTTATTTATTTATTACAACATACATTGCATTTTACAACCTTAGTTTCCCGTTTAAGGTCCAAGTCAGTGATTAATACAGATAGTTTGGATTAATCGTTGATTTGAACCTTGAATTGTCCGTTTGGACAGTTTGGGAAGTAATGTATTTTATGCAACATTCATACATTTACATTACATATGGTTTTTTTGTTTTAATGAAATTTCGGTGCTCTGCAATTTGCATTGTTCTTCGGGTCCATACTGATTGCGGTTGAATAAAACCTTCGCTTTCATGTCGTGTACTCGGAGACCAATGCGAAATGCTGCCGAAATTTTATTAAAATAAACAAACCTTATGTAATGTAAATGTATTAATGTTGCATAAAATACATTACTTCTTGAATGGGATAGGGCCACACCTTATTGTATACATGATATACATTTGCATCCATATCATTTTTTTATAGAAAAGGTTTGACAACAGATGGAAACCATGGATCGTAGTTGGATGAAAGCACCACGCATTACGAATGAGTATGAAATTGGGGTTGAACAATTTCTTCAATTTACCACCCGAAATGCACCATCTTTGAGTGGGAAATTTTTTTGTCCTTGTGTAAAATGTGTGAATGGGAGACGCCAATCCATAGATGACATCAGAACTCATCTAATATGTCATGGCATGATTCCGAATTACACAAAGTGGATATGGCATGGTGAATTGCCAGGCATTCAAGCTGCGACAGAATCTGCGTCAATTGATGTGAACAATGACGATCGTATAGAAGACATGATACGCGACCTTGGAGAAGAAAGGTTTCGCCAAGCACATTCACCGACTTATTCAAAACTAGAGGCAGATTCAAAGATCCCTTTGTATGCTGAGTGCACGACCTTCACACGGTTGTCGGCGGTGTTGTCTTTGGTTAACTTGAAGGCTAGATTTGGATGGAGTGACAAAAGCTTCACAGAATTGCTTGTAGTTTTAAAGAAAATGCTTCCTGAAGACAACACGCTGCCCAACAATCATTACGAAGCAAAGAAGATTTTATGTCCGATGGGGATGCAGTACCAGAAAATACATGCATGCCCTAACGATTGCATACTGTACCAAAATGAGTATGCTGATTTGCGCAGCTGCCCCACTTGTGGGTCCGCAAGATACAAAATGGCTGACAACGAGGGAACTCATGACACAAACCGTTTAAGCGATCGTCCCGCAAAAGTATGTTGGTATCTTCCAATAATTCCGAGGTTTAAGCGGTTGTTTGCTAATGCGAATGATGCAAAAAACCTTACTTGGCATGCACATGAGAGGATTAATGATGGAAATCTCCGGCATCCCGCCGATTCTCCTCAATGGAAGGCAATTGACCGTATGTATCCACATTTTGCCAACGACCCAAGAAACCTAAGGCTAGCCGTAGCTTCTGATGGTATGAATCCTTTTGGTAGCCTATCCACTAACCACAGTTCATGGCCTGTATTGCTTATGATTTACAACTTGCATCCTTTGTTGTGTATGAAGCGAAAATACATTATGTTGTGTATGATGATAGCGGGTCCAAGACAACCGGGAAATGATATTGATGTGTATTTGGCGCCATTGATTGAAGACTTGAAACAATTGTGGGTTGACGGCATTGATGTATTTGATGGGTATCTGCAGGAAACTTTCAGGTTGCATGCTATGGTTTTTTGTACAATTAATGACTTCCCAGCATACGGGAATTTGAGCGAATATAGTGTCAAAGGACATCACACGTGTCCTATATGTGAAAAACATACAAGCTTTGTCCAATTAAAACATGGAAAGAAGACAATATATACAAGGCATCGGAGATTCCTCAAACCCTATCACCCATATCGACGATTGAAGAAGGCTTTTTATGGTTGTCAAGAGAATGAAATGGCGCCTACACCATTAGCAGGAAAACAAGTTTATGATCGTGTGAAGGACATCATGACTGTTTTTGGGAAAACCCAAAAAAAGGATGCATCTGACAAGCAAATTTGGAAGAAAAGGTCCATTTTTTTTAATCTTCCATATTGGTCCGATTTGGATGTCAGACACTGTATAGACCTAATGCATGTTGAGAAAAATGTTTGTGATAGTTTGATTGGCACCCTCCTTAACATTCAAGGGAAGACAAAAGATAATTTGAAATCTCGCCAAGATTTGGTTGATATGGGTATACGACACCAATTGCATCCAATTGAGCAAGGTCAACGAACGTATTTACCCCCTGCAAGCCACACTTTGTCGACAAGAGAAAAAAAACAATTTTGTCAGTGTTTGCGGACAATTAAAGTCCCACAAGGATACTCTTCTAATATCAAGAGCCTTGTATCCGTGAACGACCTCAAATTGGTAGGGTTGAAGTCTCATGATTGTCACGTGTTGATGCAACAAATATTGCCTATTGCAATTCGTGGTATATTGCCTGAAAAAGTTAGGGTTGCAATTACTCGTTTGTGCTTCTTGTTTAATGTTTTTTGTAACAAAGTCATTGACCCAAAACAGTTGGATGATTTGGAGAACGAGGCTGCTGTTGTCCTTTGTCAATTGGAGATGTTTTTCCCTCCATCTTTTTTTGACATAATGGTCCACTTAATTGTTCACATAGTCAGGGAGATAAGGTTATGTGGTCCAGTTTTTCTACGATGGATGTATCCTGTTGAGCGTTACATGAAAGTGTTAAAAGGTTATACCAAGAATCAATACCGTCCAGAGGCTTCCATTGTTGAAAGATATGTTGCCGAAGAAAGTATTGAGTTTTGTTCTGAGTACATTGATGCACTTAAACCTATTGGGATTCCACAAACCCATCATCACCTATCTGCGGGAGGTAACGGTACACGGGGATACAATGTAGTGACATTTAGTCGACATCAGGTTTCACAAGCACATTTGTATGTTTTGAATAACACAAAAGAGGCTTTGCCTTACATTGAAAGACACAAACAATATTTGAAAGACTGTCACCCAAGAATGAACTTGATGAAGGTGTTGCAAGAACATAATAGAACTTTTGTTGCCTGGTTTAAAGACCAAATTCTTCTTGACGACAGTGCGTCAAAGACGTTACGACTGTTAGCTATTGGCCCGAATCTGAATGTCCCCACGTGGAAGGGATACACAATGAACAACTATTCCTTCTACACAAAATCACAAGATGATCATAGTAATGTCCAGAACAGTGGGGTCAGTGTGGATGCGGCTTCTGAGCACTTTTGTGGTGCATCTGATAACAACCCGGTTCGAGCTTCCATGCCTTACTTTGGAGTTATTCAACAAATATGGGAGCTGGATTATACAGCATTTAGAGTGCCTGTGTTCAAGTGTCAATGGGTAAACGGTAACACTGGTGTGCATCAAGATCGATATGGATTTACGTTGGTTGAATTGGAGAAGGTCGGTTACAAAGACGAGCCTTTTATATTGGCAGAACAAGCCAAACAGGTCTTTTATGTGCAAGATCCGTCCGATTCAAGATTTTCTGTGGTCTTACGTGGCAGAATGTCAAGCGTCACTAATCAAAATAATGAAAGCACAATTGATCAAAGTGACATACCTGGTTTCTCAACACGAATGCCTTCCATTGTTGAAGACCAAGAAGTGGACGATGAACATGCAAATCGTGTTGATCATGATGAAGGTTTATGGGAGAACATTCAAACATAATCTGGCATATTCAAGTAATGGTTTTAATTATGTAAATATGTTATTTTAAATGTGTACCTTTTCCATCATTAATTACATGACTTGACAAATTTTTCAATGTTATCATTTATGAAATTTCTTGGTTTTACTATTGTTTTTCAGATTGATGGCAACACCTCCATTGTCCCCTCCCAACTCAAACGTGGGTTCAGATTGCACATCTAGGAGGACCAGACAATCTACCAAGCTTAGAAGGTTGACTTTGAGAAGCTTGGATTCGGCTAGGCCAACGGTCAATGTGAACCCTAACACAGGGAGAGGATCGGGCAAAAACAAAGACAAGTACCATAGCTATGTTGGGGTCGTTGCAAGAGAGAAGATTCCTATCACACATAAAAGTTGGAAAGATGTACCGGACTCGCTAAAAGATCTAGTATGGGATGACATTTTGGTATGTATCCACATTAGTAAGGCTCATCCTCATGTGGTTAAACAAATTGATTTTTCTGTTTTGGTTTAACTGATTTTTCTACTTCTTCCATTGTTGCAGGCAAAATTTCATATCCCCGAAGCTGAAAAAGCAAAGAAGAAGGTTATGACATTGGTGGAACTAGATGGCGACAATTCAAGTCTAGCCTAACTAGTAAATACATCTATGCTGCCCCAAGTAGGCAACGTAAAGATGATCCGTCAGTTGTGTATGGTTTTGAGACAAACACATGGGAGGAATTTGTTGCAAGTCGAAAATCCGTAAACTGGCAGGTTATAAAATTAATTTCAAGCATATTCCATAAATGAAATGACCTTGTCAATGATATTGTGTAATCCAAGGTCAGTTAAGCTAATCCATATTTTTGTTGACAGGGAATTAGGAAAAAGGCCCAAGAAACTCAAAAATTGAATGATTGCCCACATGTTTTGTCTCGTAGGGGCTATGATTTGCTTGAAAAGAAGCTTATGGAGGAAAAGATGAAGAGACGACAAGAAGATGCAAGGAATACTGAAAATTCATCATCCATTGTTTATCCTCCTTCGCCAATTCCAAGACAGGTGAAGTGGAAGATGGCACGAACAAAGAAATATGGGCGTATGACATCTGTGACGGCACAACAAATAGCGGATAAAATTGTTAGTTGAAAGAAATTGTAAATATGTTACATTTAGTTGCCTAAGTTTTTAAATTAAGTTACCTAATGATGTAATGCTTGCAGGACTCTTTAGAACAACAAGTCACAGAAGGCGGATTTGTTCCCGAAGGTCAACATGACATACTAAATGCGGCCATCGGAAAACCAGATCACCCTGGCCGTGTTCGCGGAGAAGTCACAGGTGTGACAATCAGCCAATACTTTGGACGCAATTCACGTGGCTCCAGTACTTCGTGTGCATCCATCAGACCAGAACAATTGGCTGAAATAATCCAAAACATTAAGCAAGATTTGAAGCGAGAGTTGAAGGAAGAAATAAAAGTTGAGTTATCTCAAATGACCTCACCACTAAAAGACCCAGTTGAGCCACAAATAGAAAATATACTTGCAAGAGTGAGCACAAAAGGGAGTTGTGCGGAAAACGCTGCCAAACCATCTGCTGAAGAACATGGTAATGATGTTGTGCCGTGTATGGGGTTGTACGTTCAATGTAAGGAATCTACACGGCTGGTGGCACTGGCAAAAGTTGTTGCAGGGGACTCCACCATACACAACATAGATTTTGCAGATGACGTCGTAAGGGTAAGCACTGAAAAAATTTATGATGCGGACGCACAAGTGCCATTCCCCACGGAAGAGATTAAGTACGTCAGAGACACTGTTAACACATTTGTTGCATGGCCCGCAAGTTTGGTGAAGCCAGTGTTAGAAAAGGTACCTTTATTAATTACTTTGTTGAACAAATGTGTGGTTTCTTATTTTGCAACTAAATGACAAATTTATGTCGACATTGACAATTATATGTTAACCACATTTAGGAAGCGCAAAAGTTTCAAAAGTAGGTCGTTGAAACTGTTTCAAGTCCAACACAAAGTCCAGATGTACATGATGC
This sequence comes from Glycine latifolia, assembly GCA_013407115.1. Classification (NCBI taxonomy): domain Eukaryota; kingdom Viridiplantae; phylum Streptophyta; class Magnoliopsida; order Fabales; family Fabaceae; genus Glycine; species Glycine latifolia. The sequence goes on along the minus strand of CM023952.1, from coordinate 16,391,699 downwards.
GTTGCATGATTTGCTTAAGATCCTACATGAAATTTATTACAAACCTGTTGCGGTGAAGTGGGAAGGGTCTAATTTTGGTCATGCAAATGTTGAATCCTCATTGTTCATAACATTTTCTGATGTGAATGAAATTATAGCAGGAGACAGGTGTTTGAACATTTCTATACTGCAGTTGTGGATCATGTAAGTAAATGTGCTATGAATAGTTTGTTAAATTAAGTTATTTTTCATAGTCCAAACAAATATCAAGTTAATGGTCAAATTTATAAATAGGTTTATGGCGGAGTGGACTTCAACATTGGAGTCTTCGTTAGTCTATGCCTTTTTTGAACCTCAATCGATACACAACGCCAAGGACAGACGTGCACAATGCCAGGAATACATTGAAACATGGATGAAGGATTCACAAAGACAGCTGTACCTAGGAGCATACTTGAATCAGTAAGAAAAATGTTCACAGCATCACTACATGCAAAATTTAACTGCTAATCATTGCACTTTTTTATTAAATACACAGGGCCCATTGGCAGCTTTTTATTCTTTGTCCTAACAACAATACCTTGGTATGGTTTTGTTCCTTGCGTAAGAAGGCTGATGTTCACATAAAAGCCGTAATTAACAAGTAAGTTGTGACCACATCATACATCCTTCATATTCTAATAACTGTGTACGAACACAACTTATTTACACATTAACCACAATGACGATGTGTTTTAACTAAATCAGTGCAATGAAGACATTGAACACCAGTAGAGACGGTAAAGCTAATCCACCTGCACCCACATGGATTGAGTTAAAGGTTAGTCTTTCAAATAACCCAATACTAAAAACTGCTGATACTTAACAATGTTTGGATGTAAACAAGTGGATATGTTTGTTGTTGAATTTAGAGCCATGTTCAACCCGGAGGACATGAGTGTGGGTATTATGTAATGTATTGGATGTGGAACATAGTTACTGGGGGTTTGAAGAATGACTGGAGCAAGGTATAATTAGAGTAATTTCTTCAAATTCCTTCAATTGTTGGGTCATACATATTTGTCAATTACATTAAACTGAAATGATTTTCATCCATATTTATGTTGCAGTGGTTTTGTGATGGAACACCGTTGGACATTGAACAAATCTCCACAGTTCGCAAGCAATGGGCAGCATTTTTCTTGCAAGTTAAAAGAGATCAAGATCTTGGTTTCTGCACCATGTCACCTTTGACAAATGCTTAAGTTGTATTTGTTGCTTATGAAGAAAGATGTGAACAATTGTGTTAATAGCTTATGAACATTGTGTTATAGTTTATGGATATTGGTGTCTTGTCTATTATGAAATTCTCATTGTATATGCCTGACACCGATCATTTCGACTTACCCTTTTGCCTTATGCTTATATATTTTGGTTCCTTTGAAAAAGGTTGTTTTTCTATAACAACCTTTGTTACTAAAAGCTGTCAATATTCTGAGATACATTACCATTTGCTGTTGGGAGTGATATTGCTGGAAGACATAATAGTTTTGTTGTCTCTCACATTTTTGTAATAATATATTATTTAATGTTTCAGGGAAAAAATAATTTTGTCAGATGTAGGTGTTGAACAGGAGGCACAAATGCTTTGTATTTGGTCTACTCAAATGGCTGAACTCAAACCTACTACTACTAAGGTGTGTTGTTTTGGTCCACTTACTTTTGTTAAAAACTTTCTTTTAGACTCAAGTTGACTTCATGTATGTTGATATTCTACCTTGCCCTGATTGAGTTGTGTGCCTTTTGTTGTTCTTCATAAACCTTATGTAATATGAGTATGCATTTTTCCTTTCATAATCATTATTTTTGGTTTTTATGTTCGAGGCTGATAGTGTGTCGCAGCTCATTGTTCAAGGGAGTTATGAAATGTTCTAGTGGCTACATTTGGTCTACTAGCTGCACAGAAACTAATTTTTAACATGCTTACAAGCATATTCCATTCACCAATGTCTTTCTTTGACTATACTCCAGCTGGAAGGATATTCAATCAAGTATGCTGTTCTTTTCCATGCTTGCTTTGTATTTTTTATATCTGTCTCTCCATGTGTGGTGTACAACATATAATGGGTTATTTGTATCCCATTAAAGCTTTCAATTGTATTTGCATTCAATTCACCTTAGTGTCGTGGATGTTGATATAATTATGTTATCAAATTTGCTAGTGTTCGTCAACATGTTATTATCTTGTCATTATTTGCAATTTATATACTTCCGTTCTCTTACAGGTTTTAGCATAGGCTTAACAGTGAATTTATGGCATTGCTAACATGATACAACCTTTGTATCATATTTAGTGTAAGCTACATGTCAACATGTGAAGTCAGTATTGGCAAATCTTGGCTTCAATGCTTTGCAGTGGTACACAATGAAACTCTACCTATTTTTGCAGCCTAAAATGCCTGGGTTGAACACTTCGTAATATAATTGTCAACAAATAGTTGTTTCATTTGCGTGTGGTTACCTCAGAATGCACACCATTTTTGGTATTGCAGTAGCTAGTAATATAATTGTCAACAAATAGTTGTTGTCTGCATTTGATTTTTGACTCATTCTTCTTCATCATCTGGTTAAATTAAAGGCACATCATAATACACCGTAAATTAAAACCTTATGATTGTGTGTGTCATTTTTATTCATTTCTTAAGTTTTTCTTAGTTTTAAGATCCAAAACTTATTTCAGCATTTCAAAAAAGGAACAGAAAAATTTGTGTTCTAAAGCAAAAAATCAAGTCATGAAGGATATAATAAGGTCCATAAGTTGTGACAAGCGTATCAAGTCATCATTGTTTGTGGGTTGGGATATTATTCAAGGGGTAAGGAGAAAATACATTGATAACAATGGATAAATGACGATTAATGCATTGCTGGAGCAGCTTTGTTGTTTGTCAGCCTTAGTTGATGTGAACAAATTCCAATTTTGACCATAATCTAATTTCTTGCAGAAATACTACATGGCTTTCAAAATTCTCCAATTCAGTGGCTCTGCCTGCGCATCAAATTACTTTCAAACTTTGTATTTGCTTTGTGCCTGCTATTACTTGTTAGCCTTCCCCATGGAAGTATTGAGCCCAGTGAGTACTTCATTGTAACTTGTTTTCTGTTCAGTTGAAGCAATTGCGAATGATATAATTGGTATTGCATTGTGATATAGGAAAGGGAATAAGTGCTGGTTTGAGATCGTTCTAATAAGCGCATTTGAAGTTAAAATTAACTTTGTTGAACTAAGAATATGAAGAGCTACTTAGCAATATCTTATTTTGAATTCAATTTTATCTATATTAGTTGTATTTGATTGACTTGGATTAGAAGCCACTGAGTTAAATGAAATAATGAGTTCTTACACTTGAAATAGTGAGCTGCTATGAACGAATGATTCCCATTGATCATATTAATGCACATCTTAAGTAATTTTATTTCTTTTTATTTCTTTTAGCTTTTGTATGCTATTACATATGATAAACCCCCATTTTTAAGTAATTTTATTTTCCCTAACATTCTTAAGGAAAATAGAAACAAGGCTAAACCTTATTATACACACAAAGTTTTTATTCCAAAAGTGCATGCACCTTGGCTTTGTGTGATTGTATTGTTGTAATTTTATAACAAAACTTTATACAAATGTGAGGTAGTAACACACTTTTTTGTGGGCTATTGTTTGTTTGAAAATAGATAATTGCAGGTGATTTGGGAGATGGTAACTACATGTTGATTTGGTATATTTTTCTCCTTCAGCAGGTCAACCAGCAGTTGGCATTGCTACCCTGAAACTCTAAATGTGTGAATGCATAGCTAATATAAAGCAATGTTTAGAATAATTGATACTGTCCCAATGACAATTGTATCTTTTCAGTCTGCATAGGTTATAAATTAGTTTCAGTTTAAAAATATTTTATGATGCAAATTTTGTATCATTGATGAATGTTATTAGACACAAAATTAATTATAAGTGAAATTTTTCTACTTATAAATTTGTATTTCATCTACGTTTCACATGTTATTTCCTTAATTAGTATTTATTTTGTGTCTTTCTGTCCATTTAAAAATAAAAAAAAATTTAAGATAAATTTTCCTCATCGTTAAATTTTACAAGAATAAAACAAATAAAATATTATTTTACGCTTACGATGACGGTTTTCAAGTAAGAAACGTCATCATTTGATGACATACAAAGACGGTCTTAACGCAAAACCGTCATCGTATCCATTCTTGCACAGAAAAAAAATATTTATTTTAATCGTACGATGACGGTTTTGAAGTAGAAAACGTCATGGTAGAATGCCATACGAAGACGGGTCTTCCGTGAGAAACGTCATCTTATCCATATCTGAAAAAAATAAAATTAATAATTTATTCCTACGATGACGGTTTGGAAGTAGAAAACGTCATGGTATCTATGACATACAAAGACGGTCTTCAGTAGAAACCGTCATGGTATACAATTTTGCAAAAAAAAATTAATAATTAAAATACCCATACGATGACGGTTTTCTCTAAAAAAATCGTCATGGTAATATTACATACAAAGACGGTTTTTACGTAGAAACCGTCATCGTATCTACATTTTAAAAAAAATAAAAAATATATATAAATTCAACAATGACGGTTTTCTAACCATCATCGAAAGCTCCGGTTTTCAATGACACGCGCATCAATGACAGTTCTACAACCGTCATTGTAAGGCTTTTAGAACCGTCATCGTTTGCCTCGCTTGTAGTAGTGAATGACAACAATGACATTGAAAATTGTGAAATAAGTAGACTCTTCCTCATCGTTAGTGGCGGCAAGAGGAATCTCATGGAGGAAAAACATTCTAGAGAGGCAAATGGCGAAAGGGATGAGGGCGAGCATGAGGAGAAAAGAAGCAGGGTGTCGGCGAAGAGAGCGGAACAGAGGTCGGAGAATATGGTGGTGCTCAAACTGACAAAGCCATTGAGAATGCCAGAAACGGGGCCTTTGTTGTGGTGAAAGTTGCATATGCATGCGACGATGTTCATCCAGGTAGTGTTGTTGCCACCCATGAAAAGGAATATGCACATCTGCCAGTATAGGAGGGGTTGGATTTTGTGGCTGATGACGAGCCACTGGATAAGCCTCTAACTCTTGTGAATTTGGCTATTGAATGGTGTTAAAGCAAGTAAAGACTCAACAAATGCATGAAATGAAGAAGAAGGAAAAGGAATACATAAAGTTGAAAGGTAAAGCCTCCACTTCCTCATGACCCCTTCCTTTCCCATTCCTTTCTTTCTTTCTTCTTTTTTCTCCTCTTCATTCCCATTGTTCTCACCTTTGGAAATTGTCGTGCACACAATAATGTGAGGGAAACAAAGTACTATGATATCCTTGGAGTCTCTCCCTCTACCTTCGATGACCAAATTCCCAAGGCCTATTACCACAAGGTTATTATTATCTTATTCATTTCAATTAGATATTTAATTCATTCATTTTTTTTATGGATTTAACTACTTTTCTCTTCTCATTTTCTGATGTTGTTAAATATTTGATCATAGGCAATGCAAGTTCATCCCGGCAAAAACCCGAATGATCCTCACGTTATCGAAAAGTTTCTAATATCTTTTAGATTTTAAATTATTATTATTGCTATTATTGTTATTTATTTATACTTCTAATTAAATTAGCTCTCACAAATTCTTCTTGCAGAAATTATGTTCAATATGTTATAGAGTTGGATACCGCCAACTATCTCAGCCAAACTACTTAGTCAATTCAAAGAGAACTTTGTAATTTTGTCTACACAGAAATTCAGTAGTCATGTTGTCGAAAAATGCCTTAAGCATATTGGACACAGCAGATCAAGGGACTTAAGGAACACTGGCATCAACGTGCTTTGCACAAGATAATTTGTGAAGAAACAAATATGAATGGATAGCAGTAGAGAGCATAGCTAAAATTTTATTTATCTATTACTATATAGTTTTTACCTCCACACTACTAAAATAATAGGTTTTAACATCGCTCCATTAACATCGGTTATAATGAAAACCAATGTTACAAAATACGTGGTGGCATTTTTGTAAATAAAATAGCGATTTTAACATCGGTTATTTAAAAATCGATGTTGTATTAGCACTTACAACATCGGTTTTTAAATAACCGATGTTAAAATCGCTATGATAACATCGATTGCGCTCAAAATCGATGTTGTCTAAGCACTCACAGCATCGGTTTTTAAAAAACCGATGTTGTTCTTGTTATGAGTGGCTCCAGGCATGTTAAAACCCTTGCTCGCAGTCTCTCTCTTTCTATGTATTTTATTTTTCTCTTTCCTCTCCTTCCCTCTCTACTACCTCCAGCAACCAGTCCACGGCCTCCGACATCCCTCCATTGCCTCCGGCAAACATTCCATTTTTCTTCGACGTCACTCACGGTGTTCGGTGCAGATCTGGTTCCTAATTGCGAGTGTGATTTTTGATTTGTGGTGCGTTTCTGATTCTCCCTAACCTAAACCTCGATTTCTCATTATTTTTCTTTTCCTCTATTTTTCACATATAATCATCGTTGTTTGAATTGTTTGGTTGTTGTCTGGAGGGTTTGAAGGGCTGCCCCACACCAAGATGTGAGAAGTACTCGCCGCTGCCTTGGGCGGTATTGGAGGAGATCGACGTGGAGAGGTATTCAGGTCGGAGCAACTTCGTTTGGGTCGGGTCAAGATCCGACCTGTTGAGGCTGGAGAGGGCGAGTTGGAGTTTTGTGGTGAGTGAGTTGACTCGGATTCAGTTGCGGGCGAGTTGGGAGAGAACTAGGATTTTGTAGTTGGGGTGTTGTTCGTTGAGGAGGATCTCTCTTAGGTGGAGTTGAAGAGAGAAAGAAGAAGATGATGAAGTGGGAGTTTTTGATTCTGAATATTGTTCTTGTAGAAGTTGTAGGCAGGGGCGGATCCAGAAAAAAAATTAAGGGAGGGGCACTCAAACCTTCCAGAAAATATTTTTATGTCCGCATATGTAGTGGCGGGGGTTCGGGGGTAGCGCCCCCGAAAAATTTTTTTGTAAAGAAATTTAAATCAACAGTTTTATATACAAGGTTATGAATCCGCTTAAAATTATATTATATATATGTATATAACTAAAATTATTTGATTAAGAAAATTCATCCATAATTCTATACTGAAAAATCCAAAATAACAATTGAATTTGATAACATAAGTATTAATAATAATAAAAAACTGTAAATAGCAACTATCTAAATTAAAACTAAAAGCTCTTTTCAAAAATGTAATATGAAACTGAAGTAAGAAAAAAAGTGAGTACAGAAAGCAAATTAGGCCCAAATAAGAGAAGCCTAACTTCTTTTCTCCTCAAGCAAATAAGGTGAGGAAGGAGTAGTGCACAGCAGCACTCTGCAGAGTAGGCCAAATAAAGCCACAGGGGTATATTGCGAGAAAATTTTTTGAAAATTTAAGGGGGGGCACTGCCCCCCCAACTTTGAACGTGCGTCCGCCCTTGGTTGTAGGTTGAAGGAGAGGACATGGATGTGTGGAGTTATTGAGAGTAGCAGTGGGAGGTTCAGAACCTCCCATTTTAGTATTAAAAATGGATGCAATATGTATTTTTTTTAATACTATGATTCAGGCTGTAAAAATGGATGACTGTGATTCAGGTCGCATGGAGTTTTTTTTAGTACAGAATTAAAATCGTGGTCATAAATGGATGACTGTGATTCAGGCTCCATTGATTGGGAAGCTGGGACTACCTCTTTATCATACTAGTGAGGATAATTCTGTCCTTTATGACCACGATTTGGAAAGGTAAAAGTATTTCTTTTTTATATTAAATGATATTAGTTATATATTTCTGCTGTACTTCCATAATTAATTGGTGACTGTAGTGTATGCTTCTATTTATCCTTTGCTTATACTGAATGGTTTAGCCAGATGAAACCTGCCTCTGTTTGGTTTTGGACGCATTCTGTGTTTGGAGAGAAAAGAAAGGAAACATTTATGTTTGTGGACTACATCATAATGTAGATGCATCTGTTCTTTTGTCTTAAAATTGTTTCTATTTAGCATTAGCCTTAATTACTTTTACCTTTCCTGACCTTATCATCAAATAATTCAAGCATAATTGTGCATATTAATGTTTAAGTTGTCATAGGATGAGAAGTGAATCTTGACTATGATGCATTTTAATCTGAAAATCATAATCATGAGTATAATGCTTTCTCTTTTTCTTGTAAAAAGGTTGGTGATGAAGAGGAAAAGCTTGCTGAAGGGATAAAATTTTATGCTATAGCAGCCACTGCCACTTCAAAGCGGACAATTCTTAAATAAGTGATAGCTGTAATAATTTCAGGCATAGCTGTAGTCTATATTAGTTGTTCCAGTAGTGCTTTTACTATTAAAAAACATCCAATAGGATAGCAAGTCCATGAATAGTCTATATACGGCTATATTAGTAGCTACTAGCAAGTCCATGAATAGTTTATATTAGTAGCTACTAGCAAGTATTAGTGAAATAAGTGATAGCTTTGAGCCTACTTTTTCTCAACTATACTTTCCTTCTTCAGTCTGTGTTATGTATTTTTGTAATGTCTTGGCTTTGAGCAATAATAAAAATGTTTCAAATGCTACGTGGCATTGATAATATCCCTCAAATGGCCAACAAAATTTAATATTAGATGCATAATGGGATGGAATTTCTAGTGCAGCTCATCTAGTAGCTACTTCTCTTTCTCCTTGGTAAGAAATTACAACTTTCACCTTTAACCTGTGCCTTTTTTTTTGTTAGTGTACATGTAACTTTTTTCATTAACTATTCAGAGAATAAATGCTTTATATATGGCTACTACTTCTTTTGTTGCAGATTTGCATGCAAAGAGATTGAACTTGGCTGGATAGACTCCAACCTGGTAAGCTTTACTTCAATGCTAGAATTTCAATTCATTGCCAAATAGCACAAATTGTCATTGAATTAACTTGTCTTTGGCTAATAAAAACTAACTGTTAATATAAATACTGTGAATCTATATCTTAATACTTTATCTTTTTATCTATTAATAATTGTAATCGACCAACATGTACAGTAACTTTTTATCTTATTAAGTTGAGCTTAAGCAAAAGGTCATAAATGAAAATTTTAATGCCAAAGACTTTACAAGAAAGTTACTAAAGAAATCAGTTTTTAGAAACTTACTGCTTTGGTATTGATTGGGGCCCATGCTACATTGAGTACATTATGCTTTGTAAGAAACAACTTTTGCAGCACAAAAAGCTATGGTTCATAAAAACTTTGCCTCACGTTGTCTTCTCTTATGTTGCATTTCTTATCTATTTATTCCATTTTCATTTTAAAAATTTATTAATAATAAATTAAAAATTAATTTAATACATATGTACTGATGTATAATATGCTAATTATTTTATAACATCTTTTAATCATAAATTACCTTTTAAATTAAAATAGATAATTTATGATTTACAATACACGAATTATTATAACTTAAACTTAATATATTAATATTATTATTGTGATTTGTTTGTTTGTTTTAGAAAATTTCTTTAAAAAAATTTAAAAAATAAATAATTGATTTTAAAGTGATCAAAATTAAACACGTTTTTAATATTCTATATGATTAGTTTTATTCTTTTATCCACATATTTCAAGTGTAATATCCAAGACGAAAAGAATCAAAGAAATAACTTTTGTTGCCATGAAAAAAATATTTCTGGTTAATTATGTAATAAACTTCCTATAATAATCTAAATTTCAAATATTGTCTATTTTAGTTTTTTGAACTTTACTAATTAAATTAGGTGATGGCTACTTGGGTTAGTTTGAATGAAAGAGGAATGATAATTTAGATATAGATTTACAATATTTTATACATGTATTGATATTCTTTTAGATAATAAAATACAAAAGTACATCTTATTTATGAAATTTAATGATAGATACTATCGGAGTTTAGGTGCTGCCAATATAAGCTATGGAGTAACCTCTTGACTTTTAGCTAAAGCTTCAACTTTACAAAATGGATCTTTTATGCTTTTTACCATCATATTTTTACATGTGAGCTACTATTATTGTAAAAGTTAATTATTTTAATGTTATAGTACTTTCTTGTTTACTGATAATGGTAAATTTACATAAAATTTACAAGAAAGCCACAAATCTATATGGTAATCAGGGGTGGAGCTATGTTGGAGTGAGGGTGGACAAATGCACCCCCTCACTTTAAAAAATTACATATAATTATCTAATATTTTTATATTTTACCCTCCTAATTTTATATATTTGAACCCAGTGGCGGACTCACGCTGGGGCATTTATGGAGGACCGGTAGCCTGCAGTGAGAAGAGAAGGAGAAAACAGAGGCGCAGCAGACCATAAGAACAGCTCATAAGAACAGCAATGGAAACTAGAGGCGCAAGACCAACCAAAGAGAAGGAGAAAAGAAGCTAGGTTATTCTTATTTGGGCCTAATTTGCTTTCTGTACCCACTTTTTTTCTTTCTGCAGTTTCATATTACATTTTCGAAATGGGCTTTTGAGTTTTAATTTAGGTAGTTTCTATTTACGGTCTTTTTTATTATTAATACACTTTACTTGTGTTATCAAATTCAATTATTATTTTGGATTTTTTAGTATAGAATTATGCATGAATTTTTCTTAATCAAATAATGTTAGTTATATATATATATATAATATAATTTTAAGCGAATTCATAACCTTATACATAAAACATTGATTTAAATTTTCTTTACAAAAAAAATTTCGGCTGCCCCCGAACCCCTGCCACTAAGTGTACGAACATAAAAAAATTGCCCCCACTAACCCAAGGTCCTAGATCCGCCACTGATGGTAATTATTATACACCCTTTAGTATCTCATCGTAAAGTTAGTTGGCTAGGCTTTTTCTAATGTTATGATTTATGAATAAGATATAAAGATATTTCTATTTCTCTTTTGAACCAGAAAGATACTCTTACGGTCCCAATAGGCGATGACACCGCTTCTGACACCTTACCTTGGGGCCGTAGGCATTCATTTGGCTACTTTACCTTGGGGCCTTGGGCATTCATTTGGCTACTCTGACTCTAAGATTTAGCCGGATTCATGATGTAGGTATTATGTTATTATATATTTCCAGGTGTTACTACTTTAATTTAGCAAAAATGTTTTAAGGTTGTTGATTATTTTTAAGAAAGTTACTACTTCTGAAAAAGAATATTATGAACAAGTGGGGACTTCTGAAAAAGAACATATTGTTGTTCTAGATATGATTTTCAAAACAGATATTCATCTTATACGTTGGTCATTCCAAATGTTCTTTTTATCCTTTTTTTTCCACTTGCTAGCCCATGATCACTTAAAAAAATATTTGTGAGATATTTTAAATAAAATATTTGTGTATCATTATTCCTAAAAAAATTACAATAAACCCCAATTAAGATCCAAGCTAGACCCCAATTAAATAAAATATTTGTGTATCATTATTCCTAAAAATATATTTGGACACTTTGAATTTTAATAACATGTTGGTAACACTTGTGAAAATTGTCATTATGTGCAGGCAAGGATCATGTAGTGCTTGTCGTAGCTTATTTGGGGGATTTGTTAAATGGATAATGGGAAAAGTTAGTTTATTTATTTCCAATTTTATATTTTGAAAAGTACTGGGATGATCTTGTTATTATTATTGTCGTGGTATGACACTTGGTATTATTTAATTGAATGGATGAGTTTGCTATTGTTTTGGATTTATGAATGAGTATTTCATTAGTTACATGTATCTTTTAATTTCAGATATTGAAGTTATATTTATACTTGTGTGTGTTTATGCTCTCATCTTCCACACATATTGAAGTTGTATACATTGGGATTATGGGGATACAGTATCAAATTGGGAGTAATAAAGAGAATGCGTCTATTTTTTAAATAACATTCTACATCGGTTATTTAATAAATGATGCAAAAAGTGAATATACAACATCGGTTGCATTAAAAACCGATGTAGGAAAGGAAATTTTTACATCGGTTTTTGGAAGAACCGATGTCAATTTAGTAACAACAACATCAATTTTCCCAAAAACCGATGTTAAATTTGCATAATTTACTAACAACAACATCGGTTTTTATAAAAACCGATGTTAATATTGAAATTCAACATCGGTTTTTGTAAAAAACCGATGTTATTATGTAAATTTAACATCGGTTTTTACAAAAAATTGATGTTGAATTTGCATAATTGTTATTTTTTTGTTAATTTCTTATTATTTAACATTGGTTTTTTAATAAAATCGATGTTGTATACTTATGTTAACATCGGTTTTCAAAAACCGATGTTAACTTGCACACTTTCAACGTCGCCTGATTCAACATCGGTTCAAAACCGATGTAGAAGGCTATTTTTCTAGTAGTGCCAGTTGAAGACTATAGGTATAAGTTCTCAACTTCTACCTACAGTTAAAGGTTGTAGGAATAAGTTCATAGCTTTTACCTACGCTTGAAGGCTATAGATAAAAGTTAATGACTTTTATCTACACACATTGCGAATTATAGGAACCACATTTAGTGATAGTCAAATGTAATTGTAGGAAAAAATCTATAGGTAAAACCTATAGTGACATACAATTATCCATCATTGTATTCCCCCTCAAAGTTGACGGGCAAAATGTTCGTAAGACAAAGTCTATAATACATTTACGTATGTATTTTTAATTTCTAGTGACAGTTTTTATTTGTAGGCATAGATCATTTTCCTTGTAGTGAATTCATCCTAAGTTATTTGTCTCTATGAGATAAGTATAAATTCTCTTATTTATTTTCAAAAAAAGATATTCATTTTCATGGATTATATTTTATATATACAAATTTCATACTAAAAACTATTTACATATTAGTGTATAAATATATAATTATTTTTTAAAATTTTAAGTATCACAGGAAAGATTAAACCAATACTTAAATTGAATTTTATTTTCTTTGTTTTTTGTTTCTTATAAGTCAATATGACTATTTGCTTTGTGTGACTATCAAACTTATACATACTCTATGTGTGTGTTTGAGTTACATTGCAATTTGATTTTTTTTATCCTATAGGAATATATTTCCAGAACATACCGTAGAACCATAAAAATGAAGGAAAAAAATTCTCAAAATGGAGCATAAAAGGAGAACCAAAAGATAAAATGCATTGTTGTCCTGGAAAAGGAAGACCCCAAAAGCCAGAGAAGAAACACCAAAAGAAAATGCAAACAAGTGGAACTTCCCTAAGAGGAACCAACACAATGCAAATGACGAGTCGATTCACAACAAAGGAAAATAGCAAAAGTGACAACAAAAGAGACGATCTGCTTCGTCAAGAATCTCCTCGTGACAATGCTGAACTTGAACGGTGGTTGAAGGGAGAAGGAGTAGGTCCTCTGGAGGATGGGGTACCTATAATAGGAACTCCAACGTTCAAGTTATATTTTGACACTGAGAGAATAATGAGCGTAGTAAGCAAGAATGGATAGAATAATGTGTTATCTTGAGAATCTAACCTTTTATATACACATATTTATTAAGGAGATGTAATAGGAGATTACGTGACAGTGTTAATATAGTATTAAGATAACATAAACTAAATTTCTTAACCTCCATGGGGTGGTGGTCGAAGAGGGTACTAGGCCATGTTCAAAGGGGTTCTAAGCTGTGGCTAAATCCAATACTTATGGTTTCTTCCTGCCTGAAAGGGTTGGAGGTATTCGAGTATTCGGCCTAACCGAATACCTGAGGTTTCTCCTGCCTGAGAGGATAAGAGGTATTCAGGTATTCGATTTAGTTGAATACTCGAGGCTTCACCTTTTTCAAATAACGTCCAGAGTATTTGAGTATTTGGCCTAGCCAAATATCCGAGTTCTTTCTTTACTAAGGGAGTACTAGGTCGTGGTCGAGAGGGTTCTAGGTAGTAATCGAAAGGGTACTTAGTCTTGATTGAGGGGATCCTAAGTGATAGCCAAGAGGATACTAGGTCATGGTTGAAAGGATCCTAGGTCATGGTCGAGAGGATACTTGGTCGTAGTTGAATTAGGGGTCATAGGCCATACTAGTATACAAACTAAATACGAATTGATACCTACAAAGGGATTTAAACTAAAAATGAAAAGAACATTTTGGGAAAAGAGGAATGAGCGTGCAACGAGAGAGATAGCCAAAAAACATTTCCTTGTGAAAGGAAGAATTAGTTCCTCAACACAAAAGAGAGGAATTATATTTTTAAAGGAAAAATAGGAAGGATGTTTCGGAAAATGTATTTGAATGAAAAAAGAGGAAGCAGTTTATTTAGTAAAAATGAGAGTATAAATAGTAAAATACATTTTTTATTAATGGTTTATTTTTATCTAATTGATTATAATCCAAATTTAAATTTATGCAACACATTCATGTTAGTTTCAAAGCAGTCACTTGAAGAATGGATAGAAGATCAAGCTTTGTTTTGAACTTTCAACATGCCTTGAAGACTTGAAGATTAATTTGTGATTAATTGTAAAAGGAAGAAGCATTTTTGGTGATCCAAGTGCATTGCATTCATATCATTCATTTAGATATTTAGTTAGAGTTATAGAATTCACAAGGCTTTGATAATTTGATTAAGAGTTTGATTTGAAACAAAGGTTTTTGGAAAAATACAAGTTTCTACTATTTTAATCGATTACCTAAGCATATAATCGATTACTTTGTTCTTAGCTCTTTTTGGAAAACTCATCAAGAACAATGTAATCGATTACGTATCGGATTAATCGATTATTTTACCTTCATTTACATATAAACTGCCTTGATAAACATTTTAATCGATTACCAATGGACTGTAATCGATTACAGAGGCCTGATAGAAAACCACAAGTCACTGCCTTAATCGATTACCAATATTTGTAATCGATTACATTAAATGCCTCTACCTAACTATTTCTGAAACAATAATCGATTACCAAAATCCGTAATTGATTACATAGTTCATATGGCTGATGTCCTGTTTTGTGAAACTCTCTATCTTAATCGATTACAAAACGAAATAATCGATTATTTAGTTCGTTGCCCAAACCCAAATGTTTATTGAACAGATTAATCGATTACATATGCTAAAGAATCGATTACATAAGTGAAATAATCGATTATTT
>CM023952.1:16355776-16376467 GCA_013407115.1 Glycine latifolia | reverse complement strand
TATTTCTGAAACAATAATCGATTACCAAAATCCGTAATTGATTACATAGTTCATATGGCTGATGTCCTGTTTTGTGAAACTCTCTATCTTAATCGATTACAAAACGAAATAATCGATTATTTAGTTCGTTGCCCAAACCCAAATGTTTATTGAACAGATTAATCGATTACATATGCTAAAGAATCGATTACATAAGTGAAATAATCGATTATTGGGCGCGTTTAATCGATTACTAACAGTTGTAAAAGTTTGTTATAAATAGAACCCTTGTTGTGCTTGATTTGAAACTTGATAATTTCGTATTCTGAGCACACACAAAGCTTTCTAAACACTTTCTTGGTGATTTCTGGGTTCTGTGAGTTCTTGCTTTCATTAAAACACCTATGGATTATTGAGTGATTCTTGAAGCAAGAAGTTTCTTTTCAAAGCTTAAGGAATGAGCTTTTCTGAGTTTAGTTTTCATATTTCAACCTGATTCATTCATTCATTCATATGCATCATTATTCACTGGATCATCAGGTGTTTTCTTTCCTTAGCTTTGTGTTTGTAACTCTGTTTTGATTTGTATTTGAATTTCTATTGTAATTGGGTTTCTTGCTTGTAATCTAGAGATAGGGTTTCTCTAGGGGAGTGCTGAGTGGATTCTCAGTGGGTTGGTCTCTAAGAACCAAATAGTGTTTTAGGTTTCTGAACTTTATCTAGAGTTGATAAAGAGAGACTTTGTAATTACTTGTAAGACTGAAAATTGCAATAGTGGAACTCCATTCTAGTGTTGAGTGTTGCCATCGCAAATATTTCCTTATTGGCCACGTTTATGTTTACAGATTTTGGTATAAATTTAGAAGAAAAAAACACTTTTTCACCAAAAAAAAAAGAGAGAAGAAAAAGGCACTATTGAAAATGCACAACACTATTCTTGACTTGAAACTAAAACGTTCACAAAACACGTACGATATAGTTTTTAGGGGTTTTTTCCGCTTATTTTTCATTAAGTTACAATGGATGTATATGTGAATAGATAACTTGGTTGAAGGGTTGACATTCAATTTAAATTAAGGGTATATATTAATTCTGTTAACTATTTAATAGAAAGTTAACAGAAAGTTTTATTTAAACAATGATAAGGTTTTTTTATTCCTGAGCCAGAGACCAGGCATGTCTCCAAATTAAGTGCATCAAATATTTATCCTCCTTGCTGCGTGTTATTGTAATTGGCCTAAATGAATTTTGCACACAGGAAATTAAACAAATACTCACTAAATAGACCATTTTTCACATGTGAACACAATTGATCTTACACACTGTATCGATCCAATGGGTTAAGGGTGTCTATTTGCTAAAAGTTGACAGTTCAAGGTGATTGTGTATTCTTTTTCCTTTATTAATTTAATTGTATAAGTGGCTTAATTTTAGAAAACAGATTAATAAAATTAAGCTATACACACAAAATTAAGCTAAAGAGAAATTACAACTAGGCCAACCCTATAAGTTAAGGGTGTTTATTTGCTAAAAGCTAAAAGTTCAAGGTGTGGATGTATATTCTATACCCTATTTTAATTTACTAATTATATACGAGGCCTAATTTTAGAAAACACATTAATAAAATTAAGCTATTGACACAAAATTAAGCTAAAGTGAAATTACCATGTTATATTACATAAATTTAAGAAACAGATCAATAATAAAATAACTAAGCTTTCTAGCTTATACAGGCAGGCATCTTATTAACTAATAAAGTTTTGATGCAATCTTTCATTAACCCTCCATTATTTGTATAATTATCATCATCTTTGTAAAGCAAGTCGACCATGCGCACAAAGTTGATAACACGCAAAAGAAAATTCATTGGTACTTCAGTAGGATTAAGGCATGCCTGATTGATGTCCTTCCAAGCACTCTTAACCATCTTAAGTAGTTTTTTAACGGCATCTTGCTTTGAGGTGTTATGTTGCTTCATATAGCATTCAATGCTTGATACAACGTGTCTTCTTTCCTGCTCAAACTTCGAAAACAAAAAAAAAATGAATACTAAAGAAACCAATGTTAACCATTAAAGTAAAAGTTGGTATTACCAAAATTATAAGGTAAATTAAATGTCTTCCTCTCCTAACTCTTTAAAAGTTATGGGATGACTAGATCTTTTTAACATAAGGTAAATTAAATGTGCTTTTCATTCATGTTTTAAACTCAAGTTTCTTTTGTATGAGTGGTCATATGCAACCTAGTAGCTCAAATATTTAGATAAGAGCAATGTTATTATTACTTCTTCTCAATATTTTCTTTTTATATAATTAGGTTTTTCTTCTTATATAATTAGGAAGTTTACGAGAGTCCCTTAAAAAACATTAACCTATTCTCTTTTTAGTGAATTTAATGAAAAATTAATCTAACGTTATAAAACATTTTGAAAAAGAAAATAATGGGTGTCTAGTATGTACCTCATTTCCAACAGTGTCATCCATAAGCCTACAAATAACTGAAGCAGCTCCAATAATTATTGGGTCACTTGTTGCCCATATAAGGACCTCCTCTGTTGTATCTTTCATGCCAACAAAACATATGGTGATCAGCAAAGGGTAACCACTTGATACAATTCTAACTTGCATGTACTCATCCATTGTCGGTGTATGATTGCAATGAAGCCATCTTGCCTCAGCCATTTGTGCCTTGATTAGTCTTTTCATCTAGAATTAAGTACAATTATATAATATTGAGAAACATGTTCCATACTTTTGATTGGTTATAAAAAAAATTCTTCCACACACATGTATTTCAAATAATAGGTTTTGGAATAAATGAAAATTAAGATTTAGATTAAAAGCTTTAAGTTCCAGTCATAATAACAATTTTTCAGCAGGCAAACATAAATTTTCATTTTTTTTTTCAAATGAGAAAAAATATCTTATGAAAGGATATGTATTTTTTGAATTTCTAAATGTTATAATTGATGCAATTGACAAAATACGCATTGTCCAATGTTCATTCAGTAGCTCGAAGAGAGTCATGTTCTATTTATTGTCAAAGCATGTTTTGCCAATGACAATATTAATAATTGGTTAGATTCCTATAATAATAATAAAAAAATCTATACACCTTTAAGTATACATAAAAAAAGGGGTCTCAATGGTAAACGTGATCCGCAAGAGGTTTTTAACCTGGTCAAGCAAGTTCAAGTTCTTGTCTATGGAGAGGACGTGTGGTTCTTCTAAAGTCTGTTTTGCAAGTTATATCGATCTATTATCATTCTTTTCTCAAGGCTCTGATAGGTATAATCTCTCTCATTGAATCTCTATTTAAAAAAAATTATTTGGGGGGAGGGGAGTGAGGAGTGTATAAAGATATATTGGGGAGATGGGTGATTAAGTATTTTTAGTTTAGTATTTTTCTATTCTTCTTAACTTATTTGACTTTTCTTGAACTTTTATTTTCTCATTCTAATTGAGTTTTTGCTTTAGGTAAACAAGTGGACTTAATTGACAATTGTTGATTATTTTCAGAGTTTTGCTTACTTGACCTATCTTCCTTGTCTAGGACCTAGAGAGCTCTACAGAACTCCAAATGGCACATATGAATAGTCCCTGGAAAGATAAGGAAAAGATCTACAATTTTGTCAGAGATAAACGGAGGCCAATTCTGTCATTTTGAGGGTCATTTTTAGGCTTGTAAGTTAGAACCACTGCACTTGAATTTTGGACTGCGAATTGGTGTAATTAGTAATCAGTTAGATTAGATGGGCCTAATCATGACCTATCCTTTCCTACTAACTCAATCACTATATTTTAGTGATTTTAGTTATTTGGACTGACAGAATTCATTTTAGCACAAACAAATTTTGTAGTGACTTTTAGAAGCTTTTAGAATTAAAACTATTTCTCTTATTTTCTCTCAACTGTTCTTCATTTTCATTTTTGTTCTTCCATTTTCTTGCACTAATTTCATAGGGCTTCCATTGATGATCATCATGGAAGGCTAAAAAATCAATCAATCCAAGGATCCAGCCCAAGCAAGGAAAATTTGAGTTCTAGTGAACTTGCTTGACATATCTATACTCCATGTCATAGATCCACACTCCACCATGACAGATCTACGAAGGACTTTGTGGTCGCTTGTTGATGTGTTGAGAAGATTCCTAAAAAGACACCATCAACGACCTTAGCATTCCTCTTCTGATGCTAGGAAGATGTCATCTAGTGATGTTGTAGCTCGTCATGGATGTCAACTTCCCCATCGACCCTACTGGGAAAATGCCCCTACACATTGTTGTCGAGATGGTGGCGGTGTTGCTGGACTACCATGTGTATGCCAATGCCCGCATCGAGGAAGGCGTGACCCCTTTGGAAATCCCCAGAACCTTAACCCTGGACTTCCTCTTGGACAATTCCACACACATTGAACCTTAGCCTACATTGAGAAGAAGAGGGGGAAGCATGTAATTGAGAAACACATTTTATGGCTGCTTTTAACTACCAATATTTTTAAATTACTATTTATGTTAGTTTACCATCGACGAAAGGACCAATTTGAACCAATTTAAAAAAGATAAAGGACTACTATGAACTTTTTAGAAGATAAAGGATCAAAATGAACCAAAAAAATAAGATAAAGGACTAAGTAGGTCATTTGGCCAAATTTATTTCTTTGGGAATGGGAGTTGGTTAAATAACTACAACAAGTGGTTGAAGGAAAAACTATCAAACCAGATAAGGAGGATGAGTGGTTGTAGAGTTTGGAGAAAATAGGTTCTTTTATTGCGACATCTACATATGAAAAGATTGTGAAGGGAAGTGAGGCAAGAGTACAACAAGATTGGAAGCTATGGTGGAATCGCTTGATTCCTGGAACAGTTAACATTTATATTTGGCAAGCTCATCAAGATAGGATTCTGTTTAGATTGAATCTTAGACAAAGAGGGGTTCTACAAGTTGAAGATTGCGTCTGTATTGGTTGTGGTGTGGAGGATGAGTTAATTATGCATTTGTTCTATAAGTGTGCATGGTTCTCTCAAGTATGAAGCCTGTTAAGTCAAAAGATATATGTATTTTAAGACGAATCAAGACCCTTAATTATTTTAATTAGATAAAAGCAAATGCAAAAGTTAAAAGTTACTTCTTATGTGCCGTCAGAATATGTTTCGTGAGTTTGTGATTGATTTTTTAGAGGATAGCAAGCTAAGATCATCATCTGATAGGACATTAAAGATGACATTTAAAGCTTTGTATTTGAGATTTATTTTGTAAAGACATTCTCCTAGGATCTATCAAGTCCTATAAAGAATAAATGAAGTCCAAGCTTTGAAATTCGTCAGTCACCATCAAAAGAAGTGTGCTCTACTGCACATACCTGCTTTGACACAGAAGGAAGTGGTTTCCTGCTGAAGTGTTCAACACGTTAGCAAAGAAGAGTGTTTTTCAAACATGAAGAAGTATATGCATTTAATTCAAGCATTAAATGCCCCCGACAACCACATTCTTAAGACACAAGCTTAAGAAATTTATCTATTTAGAGACAACGAATACTTGCTGAAGAAGGCATATAAGTACCAGAAGCTTTAAAGACATGAAGAATAAACTGAAATGCTCATGTTCAAATTCTTTTTGTAAAAGCTCTATGTATAAATTCTTGTAAAGTTCAGAATTGCTCTCAAAATACTTTGATTATCTTGAGAGAAAACACTGTGTGTTAAGATTGTCTATCCGTCTGTAAGATGATTGAGTGTTAGTCATTGTGCAATCAAACACATAAATTTTATAATTTGTGTTTGAGCCAACAGTGACTTGGTAGGACAAAGAATACTTGTTGTAACAAGCTTGATGTAGAGCTTGAGTTAAGGAGCTAGAAGTAATAGTAATAAATGCTTGTAAATTGTTGAAGTTAGTGAAACTTAGTGGCTTGCCAAGAACTAGACGCAATCTCAATGGTTGGCATGAATCAGTATAATTTCCTGTGTTTTATCGTGTTTAGTTTCTCGTCTATGTTTTAAACTGATTTAGGGTTTGAATGTGATTTTTGTCTTTGAAAATCTTTGTTTGTCTTACAAGTCCTGGAACCATCGTCTGAATATTTTGCAAAAATTTGATATATATGTTTTTTTACATATTCATCTTCAGACGTTAATGATGTTGTTTTAGAAGAAAAAAAATTAAAATTTGTTAAAATCACAATTCAACCCCTCTTGTCATATTTGTCTTTATAAATCACACATGTTTGGGTTGGTTGGGCATGATTTCGACATTAAGCAATGATATATATGCAGGTTAACTTTCTACAATTTAGAGAATCAATGTTGGTATTGATGTTGAGGATGACAACTGATATGATTTGTTGTGATTCTGTCAATATGGTTAGGAAGAAATGCTATGATCTTTCGTTAGCAGCAAGTACACGTAACACATGATGGAGATGGCCAAAATCAATTCATGGAAATGGCTTAGAACAAGGAAAAAGGGATTTTTAGTACTCTTTATTTGATTGGTTTCACAACCCAACAATATGCTTGGGGCTGATATCAGAGGATAAAATTTGCCCGAGCATAAAGGATGGCAAAGTTACTTAATTAATTTGTAACTGTCAATAAAAAAAAATGATAAGAAAAAATTGTAGGCAGCTATTGCAAAAATGAAAATAAAATTAATCATACCACTTTCTTAGCATACTTGATGCAATATACTTTTCCTTGTTTTCTCATCTCTTCCTCTATTTCTTTATAAACATTCAAAATCGCCATATAACATACTTTCATGTATTCTGGGAGATCGTCCAAGCAACAAATATCCCACCTGCTAGTCATTGGAAAATTGAGTGATATATTTAAAGAAATAGACTAAAGATATAATTTATATGTCATTTTTGATGTGTCTAACCTCTCAATTGCATTGGTGAAAAGCTCAAGTTCGTCAATGGTTCCATAGGCATCATACATGTCATCAATGACAGAACATAGAGCAATTACTTTCGTTGTTATCCTTCTAGCAAGAGAATATTGTGGCTCAAAGTATATTCCCAAAATCCAAAAGTAACATTCTACAATCCTATCTCGTACAAATGGCAAGTTCGTTGAGACATTTAAATTCTTAATCCACCACCTGATCACCAAATCCGATATTAATTCCTATAAAAAGGATCTTAGACTTGGATTCATTTATTTGTCTAATGAAATTAAAGATCATATTTAACTTTTGAGAAAGATATTACCTGGTCATATTGTTAACTTCTTTCTGATGTAACTCCTGCAACATATTAAAATCTAGTTTTGCAAATGTTAGCAAATTTTCATCATGTGAAGGGTCTTCTTCGTAGAAAGACATATAATATGTTGCCTCCAGCCTAGGCAATCCCTTTCGAAGTGATCGTCTTAAGATATGCTTCACTTGTGCAATCATAGAAGGACTTAATTGGGTAGTTAGAGACTTATTAGTTAATTGAACAAGAGCGAAATTATGTGCTTCTTCAAGAATATCCTCTCCATGCATTCTTAGTTCAGCAGCTTCATACAAGCTCAACATTCCTTGTATATCATTGGCTGCTCTTTCACTAAAGTTTGTAGTTTGGTCTTTGAATTTGTAAAATACATCTGTTAATAAACATATATGTGTTAATTCCAATATATATGGCTGTTGTCACACAAATGACTTCAATGCATATTTAAAATCAAACAAATGCATAAATAGGTTTGAATCACCTTATCCTAAAGGTGAAAAACTCTTTTGAATCAAATAATTAGTTTTATTTAGTTTAAAAGAGACGAAAGCCTTATGTCAAATTAGATCTTAGGATGTTAGGAAAATTTCAAATCTAAGAGATTTGAGCCGACCTATTCCAAAGTATATGTATTTTGGGAAATTTATTTTAGATAATTAGTCTATGATTCTCTTTTTTTACTCCAAACAAAATAAAGCAAAGGCAATCTTTGTCAATGTTATTCAACCTGCCAATGATCTATCTTGGTTGCGCTAACATGCTCCATATCATTACTATTTAAAATATTTATATATGTTATAGTTGTTTATGTATTTTTCTTTCCCTTACATATATATTTGAAATTGGTCTTTGTTAAGGTAAAAATCTCATCACTATACTCCGCTGGTTTGTGCTGCCTGAAACCACTACATTATCAATAGTTCAGGTTCTAGCTACAATCATTCTTGAATTATTTGAGCTTATTTTTCCTCTAAAGTTGACTCAAGTATATTCCTAGGCAGCTAAATATCATTCTTGATGTAATGCAATGTCCAGTACCAAAGTAGTGAATGAGAAATTTAATATCATCATGGTGAGTTACGATGCGTTATTGTTATGTTGAAATGTAGATTTGGTGGACTGTTTAACACTTACTTGATGAAATGTGATAACCTTGTTGCCTAAGCAACCGAAAGAGTAAAGCCACATGACGAAGATCATCATGATGAGTTATGATATTATTGTCCTTCGTTGAAATGTTGTAAATTTGGTGCAATGCTCCATCAATTTCATGTTCAAAATGGTAGGAAACACCCAAGCGTTGGACTGAGTCAATAAATTCTAGTTTAAAATAGAAATTGCTATCAATAGGAGCAATAAGCATCTTCCCCACTTCCTCTTTTATTAGTTGAGCTTGTTTGATGTGACTATCATCTTCCTGGGAGTAGTTATGAAAAATTGAGCATATGAAACATTACACTAATGTTGACAAGAGTCAATAGTCGACTCAATATATCAAAACTTTAAAACCATAAAGTAAAAAGAAGGACCATTTAATTATACGCATCAATTGAATACTAGTTAGGCAACAAGGTTTCTAATCTTTTTTATTTTTTTGTGAAATACTAACAATAGAAACATTTTTAACGTATTTTTATTCTTTTTTATTAGTTAAAATATATTTAGAATCACAAAATTATGCGAGTCACACTTCCAGTTTAATTAACCCTACTTATAACTTAAGTTTTTCATAAATTTCAATCAATGGTTAAAATATTTAATGAACTCTACTCATGATTTTGGTTTTCCATAAATTTTAAACATAGGTTAAAAATGTAGTAGAAAAAGTATTTTAAAAGATGTGTTACTAGGACGCATTCCTTTAATATAGATGATATATTAGGCAAATTCATTTATTGTTATTTATTTTAGAGAAATGTTAGGAAGTCTTTGACATACTATTTTGAACACACTTTTAAAAATGCAAAATGCAAAATGACAAAAAAATATGATTTATTTAAAAACGGTAATCAGGAAATTTGATAAATATATCAATAAAATGGAATTAAAGAAAATATAAAAAAAATTAAAGTTAGAAGTTAGTGTTTAAAAAAATGTTGCTTTAAGTAACATTTTAAAAAATGTTAGAAACTATTATATAAAAAAAATCATTTACCGACAGTTAAATAAATTTTTCAGTTAGTAAAAAAAATTAAAAATTAATTGAAATGTCTTGTCGAATGTAGACTTAATATATGAATCATGGATAATCCATACTTAAAATGAAATTTTCTTATATAAATTAATTTATTTATCAAATATATTTTTTATAACCTATCATATAAATGAGAAAACCTATTTATAAACAATTAATATAATTGAAACTTTGCCAAAAAAATCAAATGATCAAATGAAATTAAGGTATAATTTCTAAAATTATATGGTAGATGAAATAATTAGTGTTGCTATAAAAAATGTAAGAAAATAAAACAATTTATGTAGCAATTAACATAAAAAGAAATAGTTATAGACATAATTAATATATTTGAGCAATTACTGATAAAAAAAAAACAACTATAGCAATCAGTGTATATTCTATCAGCCTAATGTATAAAATTATTAATTATTAGTATAAATAAAATCTACAAAATGAAATCAAAGCAAAAGTTGCACCAAGTAAAAGAACAACACACGTTACTTAATGTTTTTACTCCAACAGGTTTTGAACATGGAAAATATTGCAATATTCGAACGATGACTCGGTAAGAGAATGTTGGATTGCTGGGAAGGAAGAAAATGATATTGCATTTGAGAATATGATGTGTAATGACTTATTTTTTAAACATGCCTTATACATTTTTAGTTTTATATGTGGGTTAATATAAAATGAAGAAAATAATTCTTCTAAGGATAATGTTTTTATAAAAATAACAACCTGTTGTGGAGTTAATTAAGATTATAACGTAGAAAGGGGATGGGGGTGGGGTTGGGGGGTGGCGAGCATGTAGTATGTTAAGGGGGAGGGGATATGCACGTACCACGGAACCAGGATCATGGTTAAGGAAATAATCCCCCCAAATGGAAGGAGGAAAATTTGCAGTGTTCCGAGTGAAGTGTGCGGGGGGTTTTGCATCCTGGGCAAATATCGGAAGTGACGAGGATACGTTAGTCATGATTTGATTTCTGAGTAATATGAGGATACGAGGATGAGGAATGCTGACTTGATTGCTGTACTTAAGCAGCTTAACTTTGAAAAGTTCTCGTTGATTTAGCAGTTAATTTATAGGAAACCGAAGAGAGGATATAACCGTCATTGAGCAGGCTAGCAAATTTTAAAATAACGTATTTAATAAAAATAATTTATTGAAATTTTATGGTTTTATTTTAAATTTATCTTAAAAATATTTTCTTATAGTGACACTTGTGATCTACATAACATCGGCTGTCCTTTTCTTTCTTTTTCTTCCCATGTCCTCACTCTTCACAATGTAGTTTATGAGCTTTATGTGGCCTTTCTTTATTTTGCAGGACTCGACGGTGAATATCACACGTTTATGTTCTTTTGACAACCACGCATTCTTTTTTAAAGAGCCAAAACAATAATGGGCATATTTGAGTAAACTTAGAGTCAAAGTTGTGAAAACCGGCTCGAACCAGCCGGTTGGACCGGGAAACGGTACAGCAGCCGGGCCGAGTCAGACATTGAACCGACCATGCACATGGTTCTGTTTGGCCCGGATAAAACCGGCCGATTTTCGAAGACCCGGTAACCCGGCCGGGTTTTAGGACCCGGACCGGGTTGATGCACAAACCAAAACGACGCCGTTCTTCATCTTCATTCGTGCTTGATGCCATCTCCGACGCTGTCGCTGTTGAAGCTTGACGTCGTCACCACCTGGGTCTGAGATGCACCTGGTTCGCGAGGACGGTGTCATGTTTGGTGAAGCATTCTTGAAGCAAGGTTGGGGAGGAGATGACCACCACAAAGCGTGAACCGAACCAGAGGGAGAAGATGGGGCCGTACTTTTCTGATAGGCTGAGGAGGGAACGATGGAGTGGGGGCAAGGAAGAGAAGAAGTGATCAAAAGAAAAAAGAAGAAGAACGGAAACAGCACGGCAGAGGCAAGGAAGAGAAGAAGTGAAGTAGAAAAGAAGAATATATACTACTATACTAGGGTTTCTTTTGGGCCTAATTTGCTTTCTGTAC
This sequence comes from Glycine latifolia, assembly GCA_013407115.1. Classification (NCBI taxonomy): domain Eukaryota; kingdom Viridiplantae; phylum Streptophyta; class Magnoliopsida; order Fabales; family Fabaceae; genus Glycine; species Glycine latifolia. Next base: position 16,365,084 of record CM023952.1, on the reverse strand, counting down.
CTACTTATTTGCTTTCTGCAGTTTCTACATAACTTTTCGAAATGGACTTTTGTGTTTTTATTTAGGTAGTTACTATTTATCATTTTTATTTATTTTTAATACTTGTGTTATCAACTTTAATACTTCAATTGTATTTTGGATTTTTCAGTATAAAATTATGGATGAATTTTTATTAATCAAATAATGTTAGTTATATACTTATATATAATATAATTTTAAAATTTTTAATATAAACCGGTTCAAATCGGGCCAATTACTGACCCACCGGTTGGACCACTGACCCACTGACTCACTACCTCGACCGGGTCAACAACCGAACTGGTTTTCACAACTTTGCTTAGAGTCACTTTTTGGGAGAAAAATAATAGTAAAAAAATGAAATAAGTTTTTCTATAAATAAAAATTAGCTCATGCAATAATATATTTTTATATAACCTTTTTTAAAAATTATTTTAACTTATACATAAATTAACTTAAAGAAAAGTTCATTATTGTTTTTTTTCCTATAAGTGCTTCTTGAATAAGTTTATCTAAATTGATCAATTAAAAGTTATTAATAGTTCACTAACCACTTTAAAAAAGTTATATACATTTTTATTTAATTTTAACCATTCATACAATATCTAATTGTCTATATTTTACACATAAAATAGTCTTTATTTATAATTCTCATTTCTCACATTTATTTTCATTTGATACAACTCTTATAGAGTTTTAACAACATATTTACTAATACAGTCTTTTAAGTACTACACTCCTTATGATTCATATTAGAACATTTATAGCATGGACCACTTATTAAGTGGTCCATTGTTGAACAATTTTTTAACCATTGGATGCATTTAGTCTCACCTCTCTTATCCTACACCTTCCTCACTAGATTTATCCTTCCTTATGGGATATGCTCTGTTAATCACCTCGTAACATGCACCGGAAGATGGCTTGAGTGAAGAAAGTCTAAGGAATGAAATCTAGGTTCAAATCAGAGATCAGTGATTCAGATCTATGTGGAACCAGTTAATCGGCAATGTGACAGGTTTGGAAGGGACGAGAATGTGGTGATGAGGATGGGAGCATGATGATGACAATAGAAATGCAAGATTGACGAAGGGTGATTTGGATCTACGCAAAACCAGTTGATCGACGTGTTGGGGATAAATGTGTATGTCAAAGATCCAATCCATTATGTTATCAATTTTAGTAAAGCATTGTTCTTTATTTTATTATCATATTTATTGTTTTATTAAATTTTTAATTTGAGAAGTCTTTGATTAAAATTAGAGACTTGTTATCATGGTAGAGATTATGAGAAACTAGTCATTTATAATTTTAATCTAAATTGTTCTTGATCATAAGATTATTGTGAATAGGACATCAATAATCCAGATAGATCAATATATATGTAATTGTCTTTATTGGATAAAAATTAATAGATCTCATTTATTAAATTACATATATAGATCATATGAATGTGGATGTCATTATTGAAGTGACTCAAAGTGAGAATTTCTAATGGTTAATGTTACCTTAATATGTCAATAGGAAGTTCTAAAAAAAATTATAGTAGTTTCCTTTAACCTGATATTATCATAGTAATTAACAAGTTATTTGTTATATTTTAATTTTGGAAACCTGATGCCTTAGAGCACTAGTTGAATGAATATTGGATATGATTAAATACTTGTAGAATCAATAAATAATCAAGAAGGAATCCATCAACTCTAAGTAATCAGTTTGAGCTCTATGATAGAATTAATACCTTGACCAAGACAATTGAATGAAAGAAGCAAAGAGTTTCTTAAGTCATTTATTGATTAAATATAATGTGTTAACTTATTAGAGTTTGATAGTAATACTACACTCTAGAGTTAATCTTGAGCGGTATTGATTCTTGAAGGTAAAAAAATGTTACTTCATACTATCTGAACATTAAGAAGTGTTGTTAAACGCCTACTTTGATTATTAAATTAATTATGATTAATCTACTACCGATTTAGTATTGAACCTATGGGGTCACACACAAACGAGTATTCTAATATATGCAAAAGAAAATAATTTATTTGATAATTAAATTAGAGAATTTAATTTAATTAAATGAACATTTTAGTGGAATATTATTATATTTTTTGCTAGCACCAAGAATATAATTAAGATAAACAAAGTATTATTTGATAAATGTGGAAGTTGTTCGTAAAATAATAATAAGATTCTATTACTACATATCAAGATCAGATCATGTGATTAGTCATCGTAATTAGTCATGTGATTATTTGGGAATTATCTTTACCTTATATCAGGAAGCTTATTAAGATAAAAATATATGAAATTATTTTAAATAAAATATATCCTTTTTGAAAAGTCTCAAATTCACATCTCTTTAACATTATAAATAGAAATATCTACCTAATAGCAAAGTGTACCATAAACAAACTAGAAAAGTTCAAGCTTAGTTTTAGACCTAAAAAGTAGAAAGAGGGTTTTCTCTTTAGAGTTTCATTATCAAAGAGTTGATAACAGATATTGGTCTTAGTGTGAATGCACATAGAGTCTTCACACTATTGAAGAAAAACATTGTTGCTTCAACAACGTGCATTCTGGTACACAAATATATTTTTCCCTTTTTGTTATGGTTGTATATTTTGAATGCAAAATAGATCCTAATTTTTTGTTACAAGTGTTGGGAAAATTTCTATGTAACTATCACGATGATGTGAGGGGTTCGATGGCAACGACGGGAACGTGACAACAACAATGGAAACATTGTGGGATGACTTTCAAACCCAAAGGATGAAGGGTCAATGATAAAATTGTAGACTAGATACATCCAATGGCTTGAAAATCGCTCCCTAGTGGACCACTTAATCAAGTGACACATGCTAGAAACATTCTTGATATTAATGTATTGAAAACTACAAAATTATAAATGATCTTTATTTTATACAACTTATTATCCACAAAAGTTTGTCTTTTTTAATAATTTATAAGCAATAATAGTGTGCTAAAAAAGGTGAATGACCATTTTGGTCCCTGAATGTGTAAATTAATGACAATTAGTCTCTGAATATGTAAAAAGTGGGATAATTACTTAATGCATTTAACTTATTAACAAATTGGTCCTTGAACTTTACAACATAATGTAATATTTATCTATCATTGAACATTATAACTTAAAGACAGAATGGTTCCACAAGCTTAATGGCAGGACAAAATTGTTATATTTTTTACACATTAGAAAATCAAATAAAAGGAATATTCTTTCAGAGATTAAATTGTCACCGGTTTACACCTTCAGAGACCAAAATATCACTTACCCAAAAACAAATTGTTAAAGAGTGTATAATTACTAGCATTTCTCATATATATTATATTATTTTCAATAAAAATAAAGATGACAATATGTGAATACTTATATGATTTTAAAAATGCTTTTCAAATTTAAATTAGTTAAAAATATTTTTTTGTCTAAAAAAATGTGTCACAACATATTAATATTAAGTTTGTTTAAATTAAAATAAAATATAAGTAAAATTAAATTGAATGTTAATATCCATTCTTCTTCAGAAAAATTTATATTAGTCGAGCCATATATATACAATACCCAATAATTTATTAGAATATCTTTAGTGGTAGATTCCAAATTGGGATCTTAGACCACTTTTTAGTGGATCCCACAGTGCCATGTAAGATTGAATATCTCTTCCATTTTTTTCTTTAGTAGTAGATCTCATTTGGAGATCTTAGATAAATTTTAATGGACCCACAGTGCCACTTTTTTCTAGTTTTTTTCATATATTTCCTACTCCTCAACATTCACTTTTCTTTTTTTCTCTCCTCCCTCTCTACTCTCTTCACTTCTTCAGCTTCTAGAACCATCTTTTCTTCTTTTTTTTCTCCTCCTTCTCTCCTTTCATCACGCCACCTTTTCTTCTTCCTCTTCTTCCTTCTCCACCATGGCTCCACCTTCCCCTTCCCCTCTGTGCGGCCAACCCCCTAACTCCCTTTTCTCCGCCCTCCCTTTCTTCCTCCATCGCGGTCCTTCACTTTCCCCTTGTCCTCCTTCACGACTAACCCATTTTTCTTCCCCTCCGCACGTATGACCCCCACCTCCCTTTTCCTCCACACGCGCACAACCCCCTTCCTCTGGTATTTTTTTCATTTTTTTCACTAGGTTGTTTATTTTTCTTCTTCTTCATTTCTTTTTGTTGTGTTCTTACTTCATTCCAATGGATTTGTTTCCTCCCTCGTTTTATTGTTACTGCTGTTGATGAATAATTTTTAACTTTTTTTAAAATCTATACAGATCTTAAGAGTTCTTATGGAAGAACTGGATCTCTTATAGGGAGATCTTGATGAGTGTTTTATTGTTGGATCTAGGGAAGATTAGATCTTCAGCTTAAGATCTATCCTCAAGATCTACCATTAAAGATGCTCTTCGAATCCAAAATCTTCTCACTTTAGTTACGAGGTTAAACTGCCTTAAAACTGCTCGACTTCCACAACTATTTAGTTATCGCATTTGCATAGATAAAGACTTGAGTGAGGCCAAGATTCCATAGATTGAGAACTTATCTCAGATAGAATATCTTGAGGCTAGTAATCCTTAGGCCAGTATAGTGTGCTTAATGAGATTTCCTTTTTATATAACCTTTGATATTGTTATCATATTTTTGTTATTTTGATCTCTTTGTTTTCTTCAATGTTTAACATGTTTAATGTAGTTTGAAAATGGTTTTCTTTTGAAAATGAAGATGGTGTTTTACAACTTTGATAAGTGGTTTTACAAAGGCTTTGGATTTACAAGTCTCATTTTCTATATATGTTGTTGTGTCTCCTCATGTAAACATGTGTCAATTGTTTGACATTTTCTAAAGTGGTTTCTTATTTGAGAATAAAGATGTTTCTTTTAACCTTATTTACTCAAAATTGTGTTGTAAAGGTTTTGGTGTTTAAACTTGTTATCCACTTAAGATTTCACGTTTTCTCTTAATGGTAGCTTTTTGTTTCAAAATCGAATGGTTTTATTGTTTCAAATTGCAATGTATTCCACTCGATTTTCTTGTCCCTTTTATGCAAATCAAATTGTCCCTTTTGATGCATGATTTTTGTTTTATAACCCCATATGTTTTTGAAATCCTTCTGCGAAGTTGATACCTTATGGTTTTCTTTGTTCTTTTTACATTACCTTTAACTGCTTGTTGATTTGAAATTTACTTTTGTGATGTTGTGGTGTTTTTCTATAAAATATTTTAGAACTTATTTTAAAGATGGAGAAATGTTTTAGTGATTTCCTTATTCTTGATAGGAAGTTTTACTACTTCCTCGTTGGTGGAAAATTTGTTTTGAATGATTTAATCCCTAACATATAATTCTTCAATTTTGGGATTTCATTTTCTCAACTACAAAATTGATTTCAAAGTTGTTCTTAAAAGCAAAAGCTTGTGTGGTCTTGTTTTTCCAAGAGTGGTAATGTCTTTCTTAGACTTTTACCCTTGATCAAAATGTGTTTCACTATCTTTCTTTTGTTGTAAAATGAATGTTGAAGAGTTTGATAAAGTTTCATGGCAACATTAAAAAAATTCAACATCCTTGTTTTTGCAAAAGTTTCGTTTTAGTAAATCTTTGCATTTTTTGTTCATCGATTATAGCTCATTTTCCTCCTTTTGTGAACTTTTATGCATAATCCTTCCTTGTTGTTTTTCAGCTAACCCTTATCTTAGAGGATTCATCCAATAGTATATTAGTAGGATGTTGTTGTGTTGCTTAGGTAGCAGAAAGTGTTCTTGTTGAGTACATACACACAATTGTTAGATGATGCCAAGCCCTTGTTTTGATCAAATCGAGTTAGAACCTTGTAGGACCTTGATTCTCAACCTCTAGTACTAGATTTTGAAGTCAACCACAAGGTGATTCCCTTAGTGGAGTACTCTAGAGAGTAAGTGCTTTGACCTTCCTTAGGAACTAGTGGTAAGAGATTTGAGTGGTAGTAAGAACCCAATAGTCCCTTAAGAAAAAACCTTTTATTTTAGTAACAGTTGGTATATCAGTTTTGATGTGAGGATGGATACCTTGGTAGAGATTACAACTAGAAAAGTGAGAATAGTGTTTTGAGGTCAAACCTAAAGTATGAAAAACCAAGTAATAATTAGAGTTAGTAGAGTTATGATCGTTGTAGGAAACCTAGTGAAATCCTACTAGTGACCTACACCTTCCTATATTTTTGAGAAAAATGTTTTGAGATGTTTGCTAGACATCTTATAATTGGTGTGTCATTTGAAAAACCTTGTGTAAAAGAGTTTTGATGTTTTAGATTATGTTGAAAGTTTTGATTTATCTATGTTTTCATGTGATTTGAAAACTCTTTATAAAATGGATCAAAATGTGGTTTATGTTTAAAACTTGTTGAAATTTAAGTTCACCCTTTTGTGTTTTGAAAGATCTCTTTTGAAAAATGGATTTGCATGCTTTATGACAAAAATGAGTTTTCATCTTCATGAAGATCTTTGATTCATGTTCTGGAAAAGAAAGAGATTTGTTGTAAAGATAATATTTTATGCAAAATGTTACATAGTACTAACAAGGTAGAAATTTGGTTAAAGCCATTTTATATTGGAAAGGATTAAGGTTCAGAAATTTGGGTGAATCACTTGACGAAAGGGGACAACTTGACCAGATGAAAGATCACATAGGAAAAATAAAACCCTCTGAAAAATGAAGAAGTTGTGTGCTTGGATAGTGCTTACAGTATTTCCTTAACGATCAAATTTCGGGACACATTTTTTCTTGTTGAGGAGTATTGTAACATTATTTTTTGAAATGCCTAATTAAGTGATTTTAATTAGATTTCAAGAGTAATTAAATTAAATTTAAGTGTTGTAATTAATTAATTAATTACAAGATGATGGTTTATTGTGTTTATGCCCATGCTTATGTATATGTCATGTTTTGTATTTTGATGAGCTTTAGAATGGCCTAAGTGGAGGGACCTTGGTCATGAAAAAAGGGTTGTAAGCTTAGTGAAGGGCTGGGTATGAAGAGAAGGAAGTTAGAGAGTAATAAAACCCTCACAAACCCTTTATAAATCTGAAACCCAAATCAAAATTTCATTCTCTACTCTTTTCCTCTTCTCCAAGAGAACCCTTCTCTTAGGAGCTTGAGTTTTTTTCCTCCTTGTGCAAAAGAAAACTCATTTTCCATCTCCATGTTGTTTTTTGGGTTGTTCTTAGTGTGGTAAGGACCTTTGTTCCATTTTTTTTTGTTTTCTCATATAGCATCCGTGGGAGCTCATGAAAAAATTGGGTTTTTGGGGTTTTGATTTTGTTTGTGGTTGTTTTTGGATTTTGAGTGATGTTGTTGAGATGGACTTGTTGTTGGAGTGGAGGAAAGCGCCTCCCTTCAATCCAAAGTTCATCATTTTCTCCTTCTCCACAAAGCTCTTTTTTTTTATTCTATAGAGGTAAAGGAAGTTTTAACTAACTTTAATCTTATTATTATTGATGTGTTGAATCACTGTTTTAGCTCATTATTGGTGTTTTAATTCGATGTTCATGTTTGGAAATAAAATATTTGAGTTGGAGTTGGATTGTGACTCATTAGATGATGAGGACATCAAAGGTCAACCTGACATCAAAGATCAACCCCAAGACCAAGACCCAATACAAGGCACAGAAGGACCCATGACAAGAGCAAGAGCTAAAAAGACCCAAGAAGCTTTGCAACATATAATGGCTAATCTAAGGGCAATCCAATTGCATGAGGGAACCCAAAATCTAGAGGGCTGCATGAGTGGATTACTAGTCACATGTATTGCTTGGTTGGAGTGATAATAAAAGAAATTATTGACATAGGCCTTTCATAAAAAAAATAATAGTAATGAAGTGCTTGTAGCTAGTTTTGAGACCTGGACCCCAAGCTTAGTTATGCCTCACTTAACCACTAAGGCATTTTAGTTATTCTTACAATGTTGAGATTTTAATTTTCTTTTATTTTCTACTAGATGCATGAGAACTAATTTGTATAAATCAATTTTGAAGTGAATAGAGAAGAGACTTTTGGCTGTTGGATTTTATCATCAGCTTGAGAATTGTCTCTGCTAGGGTTCTTCCTTGAACCATTTTGATCTTATCAAGAATTGCTCAATTCTTGTGGCGATCATCAAGGCTTATCAAACATCAATTGTTTGTGGCGCCTATTTGCTACTTCCCTTGCACATTTTCTATTTCCTTGTTTAAATTTCCGAGTTTCTAATTCTGTAATTCAACCCGAATTTCTTATTTACATAAGTCTCATTTTACTTATCCATTTTCGGTGTTTTCTGTGTCTAAATTTCATTTCAAAACGTCCTCTTTCACGTCGTTTTGGAATCACGCCAATCAGAGTTCTACAAGTTGAGAAGCGTCTAAAAGTTAACAATACGATTCTGGTTCAATTGGTGAGCGAATTCCAACCTAGAATTGCTCCAAAATTGAATCAAGACAGGGAGATTCACATCATTTGGTATCAGAGCAAGGTTCTAGGGTTGGAAATAAGGCTGAGTTCATCCATCATGTTCTGCATTTTTGGGTAACCCTAAACCCCAAAAATTCTGTTTGTTCAATTTGAATTGTGCAATTCTATTACAGCCTTGTGTTTGGTCATTATTCAGTTCTACATTTGTTTCCTAGTTAGTGATTCTTCTTCAGAATCTTCCCCATCCAGCGATGAAGATGAGCATGAAGAGGAAGAGAATCAAAAGGAGATTTATTCATGATTAGAAGGATGTTGGGTAGTCAAGCAACTGAATTGGATGACTGTCAAAGAGAAAATATTTTTCATACGAGGTGCCTCATCCAAGGGAAGTTATGCTCTTTGATCATTGATAGTGGGAGTTGCACTAATGTGGCTAGTGCAAGGCTGGTTTCAAAAATGAATTTGGAGACTAAGCCACACCCGCGACCATACAAACTTCAATGGCTTAGTGAAGATGGTGAGATGGCTGTGAATAGACAAGTTGAAGTGGGTTTTTCCATAGGAAAATATGAAGATTCTGTTTTGTGTGACGTGGTACCTATGGAGGCTTGTCATTTGCTTCTTGGGAGACCTTGGCAGTATGATAAGAAAGTCCTGCATGATGGTTTCACCAATAAGTTCACTTTTGTGCATAAAGATCGCAAAACTACTCTTGCACCATTGGCTCCAAGAGAAGTTAGTAAGGATCAATTGAAAATGAGAAAGAAAATAAAAGCAGAGAGAAAAGAAAAAAAGAGAGAACAAAGAAAAGAAAAACAAAGTGAAAAGAAAAAGGAAAAAGAGGGTGGAAAAGAGAAAGAGAG
>CM023952.1:16330122-16350776 GCA_013407115.1 Glycine latifolia | reverse complement strand
CGCACCGCTTTATATAGCGCTGATAGCGCTACTCTGATAATAACGCACTGGGTGCACACGGGGTGTTACAGTTGCCTTTACCTAACATTTCTCAATTTAAAGATAAGTCTAGGCAGGTTAAAGTAGAATATGTCAAGAAGTCGCATGAGAAAGTCAAGGCCCAAATTGAGAAAAAAGTAGAAGGATATACAAAGTATGCAAACAAAGGAAGGAAAAAGGTAACATTTAAACCAGGTGACTGGGTGTGGGTGCATTTTAGGAAAGAGCGGTTCCCTTCACAAAGGAAGTCGAAGCTTATGCCAAGAGGAGATGGTCCTTTTCAAGTACTGGCCAAGATCAATGATAATGCCTACAAAATTGAATTGTCAGGTGAGTATGCTATAAGTCCTACTTTTAATGTGGCTAATATATCTCTTTTTGATGCAAATCTAGAGGGCTGCATGAGTGGACTACTAGTCACACGTATTGCTTGCTTGGAGTGATAATAAAAGCAATTATTGACATAGGCCTTTAATAAAAAAATAATAGTAATGAAGTGCTTGTAGCTGGTTTTGACCCAAGCTTAGTTATGCCTCACTTAACCACTAAGGTATTTTAGTTATTCTTACAACATTGAGATTTTAATTTTCTTTTATTTTCTACTAGATGCATGAGAACTAATTTGTATAAATCAATTCTGAAGTGAATAGAGAAGGGACTTTTGGCTGTTGGATTTTATCATTAGCTTGAGAATTGTCTCTGTTAGGGTTCTTCCTTCAACCATTTTGATCTTATCAAGAATTGCTCAATTCTTGTGGCGATCGTCAAGGCTTATCAAACATCAATTGTTTGTGGCGCCTATTTGCTACTTTCCTTGCACATTTTCTGTTTCCTTGTTTAAATTTCCGCGTTTCTAATTCTGTAATTCAGCCCGAATTTCTTAATACATAAGTCTAATTTTACTTATCCTTTTTCTGTGTTTTCTGTGTCTAAATTGCATTTCAGAACATCCTCTTTCACGTCATTTTGGAATCGCGCCAATCCGAGTTCTACAAGTCGAGAAACGTCTAAAAGTTAACAATACGATTCTGGTTCAATTGGTGAGTAAATTCCAACCTAGAATTGGTTTGAAATTGAATCAAGGCAGGGGGATTCACATCATTAGAGGAACCAGATAGTAAAAAATATGATTCCAAGGAACTGTTGTGCTTAAGCACGCACTAGGTTACGCTTAAGCACAATAGGGGATCAATGTTGTCAAGGGACTAGCGCTTAAGCGCACATTACCCTTTGCTTAAGCACGGACTTACAAAGTCCAAAACTTAACTAGAGTCTGAATTTGGAAAACCAAATTTGTGTGAAAGTTGTAGCCCTGAATTTTAGCTAACTAATGGATTTGGTCACACTTGAAAATATGGTGTATACTCTAGAAATGATGAAATTAGTAAACAAAGGTCAAGTTGTCAATAATAAGTAAAATTTTCATATAGATTGTAAATTTAGACACAGTATGCTTCCAAACTAGGTCTTTTGGTAAACACCAAAGTTAGAGATAATTGGCTTAGCTTTCAATGAGACAAGAACCAACTTAATTGAGTTAGTATATCTTTATTTATCATCTTTATAAGCTGTGAGGTCATAGGTGCATAATAGAAAAATGAAAGAGATAGTAACCCAAAACCTAAGAGATGTTTTGATATTCTTAAACATGAGGTATAGAGTTGTTATAAATGGTGGAGTGATGCCTATTTATGGTGCATGGTTTGGTCTATGATTTTGCTAATTTATCATGTTATTGTTGAGAATATTATGTTGATGATGAGATAATAATGTTACTGATGAAATGTCTTGAGTTGTGTTAGTTGATTTTTGGATGATGATATGAGATGTGGTTGAGAAGATATTAATTTTATTATTAGAGTTTACTTTATGTTGAGATCATTAAATTCACATTCATATGAGTTGTTTGCAAGAATTCAAGTGTCTTGCTATGCTTATTGAACTATAGGTGGGTTCATGAGCGTGATGAGCATATGAATGGTGAATCTATGACACTATAACCTCTTATGATATTGAGATTGGTGAATGAATTTGTGATAATGTTTGATATTGATTTGAATGATCATAACATGCATGCAGTGTTAAGTGACATTGCATCACTACAAGAATGTTTGCTATTATCCTATTGTAAATATATGACTTACAGTGGGGTATGAGTCTGTCTGTAAAACCTTCTTCGGTAAATTTTATTGACGACCACAAAAAAGCCTTTTGTAATAGAATGGGCTAAGCCCACTATAAGTAGAAGATAATATAGTGGGTTTAGTCATCAATAAATTGACCATCGATAATACAGAGGGCTTAGTTGCCAATAAGTGATGAGTAACAATGGACCTAAACTAACATGTATAACAAATTATAGTGGGTTTATCCCACTATATTATAGTGGATTTTTTACGGTTAACGCAACCCAGTGTAATACAATGACTTGATTGTCTATAATAGAATGATTTTTTTGTACAATAAAAATCCATTGTAATTCAATGGGTTTAACCTTTGGTAATTATGCTTTTTTAAAATTAAATTTATTTTTTACAAAATTAGCAAAACCTAGAAAAACAATACCTATTTGAAAATAATATAAAATAGTACCTATTTAAACATAAAATTAATGTATAATAATATTTCATTTCCATATACATAACCATAACACTTCACAAAAAACTATGATAGTTGTCATAATAGAAATCCATATGAACACTTGCTACTAATTCATATAAAAAAACCATTGAAGTGCTTATGAAGTATAAAGTATCAAAACATCACAGAAGTATGGTACTAAGTCACAATACAAAAAATCATATATATAAGTGGCATAAAATTTGATGCCAGCTGATTTGATAATGATACTAATTAAAGATCATGTGGTGCGATTATGACGTTAGATTTTAATTTTTGACAAGAGAGGGAGAGTACAAATAATGGAGGTAAGCCGTGGAGGTGGGATTATTGTTTGTGATTCGTAGATTTCTAAAGTTCTCTCGTACATGCCTTTATAAAAAATGAAAGAAAAAAAACTTAAGAGTTTATTTTCTCTATAATTAGCAGAAAAAATGTATATTATTATTATTAGTAATTTTCTCTATGTTCATTTTCTTCAAAATAATAGATACAATGTATGCAATCAATATCATTTTTATTTTTATTCATTAATAATATCTATGTTTTAAATAATTACATTAATTATAATATATTTTTTCAGCTGAATTAATAAAAATTAATAAAAAATACTTTGCAACTAAATTTATACACCAACTATTATATGAATTTAATTTTTTTATTTTCTTATATAAGTTTTATTTTATGTATATTTTAGTTCGATAATAACATGAAAAATTATTGTATTGATTATTATAAAATAATTTTTAGAAAGTTATTTATTAATATTTTTTATTATATTAAAATTTAGACCTTACAAATGAGAATTATACAATATTTTTATCATTGATGAAAATATATTTTTCTGTTAATATTTGGTTGAAATTTAATCATAGAAAAATATATAATAATTTATGCAAAATTATTTAGTAACATTTTTTTTCAATACTAAAATTTATATCTTGCAAATGAAAGTTATAGAAGATTTTATCATTTATAAAAATATATCATCAATGAATATTTGATTGACATTTAATAAATATTTATTTATTTATTTTAATAAAATTTTATTTCTTATGACAATTATTCATGAAAAAATTTAATGAACAAGTTATTTTTAAAACTAATTTAATTTAAAATAGAATTAACTATAGTAAAATTTTAAAAAAAATTGCATGTAAATTACATAATATATTTTTCCAAATAATTCAAGTTAAATGAAAAGATATCATAATGTAAATACATTTAGAATTAAATTTGGAAAATAATTTAATAAAAATTCATCAAATTATCAAGTATCAATTCAAAAAATTTAACATTAATATAATTTATTTATTCCTTCAATTCCAATGGAAATTAGATGACATTTTTTAATAATATTTTTATTTGACATTTCAATTATTTTTAGATGAAGTTTAAAGTTTAAAGTATAAAAATTAATTCTATTATAATTAAACAACTTCACTTAATTTTTATTATCCCATATTAACTTAAAAGTAAATTTTAAGAAAATTATCTAAATCAATATTTTTTAAAAGAAAGTTAAAATAAAACTTAAAAGACATTATTAAAGTAAAAGATATCTTATTTTCAATAACATCCTCAATAATAATATTTTTTTCTAGAGTATGTGTATATAAAAATATATTAAAATATTTATTGACATATTTATTAATATATTTAATAAAATTTAAAATAAATAATTAATTATATATCTAAAATTCAAAATAATATGAAAAATGATTCATATAAATTATAAAATCTGAATTTAATATCCGTATAATACATGGAATATTATGCTAATAAAAATTTATTTGAGTAATACTAAAGCTTTCGAAAAGATAACACCGAAAAATCTTCCTATTCAATAGAAAAACAGACACGTGTCCATCATTCAAAAGTTATTCTCTTTCCAACTTTAGCCCTCCTAGCGCAGGTACATTCATTTAACAAAACTCTTGAAGAACTGAAGGTGGAAAGAGCTTTCAAACATGACAAAGGCAAAGGTTTCGTCTTCCGAGGAACACTGTGCAAGGACTCAAACTCTTACATGTTCTTCTCTAAAGGCTAACCTCCACTCGCATTTTGTTAATGACGTCGTTTTATCATTCCCTAATGACAATCATACTTTCAATCACTAATGATGTCACAGTATAAATTTTAGAAATTTGTAACAATTATTATACTTATTATACTAATCATGAATTTTGTCTTTCAATGTTATTGTTAAATTCAAAATTAATTTTATAATACAATTGAGAGTTTAATTAATCAAAATAATAGTTATAATGGTGGATATATTTATAAGTAAGTTATGTATTTGAATGATGAAAATGTTAATAAATTATTTAATTTAGAAATGTATTTATTAGTAATTTAAATAAATGAAAGTGAGATAAAAAAATAAGAAACATCAAAGGATGAAGAAATTCAGTATTTCATTTATGGAGAATAATATATAAGATGAAAAAAAATTAATTATATGTCCAAATGAATAATTATTTTGTAATATTTTGGTTCTTATACGTTGATGAATGAAAATTAATTGTTAGATAGATTTATCTCACTTTTATATTTTTAGAGACTAATTTTTATATTTTTATTTTTGGGAACAAATTTATTAATATCACACACTTTTAAGAAAAAAAATAATCATTTATCATAATTTTTTCAAATGAATGTTAATAATTTGTTTCTTCTCTCTTTTGCAATCGTCCACGTAGCTTACGACAAGTGTAGACTGTGTTTTCATGGTCTTGTTTACTTTGCCTCTTCTCTAGTTCGCAACAAATATAACAGGTTCAAAACGTGGACAATAAGCTGGTTGAGCATGTTGAACTTTTTTATCCAAATAATACAAATAAATAAATATTTATTCCCACAATACAAGTCAATAATTATTTATATGCATGATACAATTTATTGATGTCAATAATTATTTATATGCATGATATAATTTATTGATGATAGATGAGAAATCAATTTCCCCAAATTGATTTCTTATCTGTGTTTTATTCTTTTTTCGATTTTGCATTAAGAAATATCTTATATTTTTTTTGAAACCAGCTTACTACATCGGTTCATGGAAGACTGATGTCGTAAGATCTTTTTTAAAATTAATACACACAGTTGAGAAAGTTTTTTTTTGCATTTATTTATTTTACTTTTATGTTTTTTTTAATTGTTTTTATTTAAAAATGTGATTTTTTTTGTTATTTATTTATTTGAGTGTTTTTGTTTTTGTTTTTGTTTATTTAAAAAATATATTTTGTTTGGTTTTTCATTTAAAAATGAACTGTTTTCTTTAATTATTTAGTTGAGTTTTTTTATTTTTGTTTATTTTAAAAAAAATTAATTTAAAAATGAACTGTTAGTTTTTGGTTTTATTTATTTTAATTTTCTTAGTTCTCTAATTTTTATATATTAAATTATTAAAAATATAATTTATGTAGAATAGCATTTAAGAAAGATCCACATATTTAAATAGTTACTATAAATATAATTTTAAAACCGTTGGGGGTATAACTTTTGACAATGATGGCCGTTAAAGGTACAAGATCAAAAGTATATTCAACGAACCCTAACGGTGTCCCATGAGGTGTGTCATCAACATTTACTAGTCCTACAATTATAGGAATTCAACAATCAATTGAATGTTTAGGTGTATAAAATACAATAAATGTTTAACGATAGCTGACCTTGGTGGACGTGCATTATGAATTCTTAAGTGGCGAGTGGCTCCCTAGATTGTTGATTCATCATGGTAACCTGTATGGCCCCAGCCGGACCAGGAATAAGTCTTGTTGAACTAAAGGATGACTGATTAGTTAGGCAAACAAAGGATGGGAGGTTTGAGTCATCAATGTCGAGAAGCTCCCATGGATTGTTGTCCATTATGAATTAGACTCGGTGACAAAAATAAATGGTTTGAGGATGATGAGATAGGCTGAGAAGCAGACAAAGGTGTTGAGTTACAACTAACCTCTTACTGTATATATAATAGGTGATCTACTATATATATAATAGGATAAATTGACAACGAACATAATAGGGCATAATTAACAAGGGCAAGCAATCAATGTCGTCTGTATCCACCAGTTCCACATCTTGGTGGTTGTCTGTTTCTTTCCAATTGTCAACATAGTTGATCATGTTCTTGTGGTTCAACTTGTTCATCAGGAACAACAGCTGGTTCTTCTTGCACTAAGTCGTTAGTGAAAGAACTCTCAACAATACATTGGTGAAAGGATGCAAACAAAGGTATGGACATACTTTGCATGTATGCATAAGCATACTTCGGTATTAGAAGATCTGTACCCATGAGATTGCTCATAAAGTCTTCTCCACTTGCACTGAAGAACTATGGATTGTACCCATAATCTTGTTGATGATGATGAGGTTGTGGCGTGAATTCATATGATTGAGCATGTGGTTGTGTAATTTTAGAATTTTACCAGTACCAGTTCATGTAGTAACTCATATGTTCAATCTTTCCTAGAATTGGTTGGACGATTAACACATATTTGTGTCTTTCCTTCCAAATTGCAATCCACCGTTGATGTTCCTCTGCCTAATTTGGGTCACTATGTCCTCTCATGCCAATGTGATGGACTTTGTCAAGATTATGCGGTGGATCTGGTATATATTGACAAAGTCCAAATTGGAGCATGGCCTTGTCAGTTTGATGTCATACTACCACTGGAAAACAGATTAAATCTACACAAGCACTCCATATTTTGGAATCCTTATATGCATTTTCTGACAGAAATGAGTCAAAACCTCTGTGAGGCATCCAATGTAACTGAAAATTAATTTGCGTTAGTTATTTTAAAAACAATGATATTGACATTTGAATAAATAAATAAACAAAGAGTTCAACCTCTTTGTTATGCATGTTGTCAAATATTGACCTGTAGCCGATGACATCATCACGTGGTATTCCAAAAAATCGTAGCCCTCTCCTGCTTCTTCTAGTCAAATGTGATATGTTAGTGTCAAATACATTACTGAAAAATGAGCTTTGTTTGAGTTAGAAATTTTTGTTTACCTATTTGCAAGTGCATATAACGACTAGCGACACATTTTCTCTATATAAATGTGCTAAACATGTCAAAATCCCAGTTGTACTGGCTAGCTTGATCAAAATCTACTAACAGGTGTAGATACATCAAGTGAACTCTATTCGTTGACTTGTCTGGCATTAACACCCCACCAATGAGTGCTAAAATGTATGTCCTACAATGTTCTGCTAGTTGTTGTGTGTGGGTTCTGCTGGAAGAGTCAACATATGTTCTTTTAACCACTTTAGTTAATATTGATCCCACCAGTGCATTCTTTGGGGGAATAACACCTATATATTCTACGTACATTTGTTCCCAATCATAATATGTTGGGCCAGTAACAGGTTTACCATCAACGCGTAAACCCATTTGTAGAGCAACATCTTCCAAGGTGATTATGCATTCACCAATAGGAATATGAAACGTGTGTGACTCAGGTCTCCACCTTTTAACTAAAGTAGTCACTAATTCGCCACCAATTTTAACTTGTCCAAGCTTTGCAACATATAAAAACCCAGCTTGAATCAACAAAGGTTCAATTTTGGGGTCTGGAGAGGGCATTGCCTGAGCATATAACTAAATTACATTGTTTGTTACCTAAATAAATGAAAACAATAACAACATCATTTCTAACTCATAACATAATTAACATTCAATTAAAAAAAATGTATTACATACTTCTCCATATCTATGAAGGTGTTGTTTTCAAAGAAGAGGACTATTTGTAGATGCCATTGTTTAGGCTTTGGTGCTAATGCGCGTCAAGAAGAACTTAAAAAAGGATATATGAGAACCAGAGAAAATAAGTCTACGAGTTAGTTTCTATGATGCCAATACATACAATGTATTTATAGAAAAATTTAACAATAGCACAACTCATTCGATGATATCTAGGCCATTTATTTTGTCGGTGGGATCTTGGTTGTTCAACATGCGTTGCTCCAATCGGTGATATCTAGGTCATTGATTTTTTCATTGGAATCTTGGTCGTTGAACATGCGTTGGTCCAATAGGTGATATCTAGGCAGTTGATTTTGTCGATGACATTTTCGCCATTCATTTTGAAGTGTATGTGACAAGCCATTAAACATTATAAATGTGGTTTGTAGTAAGGCAGTTTGATCCATCACCTTAACCAGAAACCTTTCTGCAACCCTATACCCTAAACCGTAAACCATGGCTTTGTCATTAGTCAATGTGATTGTGTATTATGACGGCGCCATCATAACAACAAAACATGGTTCAATGTTTGCAAGTGGTTCACCAAAGATCGTTCAAATTGACAACAAAATGTCATTTGATGCCTTGAAGTAGGCTATGGGAAACAACATTAGTCTACCAAATGGTCAAGTGGTGAAGGATATACATTTTTTATTACATGTATCTTTTGTTTGTGATTGTGGCAAGTAGACGATATGCATGTTGCATGACGATGAGGATGTAACGACTATGTTTTTCATGTTCCCAGACATCTCCAAGCTCACATGCCTGGAGTTGTATATTACCACCGCGAACCCGCCCACACAAACATGTGCACATCCACGACCAATTTATGCTAGCTCTTTCAATTTTGAGGGTTTGGATGAATATCTTGCTCAAGAAATGAACCTTGAATAGAGTTTTGAAGAACCCCACACCCCCATTTTATTTGATTGTGATTTTTTTATTTAATGATTTGTAGGAATCATATGTGTGTTTTTCATTATTGTGTTTTTTAGTTGTCGTCATTTGTGTTTTAATGCCAAAATTTTTAAGTATCAATTGGAATCTTCAAGTGCTAGTAATTTTTTCTTCATTTTTTCCTATTTGTTGAATGCATTTAAGAGCTGAATTAACACTCGAAAGTTGTGTTAATGCCTTTGTTGACATCAAAACTAAGGGAATGAAACATTATTTTAACAAAAAAAGCTAACACAAATAGAAATCTAAGTGCTCAAAGTTGCCTTCATGGATTGAACTCTTCAAGTTTTAGTAATTTTTTCTTGTTTTTCGGTCACTTGGTTCATGCATTTGAGG
Organism: Glycine latifolia; assembly: GCA_013407115.1. NCBI lineage: Eukaryota > Viridiplantae > Streptophyta > Magnoliopsida > Fabales > Fabaceae > Glycine > Glycine latifolia. The sequence continues at coordinate 16,341,063 of CM023952.1, read as the reverse complement.
GACAAATGAAGATCTAAAAGTTGAATTAATGGTTTTATTGACATGAAAAATATGGGAATGAATAATTATTTCAACTAAAACACCTTATACATACAAATATCTAAGTGACAAAAGTTACTCTCATGGATTCATATTTTCTAGTCTAAGTATTTTTTTTTACCTTTTGCCACTTGGTTGATGCGTTTGAGGGCCGAATAGAGATTCAAAAGTTGAATTAATGGCTTTATTGACATGAAAAATATGGAAATGGATCATTATGTCAACCAAAACACCTGATACAAATAAAGATCTAAGTGTCAAAAGTTGCCTTCATGGATTCATATATAAGTTTTAATAATTTTTTCTTATCTTTTGCCACTTGATTCATAAGTCTGTTAGCCACATAAGGGAACCATCTAATGAAGTTACCATTAAGGACCATCAAAAATACATTTTATTTTTATATGGACTAAATTAATACAAAAATTTTATGTGGATCAAATTAATAGTTTTCAAATTTTCCAAGAACCACAAACATATTTTACAAAAAAGAAACTTGTCATATATATGTAAGGTAAATTTATTGAATTTATTTTAACTATCTTAACAATTATATCAATAGTATTTTTTTCTTAATTACTATTTTTATTCCACTATTTTTAAAAAGTTAAATTAAGTGTCGTTATTTTCAAAACCAAATCAATGAATTTCCTTTCCATTCAATTGAAGTAACAATGATAATTATAAATTTTTGGCGATTTTAATTTTAAGATTCTGGTGGCATATAACCACCACTGTGCGTGGTTGACAAATACATACAAGTTCGCTTCTTTTAGTGGATTGTTTATCTTCATCGAACCCAACATCCTAAACCAAATCACAGAAGCCAAAAATCCTTTACAGATGTGTTCCACTTCGCGGATTTGACGTAACCCCCACCCTTCACCCAAAGTGGGAGGCTTTGGTCTTCGTCGCTGCAACTCCACCATGCTTGTTGAACCCCAATAGCATCGCGAGGAACAAAATAGTTAAGATCTCGAACCACGACCTTGTGTTCCACAACATCCACACGCGTGCGCAGACACAAAGATGCAGAAGCACAATGTCGCAAGTTGAGTCGAGCACTCAGCGATGATGAGTACTAGTTGAGGTCGAGGTAGAGTGAGGCAACAAAGACATTCAAGTTCAATGGTGGGGAAGACCAGTTCGAGGTTGAGAAGGCAAACATAGCATTTTTGGGTCACTTAATTACTTTCATTTTGCTTGTTGTGGTGGAATGAACTAGTGTCTTTTTTTTCCTGTTTCAAATTTTCGTTAAATTGAGTGGATGAATTTTTTCTAAGGAGATATTTGTTTCACGAAATCATCTTACATTCCTCAAAATGTAAAGATAGGAATGGTTATTCCTAGTTTTGTTAGGAGGTTATAAAAAAATATTTATGGATATCTTTTATTCCTAGAAAAATTGCATTTTCATGTCTACACACTTTTATTTTCATTAAGAATGTGAGTAATTATTTTTAACTCCATTGAAATTTCTATTTTTACTTTTATTTTTTATTTTTTTAAAACACTTTAAAAATATTTCTAGAAATGTTAAAAGTTAACCAAATATATTTTTATATATGTCAAAGAATAAGATTATCAAATGTAATATTGTTGGGGATGTGATTTCTTGAAATGCAAAATGATTTTGTGAAATACATGTTTCCCATAGAATTTGAGTTTGTTTGCTGCTTAATTAGTTACAAGACTTGCTTGGTGATGTGGGGAATGTTGTCGAGGTGTTAAGCAAACGTGTAAATTATTGATCCAAATTTAGTGGCAATAATATAAGTTCTTTGTAAATAAATAAATAAAAGTAAATTACACTCGCACCCCCTGTGTCTTGCTCAAATTTCACCTGATACCCCTCATTTTTTGCACCCTACAAAAAATCCCTTAAGTGTTTAGCTCACATTACACACAGACCCCCTCCGTCCTAAACACCGCTTAATAATTTAACAGAAATTAGGCACATGTTGATCACATAACTTTTAATGAAATTTTATATCTAAAATACCATCATCTTCTTCCTCTCAACTTTAAAATATTTTAAGACTCTTACTTCTTTTTGTTTTTTTTGTAATTGGATGTGAATCCAGCTTTTTGTTGGACGTGACCCACCTTGTTGATAAGCAGTGTTAACATCTTTCCTTCTTCTTCTTCTTCTTCTTCTTCAATTTTTCATTCATACATTCATTCATAGGTTCAATCATACATTCATTCACATTTTCACTCATAGATTCATTCACATTTTCACTCACAGGTTCATTCACATTTTCACTCACATGTTTATTCACATTTTCTATTACAAGTAGGTTCCAAAACTTATCATTTGTTCTACTAACATACATATAAATATAAACTGAATTTTGATTCTCAGCAAACATTTTTCAGCACACCATGATCATTCTTAAGGGGAATAATTTTACCCCTAGCAGTAGAACGAAACCACAAAATAAAAAGGTGACATGGTGACAAGTATTAGTCATTAGCAATGTTGTTCACACAGTCATGTGCGTCGAATATTCCAAACTTATCAGGATCAACATTGTGTATCTCACTTGGTTCGCCCCATTGGTCTGTAAAGTGGATCAAAATATCCATGTTGCCTGGTTCAGGACCCATGTATTCTAGTTCATCCATTGTGTTCTTGTGGTCTCAAACATCAACACTATTTTAATCAACAATAATAAACAACCAGTTCATCCATTGTGTTTCTTGTTGTCCTAAACATTAACATCATTTTAATAAACAATAATACAAGGTCCAGTGGTCACTTACAAGCAAAACCCTAGCGTGAACAGAAATCGTAGAACAAGAAGAGAAACAGAGCGTTTGTGAACGCCAAAGAGGAAGACAAATGGAGACGCTTGTGAACGTCGTGAACTGGAAGAGGAACAGTGGAGAACTTGCGAACTGGAAGAGGAATGGAACGTGAATGTCGTGAGAGGAAGAAGAACTTGCACCCCCTGTACGCTGAAGAAGAACTCGCCAACAAGATGAAGATGTGAATGATGAAGAGGAACGTGAACCATAAATTCTGAAATTAATTGGGAGGGGATAATTAGGGTTTTACAATTAAGATGTAAGGGCAATTTCATTTGTCAAATATTTTAATTGATGTTAATTAACAACGTTAATAGAGGGGGGTGAAAGTAATGTGAAAAAAAAGGAGGGGTATCAGATAAAATTTGAGGAAAATACAGAGAATGCGAGTGTAATTTACTCAATAAAAAATTACAAACCATTGGAAATTGGACGTTTGGCTGGTGCATGGTAAAGAAGGAAAAGATGAACTACTATATTTTTAATTTTTAATTTAAAAAAAATAGTGGCGGTTATAAATTGTCGGTGTGTGCAAAATCAAAATTGCCAAAAATTTAAAATTAAAGTCGTTACTTTAATTGGACTGAAAGGGAATGCACTGAATGGGTTTTGAAAATAGTAAGACTTGAACAATTTTAAAAAATAATGGGACGAAATTCAATAGTGATTAAGCCTTTTTTATTAGTGTAAAAAATCGTATATAACTTTTTTTTTATATAAATACTTAATTATATGGATGATAGCCTCTAATTTAGTCATCGTATTGCTTTATGTTTAGATGGAAGGATTTGGAGTGGGGAAATGCATTTTTTTAACTGAAAATAGGGAGCTTTATTTTTTCATTTGATTAAGTATATTTAATTGAAACATTTTTAAAATATATGAGATAATTAAGCTAAAGAGAATTATCATATAATATTACATAAATTCAAGAAATAGATCAACAATATAATAATAAAAAATAAATTTCTAACTTGTATAATTAATCAAACATCTTATTAACTAGTAAAATTCTGATGCAGTCTTTCATTATTCCCCCTGCATTTTTATAACAGGGATTCGATTAAAAGTTTTTATTACCGTTTATGGATGAATTTTAAATTTTTTATCAATAGAAAATAAGTCATAAAAGGTGTTATGAATTTTAAATTAGAAGTCGTAACAAAATTTATTATTTATATATTTTTTAATTTTTTTAAACCAAAATAGTAAAAAAAATTATGACTTTAATATATGTTTTTAAAAGTATGACTTAAAAGTCGTAAAATATTTTAAGAGTGATAACTTTTATATATATATATATATATATATATATATATAAATTTGTAATTATTTTTCAGACTTTGAAGTTCCACTTTTTTTATAAAAAAAATTGTAAAATTTGTTTTTTTTTAAATTGTAAATAATTTTTAATTTAATTATTTAATAAATAAATTTAGAAAATATATTAAGTAAAATAATATATTAAAAATTACATATACCAAAAATAAAAAATAACATATAAAATAAAACCATATAAAAAAATTTAAAAATATATTAAATAAAATAATATTAAAAATATAAAATTAGATAATTTTTAATTTTATATAGTTTTTTTAAAAAATAATAAAGATCGTATCAATGATAAAAATCAGTCTAAAGACACTTCAGAATTAGATTAAATAATAATTAATAATATTAAATAATATTTTAGGTCCAAGACTAAAAATAATTGAAAATACTTAATATTATTTTAATTTAAATATTTAAAAATAAATATATTTTTAGTTTTTTTAGTTTGATATAATATATCAATATATTTTTGATATTTTTTAATTTTATATATTGTTTTATTTAAATTTAGAAAATATATATTTTAATATATTATTGTTTTATTTAATAAATTTTATTTCAATAAATTTTTATATTTTTTATTTCAATAAATTTTTTATATTCCTCTATTTAATATATTTTCTAAATTTTTTATATGATTTTTTTAATTTTTGGTATATGTAATTTTTAATATATTATTTTATTTAATATATCTTTTAAATTTATTTATTAAATAATTCAATTAAAAATTAATTACGATTTAGGAAAAACATATTTTACAATTTAAAAAAAAATAACAGTGAGAATTCAAATTCGTAAAAATAATTACTAGTTCGAAGTTGTAGTGTATATATATTAAAAAAAAGTTACGAGTAGTAAAAACTTGTACTATTTTAGAGTTGTACCTTTAAAAAAAATACCGAAATTGTAAATTTTTTTATGACTTTAGTTTAAAAAAACTAAAAATATATAAATTATAACATATGTTATGACTTCTAACTTAATAATACTTATTATGACTTATATCATTGGTAAAAAATTTAAAACCCACCACAAATTGTAATAAAAAAAAGTACCCTTTCGATCGAATTGCCTTTGTATAACTATCTTGTTGTGTAGTAATTCTCTTGGTAGGCCTTTGTGTAAGTTCCAACATTATTGATTTTTTAGGTAGGAGGTCTTTTTTCTTTGTTTTCCCCCATTTCCTGTCGTCCACACAATATAATGTCGCATGACATTTTGATGCCTAATTCCGTTTTAGTGTAGACCACTATATTTTATAACGTGCTTAATAATAGTGGATGAACTTTCACTTTACAATTTTAACTCTTGGCCACACGTTGGGATAAATCATTTAACACATGAGGCACTTGCCTTTCCGTACTGATTAGTTTTGTTTTACAAGACATGATGGTGGATATTCATTTAATTACACTTTTTATGTTCTTTTTAAATGAATGATGGAGATTAAGAATAAATTTTAAAGAGTCACATCTTTAAATAGGAGTCAAGATCAATCTTGTGATCATTTTTAATAATTTTTTTCTTTTTCGTCACACGTTTTTAATATGAATATAAGACTTGAACTTGATTATACTTAAATAAGAGATTTAAGTCTAATTTGACTTAGACTATCAATAAATTAGTGTACTTCTTATATTATTATCAATTAAAATATACTAAAATCAAATCTAACAATTCTTTTAAAAGGTTAAAACTAAATAAAGTTATATGTACCTGAATTGGAAATATATTTTACCCCAATATTACATTGCTGTACTGATAAGAAGTTCTATTATTTATAAGCTAAAATTTTATCCAAGAAAATAAAAATGCTCCTGATTGAAACGTAAAATAAGCTCAACCAAGCACCAGAATGAAAATGCAGCAGCAATACAAAGAAATTCTGCACAAAATGCATATCAAAACCAACAGTGGCACAACACAGAATGACGGAACAGCAGAGCAATATATCATGGGACCCAACCAAACACGGCACAGTGGCACACCATGGGACAGATTCATGATGGAACTGAACATAGTTTGGCTTCTCCAACAGCAGTAAAAAATTTGTACATGTGCGCCGACAACGGGTAACGATGTATTTGTTGTTTGGCCTAGGGTTGAGTCTCACCTAATTTCTCTTTCTAATGACAATAACGTTTCCTATTTTTCTATGAACTTTAAACATGGGGCACATCAGCCAAATTATTAAAAGGGTTTTTTTTTTCTTATATTATCATTTGGGTAAATTTTAAATTAATATTAAAAATGGGATAAATGGTAATATCTATTATGATTTTTGAGTTAAAAATCGTAAATGATATTACGATTTGTAATTTTAAAATTTTTTTTAACTTAAGTCGTAAAATAGTTTACGACTTTAGTGTATTTTTTTAAAAAAAAATTTAAGATTTTAAAGTAGTATTAATTTTTTTAAAATATGTATTGGTAAAATATTTTATGACTTAAGTTTAATTTTGTTTTATGATTTCAAAGTTATAAGTTAGTTATTTTTTTACAAAGTTGTAAGTTTTTTTATGACTTCTAAGATGTAAGAATTTTTTATTTTTTTACAAAGTCGTAAGTTTTTTTTTTCGATTTAAGGTTTTTTCTCAAATATTTTTACACAAAATTTGTAAATAATTTTTTAATGTAAATATTTCATAAATAAATATAGTTTTACTTTAATTTAATATTTTGTATATATTTTTATATGATTTTATCTAATATTTCTTAATTTTTGGTATATTTATTTTTAATATATTTTCTATATTTTTTTACTAATGTTAAAGATTATTATTCTTTTGTAAATTAAAAATAATGTAAAAAACTTAAATTTAAAAAGACCAAAGTTTTAACCAATCATACATTTCGAATTCTTTACTAGCATGCAATTCAAGTGTGTGTTTCATGTAATTTAAATTACGATGTTGACCATTTATACAAGCTAAAAAAATTTTACAAAATTTATCATGATCACTTTCTATACCGTCCAAATATGGTAAAATTACACGTGACCATTACTGCAAGGTCACTGCATACGTGGACATCCTCCACGTAAGCCCTGCCACATTAAATAGTATTTATTCATACTCCAGGTGTCAATCAGGACACATGTGTCCGTCCTCCATGTCAGCCCTGCTACAGGAGCGCATACTTTTATATGCTACAAGAGCGCGGACACCAACAATATTATCTCCTTATTAACAGCATATCAAATATGCTTGGATATTCAAATAGGTGCAACCACCTTATCTTATCATATCTTCACAAGTTATCTACAAGTTGTTACTTATCTACAAGTAACAGTATATTAATAAGGTACACATTATCTTATATCTTAATTAGATAACTGCATGCTATTATCTATTATTATCTTATCTATAGATTACTAACAAACAGAGGCCCAAAGCCCACACTCCACACTATAAATACAGTCTTACAGGTTCTCTCTAAACATGATCACAATACACCCCATTGAGACTTGAATGCATTACTCAAGTTACTTATTCTCTAGATCTCATATTGAGTTCCCACACTGAGATATTTTTTAATAATGGATGTACTTACTTGAGCGTCGGAGAGTTTTTCCTTTGTTTTGCAGGTTTCACCTCTAAGCAAAGCTTATTCATTGTCCGACGTGCAGAATTTGGAGTCCACCTAGATCATGTCTAGCCCACACGTGGAATTTCCAGATTTTGGTAAGAACATTTGGCGCCCACCGTGGGGCCCAGGTAAAACTTACCCTGCGGCCTCGTACTCAGATCACTCGTCGATACCCGTTCATGGTCAACACACGCTCCAGTGTTAGATGCAACACCCCTGTCGATGCGTCTAACCCCCCGCAGACTACCATGACGAACGCCGACACAATTCAGCAACTCCAGAACCGCATGACGGAGATGGAACAAAAATATCAGGAAGAAATCCAACTGTTGAAAGCTTACCGCGATCATCAGGAAGCCGGAGCGAGACATCCCGAGGGAGATGAACGCTCCCCCAACACCAGAGAAGAACGAACACAAGATGAATCGCATCCTCAACAACATGTCAACCCTCTGCTCACTTGTAGTTCGACGCAGGGCTACCGAATGGAGAGGCATAACACGCGGCATAATCCTCTCACATACTGCATCAGGGAAGTCGACATCCCGTTCGGTTGGAAACCTTTACACTTAGAGAGGTATGATGGTACAACCAATCCAGACGAACACCTTGATGCCTTCCTCTCACAGGCAAATCTTTACACGAACAACGACGCCATATTATGTCGAGTGTTCCCTACGTCCTTGAAGGGAGCAGTGTTAGCATGGTATGATGGCCTCCTTGAATGGTTTATCGACAGTTTGACACCCTTGTCGAGAGATTCAGTGCGTAATACGCAACCAGCCGAACCCATAGGCTAACTTCTCTTGCACTAGTGACATTACGACCATGGGGTCATCCTGCACTAGAAACAGAGACAATGATAGTCGAAGAGATGGAGCAGAAGACCAAGGGAGGCAACGACAACCGCAACCTAGACTTGAACGTCAACCCCCTCGCTAACAAGAAGAGGAGCATGCTCAACATATTCGCGGAGTAATCCATACCATCGCAGGCGGCTTCTCATATGGAGGATTATCCGGTTAGTCTCGTAAGAGACACTTACATTCTATTCAAGATATTGACATAAACTGTGTCAACATTCTCCCACTGCGAAGTCTACCTCCTATTACATTTACCAATGCCGATTTCGAGGGAATTAATCCTGTCAATCAGGATGACCCCATGGTCGTTTCCCTCATAATCGCCAATTTCAAGGTGACAAAAGTTCTCATCGATTAGGGTAGCTCCACTGATGTCTTATATCTAAAGACTTTTCAAAAATTGGAGATATCCCCAAGCGCTATACAACCTCACCCAGATCCACTCCTAGACTTTGCGCGAGATAGGGTAGAGACTATAGGATATGTCGACCTAATGACCACCTTTGGTCAAGGTTCACTTTCCAGGAGCTTTACAGTTAGGTATAATATTGTAGATGCCAACATATCATACTTCGTCCTGATTAGTAGAAAAACCCTAAACAAATTAGGAGCTATTGTTTCTACACCTCATTTGAAGATGAAGTTTCCTACCATGACGGTGGAAATTGTTGCTATAAAAGCAGACCAGAGGCAGGCCAGATAATGTTATGTGGAAAGCCTTAAAGTGGTACCATACTCTCTCGATAGGAGGTCAGACAGACATCGTACCACTTCGAGGGGCACCACCCAGGTCATCAACATAGACAGAGAGTCTACTCCTTACACACTGACGGTCTATACAGCTCACCATGATGATACCTTTGATGTGGATCCACGCGATGACAATATCGACAAAGGACCAAAACCGATCGAAGAACTAGTTAAGCTGCAACTCGGCCTAAACCCGAACAGTGCACGCAGCTTAGCAAAGAGCTCACCAGCCATGAGTATAGGCATCTAGCTGACGTACTCCACAAAAACGTATCTCTGTTCGCTTGGCAACCATCTGATATGCCAGGTATTGTCCCTAATGTGCCACAAGCTGGCTATATGTCCACAGGCCAAACCAATAGCACAGAAGAAGCGAAATATGGGAGAAGAAAGGCAAAAAGCAGTGAAAGAAGAGGTAGACAAACTGCTTAAAGCCAACTTTATCAGAGAAGTCAGGTATTCTACCTGGCTCGCCAACGTTGTCATGGTCAAAAACGCCAGTGGCAAGTGGCGCATGTGCACAGATTTCACAGACCTCAACAAGGCATGCCCGAAGGACGTATACCCACTCCCCAACATTGACACTCTGGTCGATGGGGCATCTGGATTTCATATCTTAAGCTTCCTGGATGCATATTCTGGTTACAATTAGATCAGAATGCATGCCCCAGATGAAGAAAAGACTGCCTTCATCACTAAAGATGCCAACTACTGCTACAGGGTCATGCCCTTTGGTCTCAAAAATGCAGGGCTACATACCAACGACTTATGGACCGCATCTTCAGAAAGCAGATAGGACGCAACGTCGAGGTCTATGTGGACGACATGGTCGTCAAGTCCCACACTGTAGCCCAACATGTAGCAGATCTGGAAGAGGTATTCGAGGAGGTTCGGAAGTACGACATGCATCTCAATCCCGAAAAATGCACATTCGGGGTAAGAGGCGGCAAATTCCTCGATTTTATGATCACACACTGAGGAATTTAAGCCAATCTAGACAAGTGCTCAGCCATCCTACTGATGGAGTGCCTTTAGTTAAATATTTTTCTATCATTCTTAGCTTATTTGACTTCTCTTGGACTTTTATTTTCCCATTCTAATTCATTTTTTGTCTTAGGCAAGTTAGTGGGCTTAATTGTAATTGTTGCGTATTTTCGGATTTTTAAGCTCACTTGACGTATCTGGCTTGTACAGGACCTATAGAGTTCTACGGAACTGCGAATGGAGCGTTCTAGGAGTTCCTGGAAAGATAACAAAAAGATCTACAAGTTTTCTAGAAATAGCCCGAGGCCAATTCTATCATTTGGAGCGTCATTTTAAGCTTCGAAATCGGAACCTCTGCACTTGTAATTTTGGGCTGCGAATTTGATTTTATGGTTGTAAAAAGCAAATAATTAGAATTGATGGGTTTTGTTCATGGCCCATTCTTTTCTTCAGACTTAGTCACTACATATTAGTGACCTTAGTGAAACTTGGATAGACTTTACATTTTGCACAAACAAGTTTATTACTTCTTTTCTTTAGTTTTTAGAATCAAAAGCTTGTTCTTCATTTTCTC
>CM023952.1:16267801-16305122 GCA_013407115.1 Glycine latifolia | reverse complement strand
CCCCTCCCCTCTTGGTTTATTAGATTAGATATTCATTGTATTTACAAGGAGAAGCCCTCACACTCCTGACACCAGTGGGTCTTGCCTTTTCAGAAGTAGAAGAAGGAGGGAGAATAGTGAGTGGCAAAGGCTCATTAGCCTTAGGGGCGGCAGAAAACCTTTCCTGCTGACGAAGGCGAGAAGTCCGATCGCCAGCTTGACGAGAACTAGTCCTCCTTTGAGAAGAGAAGGACCCATTGGAAACACCTCCATGAGTGTCCTCCTTGGAGGAATCACCAATGGAGATCACATTGTGCATAACGCGCTGTTCAACAATATCTCTTGAGTCACTACCCCATATACCTAGGTCAGAGTTGGACAATGGTGATTCAGATATTTTGCAAGAGAAAGCTTAAGCAAGGCAAAGCAAGAAGAAGAGTGAAGAAGAAGATTCGGGAAAGACAAGACAAGGGTGTAGCAGAATGGAAGAAATCCCATCTACTTAAAGAGAAGTGAGGCTCGACGGTTAATTGGCAGGATTCTAAAACGTCCCCTAGAAGCCCACGTCGTGAGTGACTGCACTCACCCACTACCGCACAATCTCCAAAATGTGTCCACTACCTGAGTGACACGTGTGCATGGGTAATGGTGCATGGGCGACACACGACTGCTGGCATTAATGAGGACGTAACATCTGTTTTCAAGTCCAACTTGTTGGCAGAAGAGGTTGTCTGGTGTCGACGGTGGTAACCATGGCAATTTTGAAGGTTGCGAGTTTGTCAAGCCTAGCCTGGACAAATAATATTCGAGTTGGATCTTGCTAAGTTGTCAAAGGTGAGCGTGCTTTTGTCCATTTGGGTAGGGTTAGGTGTTTTATGTGGTAGGCCCCTATTTTGGAAAATTTAGCCCTTTCTGACTATTAGAAGATGCATTAAAAGAGAGACATTTATTTTTTCTTCTAATCGGGAATGTGTTATGCATGTAGACGTGTCGCTCTATGAGAGGGCACACCTTAAAGACACGTTCATGGGCTGATGGAGTTACATCGTGGCATAAATTTTTAGGGTGTCATTTTAACTTCTTCCAGTTACTGAAGGGTAACGTCCTCATTTAAACCGAGTGTATGCTAAGTCTTCATCATCATCACACTTTAAGACCCTTTTTTTCTTCGTCTCTACAACTTCTTGCTCTGGCTGTCGTATGTGTTGTGACTTCGTCCAAGAGCTTTCTTCCGTACTTCGTCCCTTCCTTCAAGTTTCCTTCTTCATTTCGTGTACTCTTCATTTCTAGCTATGTCTTTTGTTTCCCATTTCGCTTTGGGTATGAGTGGAAGCGATTATGAGGGTTCCATCCAACAACCATTGGTGGAATTGGAGGTTGTTCCAATCAACGATTGATCATTGGAGGAGACACGCCGCGAGGCCTCTAACAGTGAGTCCTCTTCCTTTGAGAGGTTAATGGACCCATGCCATGTTGGTGAGGGTAGCTCTCGACCCCATGAGAGGGTGGTTCCTTCCACTGCTTCTTTAGACGAAAAGCCCATCCCAGTCACTACAATCCTTCCTTCTTCCACATCAGTGGCCATAGGAAGAAGTGGTGTTGGTGATGTTAGGGTCTCACCCTGCAACCAACGTTGCTGCAACATCGGGGCACCTGCATCTCCTCCCTTCATCGCTGGCTATGAATGGGTGAGAGATGATGTCTTAAAGTATTGTTCCTCGATAACATCCTCTGTGGGCGATGAGGATTTGTGGCATTAACTAGAGCTGGCTAAACTAGGCGACTCCCATAAGATGACTATCCGAGCTTGCAGAAGGGACGAGTTTCCATTCATGCATACTAGGCTAGGCTGTCCACCTTTCTTCTACGTCTACCGCTGCATGCTTGAGGTCTTGAACCTGACTCTTCTGCTGAACTCCTTTCAATGCGCCCTGTTGGGGGCGTCTGAACGTGGCACCTTCCCAACTTTATCCTAACAGTTGGCAAGTGTGAAGGCCTTTGAGATCCTGTGTCCATTTTTAAACATTCAACACAACGTGTCCCTGTTCATTTACTACTTCTAGATGAAGCTGACAGGGAAGATAAGTTGGGTGTCGCTTAATAACATGTCCAATAAGATGTTTACGTTTGACTTGAACGTGTTTCACAAATTTAAGGATCGTTTCTTCATGGTCAAGGCAACCAATGTCGTTGTTGACTGTTTTTAAAATAGTATGAGTAGCACACAAACCAAGAGGGGGGGTGAATTAGTTGTTCTTGACCAATTAAAATTTCTTTAACAATCAAAGTTGAAAGGGATTGTATCACAAAACAAACATAGAACGCTTTTAATCAATCAAACTCCAATCTTTATAGAATGTAATTGCAACAAGAAAGTTTATGTTGATTATGAAAAGTTATACCAACAAATGACAATTAATAACCAAAAGAAAAGATAAAGAAGAAGTAATCAACACCAAGATTTATACTGATTCACTTCTCAATCTAGAGAAGCTACATCAAGTTGCCTAACCAACTAGTTAGGTTCTAACTATTTGCAATTTGTTTCTTACAAGTTTATACAATTACTCTCAATCAAACCTAGATTAAGAACAATACATCTAACTCCCTTAGACCCTTTGTGATCAAGACTTAGAGAAACACCCTTCTCTAATCTTCCCTCTAGAAACACCTATTCTAGACAAACTTTAAGAAAACTATGGTACTAGTTACAAAACTCAAAATTTCTAAAAAATAATTACAACCAGAGTAGTAAGGAGAGAAACAACCTGATGAGCCAGTACAGATGAATGCAAATGATTACAAATCTTAAATCAAGGTTGAATGAAAAATCTTTGAACATTCTCTCCAAGTTTTTCTTTAGAAATTGCCCAAAAAAGAAATCTCACAAGATTTCTTGAAGCTTGAGGATTTGTGGGTCAAACACTATATAGCTCGTAGTATTTTTTCTCTCTTCAGAAAGGGTTATAATATTCATTGTGTTTAGTTCAAAAAAGCAACATCTATTTATAGAGAAAACTGTTTTAACTATCAATAATCGATTAAATCACTTATGTAATCGATTAAAGTGTTCTCGAGGTTTTCTGGAAAATACTTATGAACAATGTAATTGATTAAAACACAATGTAATCGATTATCACAGGAAGCTTTAATCAAAATAGTTGCCAAGTAATCGATTACCACCATGCTGTAATCGATTATCACAGGAAGTCCATTCTGTGATTTTGAACTGTGTAATCGATTACCATAATCTTGTAATCGATTAAAATGTTCTTTGTTTTTAAGTAATAGATTACCACTTGCTGGTAATCGATTAAACCAGTGAGAAAACATTTTTCCCAAAACTTGAAACATGGAACACTTAGTTTTTTATGCACTCATGAAAACCTTGTGTTTCAGAAAAGCTTTTTATGAAACTTTTTCTTTTGTGAAAACATGAATGAGTTTTATGTAATGGATCATAGGAGGCATCAACCTAGACATACACAAATTACAAATGCCATTCAATTAAATTGGCATGTAAAAATCCTAAACATTTCAATGTCTAAGATCCTCAACATCATTGATCCTTTCTAGCTCCCCCTGAGTCTAACAAGTTTGCCATTGATGCATAATCAGGACGGGGGACCTCATTTCCTTTTTTACTAGAAGTCAGACCCCACAATGTTGAAACCTTTTGATGAGGATTTTATGTCCTTGGAGGAGAGGGTGAACAAGGCTATTCTGGAGCGATTTCCAGCCTCATTACACGTGCGAGCCATCCTGTCTCTTCCTTCGGCAGGCGACCTACTTATTGTTTTGGATGATAAAATATTTCTTCTTTCCCTTTTTTGCATTTATTTTGGTGTGATTCTGTCTAAGTAAACCTATTTTCATTTGTCTTTGTAGGTATAATAGGTGATTTTTAATGGCAACCCTTGGTAAAGCAGGTTGGACCTGCTGGAGACGATGTGCCTCATCCCCCCTCCATTTCTTAACTTGTTGCTGGGGAAGGAGGTTAACCTGAGGCCAAAGTCGACCTACCTCGAGCTTTTGAAGTTGGTAAGGATTAAGTTGTCGAGGTTATGCCCAACGTGCTTACACCTTCGACAAACAAGAGGAAGTGTAATGAAGTCTGGTCAGCTTAAGAAGTCAAGAGCTGCTTTTAGTCTCAAGGCTTTGAAGCAGGCTACCAAGTTCTTTATCCTTCTTCCACTACCCCCTTGGCAGTCCTTGTTTCTGCTTCTCCTTCTTCTATTCTGATGCCATTACTAAGCGCTGGTATAACAACAACAGGTGTCTTGATAGACCTGCCTTCTCCTTCCCCAGCCTTGCCACCTGCAACTCCGACTATCTTGCTGACGGTGATGCATGTCTCCTCTTGTCGTCCAAGTGTCTCATGGACCATGTTTACATTTCTCGAGATACAAATCCAATGTGGAGCATGGGCTATAGGTCTGAGCAAAGGACTCTTGCTGACTTTGTTTCCCTCTTTAATCAAAACCTTATTCGATTAGTGGGGTGCAAAATTCAACTGATGCTGTGAAGGTCTTCCTTTAGAGGAGTCTGACCATTTCGGAGGAGAATGGAAAAAGGCACAAGGAGGCTCTGAACAAAGTTTCATCTCTAGAGGCCGAGGTCACCAAATGGAGAGCCATTACTCAAACTGTACAGAGAGTGGAGCATCCCAAGGTGGCTAATGTTACTGTCGCCCTTGCTAAAGCCGTCAGGTCTAATTACCAGCTGTCATCTAGGGTCGACAATGTCTTTACTAAATTAGCAAGCACCCAGATGGATGGTGACAAGGTGTTTGGACGCTATCAGGATTTACTGAAGGAGAAAAATGAATTGGTGAGCAAGGTGGAGCGTGCTACTAAAGTGAAAGAAGAGCTGGTAGCGACAGTGGTCGAATCTTCCAAGGTGATAGCTGATCTCCAATACCGTCTAACAGAATTAGAGCTTGTTGTGTCTGACCTCCATACTACACTGAAGAAGTCTAAGCTTGAAGCGGCAAAGGAGAAAGAAGCAAATAAGGAGCTTGAGGAAGAGCTTCTAATGTTTAAAAAGGAAGTTGTAGAGTAGCACGAGAAAATACTTTATTACAAGGTTGTCAAGCAGCCCGAGTTCTTCACTAAGGGTCTTGACTTAAGTCTTTTTGACCCGTTTAAGGATGTGAAGGATAGTCAAATGCTTCATGAGAAAGAGATTGATGATGAGGGGGAGGAGACTGGAGAGGAAGAAGTTGATGAGGCCAATGTTTAAGGTTTGTTCCTTTGTCTTATAATTTATTTTGTTGGTTTTGCAGTCGTATTGGTCTTATAACTTCGACAATTTTTTCTTCATTTTTAATGCACTTCCTTTATTTTTGTTTTCGTAACTTGCTGTGTCGCGAATATACTTCCATATTTGATATTATATACTCATTGTAGAGTTATAAGAATGGTTCTTTGTGTCAGGCGCAATTTTGCTTTTCTTGACGGGTTTGTATGAAATAGAGAAATGAGAGGACATTTGATCCTCTCAGGTTTGATTTTAACTTGGTTGAAGGTCTTGCCAATTAACTTTGAGGTATTCTCTTTTTGCTTTGCGGAGCTTCTCAATTGAGGCCGTGAAAACTTACTTTGATTTCAACCTGGTTAAAGGTCTTGCCAATCAACTTGATGATGTTCCTTTTTTGCTTGGCAGAGCTTCGTACCCAAGGTCATAGGGATCAAGGGAGGACCTTGGAATTATTGAGCCTTGGAGAGTCAACCCGGGACGCGTTTATCCTAGGTTTTGCGATACTCACCAAGGGTGGACCTTGGCATTGATGAGACTCACCAAGGGCGGACCTAGGGTTTGATGAGGCTCACCAAAGGCGAACCTTGGGTTTGACGAGGCTCATCAAGGGTGGACTTTGGGTTTGACGAGGCTCACCAAGGGCGGACCTTGGGTTTGACAAGACTCATAAAGGGAAGACCTAGGGTTTGAGGAGCCTTGGAGATTCATCGACGCTCACCAAGGGTGGACCTTGGGTTTGACAAGCCTTTCTCAAATCCAATATATACACAAGGAGAATTATAAAAACTGAAGAGATAAGGAATTTTATTCAATTTGATCATTTGAGTGCAAATTCTCTTCATTCCTCATGTGTGCCTTGTTAAAACCTATCAATTTAAGACCCTGATTTTTCTCTTTTGGGACAAAAGACTTGAGTAGCAAAGAGAGCACATCACCTAGTCTTGTTATAGGTAAAATAAAATAGAACTTTAGGTGGGTAACATTCCATGTTCTTGCAATTTCTTTTCCATCTGATTCCTGTAGCCTGTATGCTCTGTTGTCTAGGGTTGCCACAACCCTGAATGGGCTTTTCCAATTGGGCCTAACTTTCCTTCCCATAGGTCTTTCCTTGCTTCACCTCAGACTCGCCACACTAGGTCGTTAGGTTGAAAGGCTCAAGGCTGGACCTTGGTATTGTATCTTCTTGATGCTTAGGGCTTGGTGGCCTCTTCCTTGATTCTGGCCATCTCTTGAACTTCATCTTTGTCTTTAGTTCCACCCTCATATTTTCTTTGTTCTGTTATTCTTGGAAAAAATACATCATTGTTAATGGTTCCCTAACTTTGACAGGGTTCATGGTGTTTGTTCCATATGTAGGGCGAAAAGGGGTTTCGTTGGTCGTTGTCTAGGGTGAATAGTGATAAACCCAAAGTATGCTAGGGAATTCCTCCTTCCACAGACCTTTAGATTTGTCAAGTCTTGTGCACAGGGCTTTAAGGATATCCCTATTATTGCCTCTGCCTTACTATTGGTCTAAGCATGTTCGATAGAAATAACGAGGTGCTTGACACCTACCCTCGATAGGAATTCTTCATAAGCTTGAGCTTTGAATTGAGTACCGTTATCGGTGACAATGACATAAGGAATACCATATCTGCATATGAGGTGTTTCCAAGTGAACTTCTCTACCTCGCTGGCTGAAATTTCTAGCATTGACCTTCGCTAGATCCACTTAGTGAAATAATCAATGGAAACCAATAAGATCTTGACCTATCCTAGGGCTTTTGGAAATGGTCCCAATATGTGGATCCCCCACATGACAAAAGACCAAAGGAAGCTTAAGCTATGGAGGTTGTTGGGAGGTGTGCATGGAACATTGTCGAGTTCTTGACATCTTCTATACCTTGTTGTGATGTCGAGGGTGCCGGCCAATAGTAGTATGCACACGCTACCTTGGTTGCTACAGAGCATCCCTCAGTATGGAGGCCGTAGATTCCTTCACGTAACTCTCGCATGACGTAGTCTGCTTATTGGCTGTTCAGGCACTTGAGCAAGGTGCTATCAACCCTCTTTTGAAAAGTTCACCATAAAGGATGACATAGTAACTGGCCTTCCTTTTCAAGCATCAAACTTCATTTTCATTTGGTGGAAAAACCCCTTGAAATGAGAAATTATTATAAGGGGTCATCCAATTTGGTTCATCCTCTTATCCTGCCATGACCTCATTGGCAGTCTATAGTTGGAGCGTAGAGTGTCTCCTGGATGATGATCTTAAGATGTCCAGTCTTCTTAGTACTTGCCAACTTAGAGAGCAAGTCTGCCCTAGTGTTTCTTTCCCTTGGTATGTGATACATCTCGAAACAATTGAAATCATCAACAAGGGTCTTTATGGCATGATAGTATCTGAGTAGCATCGCCTCATTTGCTTGATATTTGTTTACAACCTGTCCATGGACACGTTGTAAGTCACTATAGCACCTGATTTTCCTTGCTCCAACTTTTTTTCCAGTTTTTGGCCTGCTATAAGTGCTTCATATTCGACCTAATTTATTAATGCCTTGAAATTAAATTTGAGGGCCTGCTATAAGTGCTTCATTGGACATGCCATCAACGTACAAGTTCCACTAGTCTTGAGTAGTTTGAACATCACCAGTAAATTCATCTAGAAAGTCTGCCATGAACTAGGTCTTCATGGAGCCACGAGGCTCGTATTGGAGATCAAACTCTAACAGTTCTACAGACCATGCTACCATCCTTCTTGTTAGCTCAGGCTTTCGCAACACCTACCTAATAAGGTGGTCCATCTTGACTGCAACTTAGTGACTCTAGAAATATGGCTTGAGGAGTCGAGCCGAGGCTATGAGTGCCAACACTACCTTCTCTATCATTTGGTACCGCTTTTCAGCATCATAAAGGACACAGGTGACAAATTAAATAGGAATTTGGTGTTTCCCATCTTCCTGGATGAGGGCCGAGCTGATGGCCTCTTCTGCTACTGAAAGGTAAAGGGGTAAAGGTACTCTTGGCTTTGGTCGGCTCAAAATCAGTGGTGTTGTGATAGTTTTCTTAAAGGCTTGCTCATAGGAATGGCTTAGTTTTCCATAGTAGCTTGTAGAATGGCCTCGCCTTCTCTGGAGGCATCGGGAGGAACCTGGACAAAGACGTCAATCTATCGTTCAGCTTCTGAACTTCTCTAACATTAGTAGGACTGTGCATTTCTAGTATGATTGTTCACTTTTTAGGATTAGCTTCTATTCCATGATGGGTAATCATAAAGACCAAGAACTTTCCGCTGCCAACCCCAAAGATCCATTTTTCAGGATTGAGGCACATGTCATACTTGCGAATCTCTCTGAACACCTCTTCCAAATCTGCCACGTGTTAAGCCACGATGTGAGACTTGATGACCATGTCGTCCATATTGACTTTGACATTCTAGCCTATCTGTCATTTGAAGATCGAGTCCTTGAGTCTTTAATATGTGACCCCTGCGTTTGTCAGTTCGAAGGGCATGACCTGTAGCAGAAATTGGTGTCTCCAGTTGTGAAGGAAGTTTTTTCCTCGTTTGGAGGGTGCATCCTGATCTGGTTATACCTTGAATAGGTGTCCAGGAAGCTCAACAATTGAAAATCGGAAGCGCCATCAACAAGCCTGTCGATGTTGGGAAAGGGATATGCGTCCTTGGGGCATGCCTTGTTGAGGTCCGTGTAGTCAGTGCACATACCCCATTTTTTATTGCCTTCTTTTACCACGGCAATGTTGGAAAGTAAGGTCAAATATCTGACCTCTCTGATAAATTGAGCCTTGAGTAACTTGTCAGTCTCTTTTCTAACTGCCTTTTGTTGCTCTTCTCCCATCATTCTCTTTTTCTATGAGACTGGTTTGGCTTGAGGACAAATGGCTAATTTGTGGCATATGATGCTAGGATGGATACCTGGCATATTAGATGGTTGCCATGCAAATAAATTTATGTTCCTTCATAGGACTTCAGATATATGCATGTACTCGTGGCTGGTGACGTCCCTACTGAGATAAATGTATTACCCAGGTTTGGGTTCAAACTATAGCCTAACAAGTTCTTCAATTGGTTTTGGGCCTTTGTCAATAGTGTCTTCGTGTGGGTCTACATCAAATACGTCATCTTGATCTCCCATAATTGCTTCGTAGAAAGTCAAGGTCTTTATTATGGATTATTTGTCTAGGCTTATGATTTGAGTGTCGCTATCACCAGAGGTGGGATGAGGCTTGCCTGGATCTCTAATGGGAGGATAGACACCTTCAAGCTTTCAACATTGCACCATCAAGCCTACTTCTGGTCTGAATTGACAGTTACGATTTCTCCCATCAAGGTTGGGAACTTCATCTTGAGGTGTGGTGTAGGGAAAATGGCTTCGAGCTCATATAACGTGCCAATCAAAGCGAATTAAGAAGTATCTACATCAACAATTAAGTACCTTATAGTGAAACTCCGTGAAAGCTTGCCCTAACCAAAGGTGGTCATTAGGTCTACATAACCTTTGGTTTCTACTATCTCCAGAAAAACTAAGGAGTGGTCCATAGTGCGGTTATATCATGTCAAGTGAGACCTCGAGCCTTTGGAATGTCTTCCAATAAAGTATATTTGTGGAACTACCTTGGTTGATAAGGACCTTGGAAACTATGAAATTGGCAATGAAAATGGAGACGACCATGGGATCATCCTAGTTGATGAGGTTGATGCCTTTGAAGTCTTTGTTTGTGAATGTTATGGGAGGGAGGCATCTCGATGACTGTATATCGACACAGTTGATGTCAATATCTCTGATGTCCATTAGAAAATCCGCCTGCAATGGTGTTTATTACACCTCTAATATGCTAAGTGGGTTCGTTCTCTTGCTCTTGCTGAGGTTGACGTTAACGCCATCGGATAATGCTTATGTCTTTCTCTCTTTAGTTTGATCCCTCATTCTATTGACATTTCGGATCCTATGATGGTCATCCTGGTGTGCCCCAGACTTGCCTCTAGTTTGGTTGTCATCAGGCTTTTTTACGAATTGGGCAAGGTACCCGGCTTGTATGAGTTCCTCTATTTTGTGTTTGAGAGTCCAACAATCTTTAGTATTATGGCCATGATTGCAATGGTACCTACAGTGTTTGGTTCTATCTAGCCCAAGTCTAGGAAGAGGTATAGTGGGTAACTGTATGGATATCTCTGTGTTGAAGGATTCTTCCAGAATGGTGGCTCGATTTGTTATCAAGGGCGTGTAATCCTCGTACCTTGGTCCCCTCGAAAGAGGCTGACGTTTGTTTGATTTGTGTTGCTTGTCCGACTTGTTTGAGTCAGCCCATAAAAAGTATGAACATCATACAAGAACCAAGAGGGGGGTGAATTGGTTGTTCTTGGCCAATTAAAATTTCTTAAAAAATCAGAGTTAAAAAGATCGTATCACAAAACAATCCAAGAACACTTTCAATCAATCAAATACCAATCTTTAAAGAATGCAACCAAAACGTTTTCTATTGATTGTGAAAAGTTACACCAATGAATGATAATTAATAACCATAAGAAAAGATAAAGATGAAGTAGTCAATACCAAGATTTATATTGGTTCACTTTTCAACCTAGAGAAGATACATCCAGTTCTTCTAACCAACTAGTTAGAGTTCCACTATTAACAATCTGTTTCTTACAAGCTCATACAATCACTCTCAATCAGTCCTAGATCAAGAACAAGAAATCTAACTCACTTAGACTCTTAATGATCAAGGCATAGAGAAAACCTTTCTCTACTCTTCCCTCTAGAAACACCTATTCTATAAAAGCTTTAAGACTATTGCTATAGTTACACAAATAGAAATTCTAAAAAGAAATTACAAACAAGTTGTATGGAGAGAAACCACCTGATGATCCACTATAGATGAATGCAAAAGATTAGTTGAAAATAATATGAACACACACAATAACCAAGAGGGGGGTGAATTGGTTTAAACTTGGCCTTTTTAAAATCTTTAAAGAATCGGAGTAATAGAATCTTTATCACAATTAAATCAAGAATGCTTCAATCAATCAAATTACTCAACTCAAGATTAAAATTACTAAAACCTTCACTTGTTGAGCAATAAAGATTTCACCAAATGAATCATAGATTAAGATGATGAGAAGAGATTAAAGAAATTAATCAACACAATAACTTATACTGGTTCACCTCTCAACAAGAGAAGCTACATCCAGTTTCTTCTAATCAAAACTTTATTAGAGTTCCAATATTCACAAAATTTCAGTTCTTACAAGCTTACAATAATCACCCTTAATCAACCCTAGATTAAGAACAGAAATCTAAAACCCTTTTAGACTCCTAGTGACTAAGACAAAGAGAAACCCTTCTATTCTCTTCCCTTTAGAGAACCCTACTCTAGAAAATATTTAAGAAACTTTTGTAATAGTTACAAACAATCAGAAATTCTAGAATGAATTTACAAGCAAAGTTTATGGAGAGAGACAACCTGATGATCCAATGAATATGAATGAATATGATTTACCAATCAGGTTTGAAAACAAGTTTCAGAGCTTTTTTTCCAAACACTTCTTTGATATCTTGCCCAAGAAAAATTCTTTCAATGCAACATGAAGATTTGGAATTTGTGGGACAAGAGTTTAAGAACTCAGAATATCCTTTCTCACTTTTAGAAGGCTTTTGAAAACAATGAAAATTTCGTAGAGTAGTGTATTGTAGTTTTCAAAAGACCCAACAACTATTTATAACAAACTATTGAAACTGAATGTAATCGATTAAATCACCAATGTAATCGATTAAAACCACCAATGTAATTGATTAAAAATAAATTCCATTGATTAAAATGTTCTTCAGCTTTCTGGAAAAGATATATGAGCAAAGTAATTGATTAAATCGCTATGTGATCGATTAACACAGGAAGACCTATTTTCCAAAAACGAGTCAAGTAATCGATTACCACAAATCTGTAATCGATTATCATAGGAAGACATATCTGTGTTTTTGTGAAGTGTAATCGATTATGATTCTACTGTAATCGATTAAAGTGTTCTTCAAAGCTTAAGTAATAGATTTCCATGACTTTGTAATCGATTAAAGCAGTACACAATTTTTTTTCCAAAACAAGCTTTGAAGAACTTTGGCTTTTTCAATACAATCATGAATACTTTAAAATCATTTTCACAAAACATATGTCATTTGTAAAACCATGAATGCAAGCCAATGAATGATGTTTATGCAATGCAAGTGATCAAAGGATGAACTCTTATCCATCTAAGAATAACATATGCCTTCTATTGAATGGCATGTAAAAGTTAAAAGTTATCCAAGACTCAGATCCTCAGCATCTTGATTTTCTTCACGCTCCCCCTATATCGAACATTACAAAACTGGAATCAAGGTTGAAAGAAAACTATCTCAAAACTTTCTCTCCAAAATCTTCTTTAGAAACTTTACACAAAAGAAATCCCCTCAAGGAATCTTGAAGCTTAAGGATTTAAGGGATTAACACAAAATAGCACTTTGTATCTTTTCTATCTTCATAAAGCTTATGAAAATCCTTTTATATTTCACGGTGTGTGTTTTTTAAAACAGGCTTCATCTATTTATAGAAAATTGTTTTAACTGCCAGTAATCGATTAATTCACTAATGTAATAGATTAATTCACTTATGTAATCGATTAATTAACTCATGTAATTGATTAAAGTGTTCTTGAGCTTTCTAGAAAAGACTTATGAACAATGTAATCGACTAAATCGTAATGTAATCGATTATCACAAGAAGTCTTTATTTAAAAAAGTTGCCAAATAATCGATTACCACCATGTTGTAATTGATTATCACAGGAAGTCCATTCTGTGATTTTGTGTTGTGTAATCGATTATCATAATCTTGTAATCGATTAAAGTGTTCTTAAATTTCAAGTAATATATTACCACTTGCTGATAATCGATTAAACTAGCGAGAAAATATTTTTCCAAAACTTAAACATGGAACACTTGGGTTTTTATGCAATCATGAAAACTTTATGTTTCAGAAAAACTTCTTCACAAAACTTATGCTTTTATGAAAACATGAATGCAAAAACATGAATGACCTTTATGCAGAATCATAGGAAGTCTCATTTAGACATACACAAATTACAACTACCAATCAATTGAATTGGCATGTAAAAATCCTGATAAGTGCCATATTTTAGTTAATTTAGGGATTCTAATGTTAACACTTATCTTTTAATTTTAATAGTTTTTCTTATAAACTTGCTCTAAACCTAGTTGATTTGTATTTGGTACTTACATAAATGATGTTTTTCACATTTCGGAAGATTAGTTCAATCCAATTTGGTATTTTGATAGTTATCAAGTGTATCAAGGCATCCAAAGCAAACATGACAAACAAAAGGGGCAAAAGGACATTTCCTGAAGCAAATTCACCCAGAACTCGCCCAAGCTAATGATATGCTTCCAGCATATATTAGTTTTTAGGAGTAATTAATTAATATTTTGTTTAATAATTAGTAATATAAATTAGGACTAGGTAAGTTCATTACTTATTTGCATATTGAAAATACAATAAATACCTAATCCAATAAACCAAGAGGGGGGTGAATTGGTTTTTGCCCTCTTTTAAAATTTCTTACAAATCAATATACAGCGGAAGAATTATTTGGATCATATCTTAGATCAAAAACAATTTAGAAAACAATTATCTTCACCAATCAATTAACTCTTGTGCTAAATCAAAGTTTGAATGATACACAAATCAAATATCTCAAGAATTCAATGAAACATAAACCTAAACTTAAATGAACACAAGTTTATACTAGTTCACCTCTCAACCCTGGAGGCTACATCCAGTTTACCTTCTAACCCAAACAAGGTTAGAGTTCCATTATAACAAATCTTAGTTCTTTACAAGCAATCAACAAGGTCTCTTTCACATACCCTAGGCAAAATTTAAAATCTAATCCCTAGATTTCTCAAAAGACCTAGAACCAGAGATCCCTTCTCTGTTCAACCCCTAGAAAAACCCTTTCTAGCACAGCTTTAAAGAACCCCAAATGTTATATGGAAAATCAACAAAGATTACAACTATTACAAACAAAACAACAAAACACTAAAGCTTAAAGTCCAAGAAGGATATCACCTCATTTTCCTTGTAGCAAAAAGGATATGAATGAATTATACAACCTGAGATGATGTATGAAATGCTTTCTTGAATCTTCTTGAATCACCAGATTACATGAATGATCACACATAATGAGTTCTTTGACTAAGTATCCATGTTGAATCTAACTCAAATGAACAACTCTCTAAAAATGAACTTTTAAACCCTATTAAACGTTTAGAGAATGTAGACACAATGATAGGAACGAAAGCTCTCCTTTTTTTTCTATTTTTATTCAGTGACATAGCTTTCCTATTTATAAAAAAATTGTTTTAACAGACTGTAATCGATTATTTCATTATGGTAATCGATTATTTTATCATCAGTAATCGATTATTCCGCATTGATAATCGATTAAATTGTTCATCTTAGTTCTGGAAATCTTGAACGAACATAATAATTGATTATTTTACCATGTAATCGATTATGCCAGAATGACATACTTACTTCACAAGCAGAGGTAATCGATTATAATTCATATTAATCGATTACCCCAGAATATCTGTAAAACACTACAAGGCTTATTTAATCGATTACAATTATTTGGTAATCGATTAAACCAGTTCATCCTGCTGTGCTAAATTATGCAGATGCCTTATGTAATTGATTATTTCCTCAGACAATCGATTACACCAGTGTTCATAAATCTGTGTCAAGACTATTTAATCGATTACAAGGAAATGGTAATCGATTAAACTGTTCTTAAACTATTTTCCAGAAATTCAAACAAGCTGGTAATCGATTATTTTACTTAAGTAATCGATTAAAACAGTGTAAAATCATTTTATGCTTGTTTAGATGCACTAATGTAGTTCTATTCATTTGCACATTCTAATATGGTTATCAACCTATGTATGAATGTATGTATGCATGATTTCCTTAATAGCTGCAGAGGATTATAAGGATTTATCTTAATGAACCAAGCTTTAATCAAAATTACAAATGCCATCTAATTTGAGTGGGCATGTAAAAACATCAAAACCAAATCACTTATATCAACCTTGATTCCTTGTCTTCAGCTTCTTGAAACTAACACATATTACTTTAATTCCTTATTTATTTTGTTATTTAGGAACCAACAAGAGAGGAAAAGAAGCAAAAAGAACAATCTAGTTCTCTCGACCAAGTCGCGCGATTCGCGCCAATTCCCATGCGATCAGCGTCAGAGTGTCAAGATCAAATACTCAGTTCGAAGACCCCGCGCTAGTAGCGCCACCCACCGCGCCAATCGCGCCAGATGCTTAAAACCAACCTTCCAACTCGAATAAGCCACGCTATCAGCGTGGCCATCCACGCTAGTAGTGCCAAGATATCAAAATCAGATAGTCAGTTCGAATGTCCCACGCAATCAGCGTGGGACACCACGCTGTTAGCGCCAGAGTTCCAGAACAACTTACTCAATTATTCGAACATCCCACGCGATCAGCGTGGGACTCCGCGCTAGTCGCGCCACGATCATGATATTTTCTGATTTAAAAGATCTGATACTGATTTAGCTTGGGGAACAGTTCCTTGTTACCTAAATTAAATCTAGAACGTATGGGTAATAAAAGAAAACCTCTGGGACACAGAAAGCACCTTCTTCTGGACTCTTGAAAGACTTTTTGCAGAAGAAGACATTGAAGAAACCTTGGAGAAGATTGGATTCATTAGGGTTACAACAGAATAGCAACTTTGCTTGTAATTTCTTCTCTTTCTCTGGTAATTCTTCTCTAGAAACATGCTTGTTGTAAGATTAATGTCAGTTTTGAGCATGCTTGGCTAAGTTCTTGTATTGTGGTTAGCGCAAGAACCTATGTGAACTCCTCTATGTCTTGATTGGTTTTAATGAGAATTATCATAATTGCTTTGTTTTATTCTGTTCTTCATTGTATTGTTCTTAATTGGGACTGGTCATTCTATTAAGATGCTTAGGGTTAGGATTCACAATAGGGATATTGGGATTCTAGTTTCTGAAATGAGTAAAACAACAATTTATACATTACCTAGGGATAGGAATGTGTAGTTGCAGCAACTTCAGGATGTATTTGCTGACTGCTTGGTTTAAGAGGGAATCACTAAGGGATTAGGGTTTCTAATTTCACTAAAGGGTTAAATTGCTAAGGGATTAGGATTTAGCTAATTATCTGACAATACATCAGCTTAGCAATTAGAAATAATTCAAGTTAATAATCAATCTAAGTATAGAAGGTAGGGATCATAGGGGAATGCGCTTTAACCACAATTGTTTCTCATCACTGCATAATAATTAAATTAAGTTTAGTTTACGTCTCGTTAGTTTTCTGTTAATTAAATTAAGTTACATAATTACACAAACTCAACCAATTCTCTCAATTTATTATTTGTCTTCCAATTTCTAAGACGTTAAGTTACAATAAAATTGCATTCAATCCCTATGGAGACAATACTTTACTTACTCACTTTATTACTTGAAACAAACGGTACACTTGCTGATTTCGCAACAGCTAACATCTTTCTTCATCATTAAGACTTTAACTCGCCCAGGCGAGTGAAAACAGGCTAAACCACTCGCCTGGGCGAATGGCTGTTTCCAGAAGTATGTTTTAACTCGCCTAAGCGAGTAAAACAAGCACAAAACACTCACCTGGGCGAATGGACCTAAGCTGGTCACCTTTTTCTATAAATAGCCATGCAAAGGTGAAGGAAAGGCATGCATGGAAGGCCATTTGGAGTGAAACACAAACCAGAAGCCTTAGGGAGTGTAGAGAGAGTGAGAGAAGTGAGAAATTAGTAAGGAAACTCTGTCGGACTGATTCGGGATGGCTTCCTTCATCATGTATCCAGTTGATCTTGTGCTCTCCACAATGATCGGCTAACTTCTCTAAGGATTGGATGTAATCTTCTACCCTTAAGTATCTCTTTTTTAATATTTATTTATGCATGAATCTTTTCTATTCCTTATTGGTATTTTCATTCTGTACTTAATGCTTGATTCTATTTGATCACTAGTTTCATGAAATAAGGTTCTAAGTTTAATTGGAAAGTACTCTTAGGATTTAAACTGAATGATTTTACTCTTTACGTTACGTTGCTAGGAATAGAGCATACCGTTTAGATTGCAAATAGCATGCGATTATAAATTGTAATGCTGGGTTATTTATTTCATATGCGAGGGATCGACATTTGATAAATATTCTTAGAATTCTCAAATGCGAGGGATCGATTTGGGGTAATTTTATGTGTGCATCAATAATGATAAGAAAATGATTGATGCATGGTAATGTTAACCAGATACTAAGGGTATGAACGATGAAGTCCAATCCTACACTTTTATTGAATTAATTAAACTCGTTTTATTAGTTTCCATAATTTTTTGTAATTCCAACGCACTAAATCCGTTATTTCTGCATTTTCTTTAAATTTCGTAATTTCTGTTATTTCACAAATACATGAAACTCTGCTTACACTCATTGTACATAACTATTGAACTGTTAAGTTTTATTTGGATTAACTGAGTAACTCAAGTCCCTCTGGAGACGATCTTTTATAAATTTTGTAACCTGCAACGACAATTGGTACGCTTGCCAAGAGTCAAACAAAGCCTAAACACTTTACTGCCTAAGAGACTCAACTTCTTGATCCTCTTGAACTCCTCTGACTCTAACAAGCCCTTGTGCTACTTTCACCTTTGTCCCTTTTTTGTCTGGTCTGTCAAAATGTGACCTTTAGCTCACTTGCGTAGCTCGTCCATGTTGTTAGGAAGTTTCTTGCATAGACTATCCACGAACTTGCCAGGTCGTAGGGCCAACAGCATGGAGTGTAAGGCCACCTCAAGATTGAGATTCCTGATTTGGACAACGATTCAACTGAACCTGTCCAAGAATTTTCGAAGTAACTCATCGTCTTCCTAGCGTAAATTAGTTAGGGTTGTAGATGTCAGGCGGTGCGGCGGGCTTGTTGCGTACTAGGAACTAAAGCCTTCGACAAGGGTGTCGAAGTTGTCGATGGACCAAGGAGGGAGTCCTCTGTACCACGTCAATGTTGCCGCTTTAAGGGATGTTGGAAAGAATCGACACATGATCACATCGTCATTGGTGTAGAGATTATCCTGGGTGAGGAATGCATCCAGATGTTAGTCCAGATCAGTAGTTCCACCATAGCGCTCCAGGTTAAGAGGTATCCAACCTAATGGCAAATCGACCTCCATGATGTGATCAATAAAATGGTGTCGGCGAGTCATTCGTCCTTCATGGCAATGTACGTGCTAGATATTGTGGTCGTCTAGGGCATTGTTTATTTGATAGTAGTGCGATTCACCTTGGGTGCACTTGTTGATTGTGTGGGTGGAGTGCTCGTCCCCTTGGGGCGTCTAACATGAGCCTTCAACTCGTCGTGGTCGACCTTCAATTTTCCAAGTTCCTCCTCATGACGACATTCCATGTCTGCAATGCGAACTTGAAGTTGATGGAAAACATCGTTGTCTGTCGTGGTCGTAGGAGATGAATTGGAATTTTCTGGGAGTGGCTCTTGTCAAAGGCCGCAGCGTGTGCTAACCATGAATGTGGGTGGTCGCAAGGGAAGTGTTACCGCTGTAACGACCCGGGTTACCAGTTGCTAATCTAGACATTATGTGTGTGTGTTATGGTAATTATTTACATGTTTTATTGTATGTTTTATATGATAATTGTTGTTTAAGTGCTTTTGTCTTGGTATACGTGCTTGATGGGTATTGGAAGTAAGTCAACTCTGTTGTGCTGTGGTTGCTAGCTGTGCACGTTAAGTGGACATGCTATGTCAGCTGTGTTTTTAAGCAGCAGGCTTACACAGCAACAAGTTTACTCTTCCTTCTTCTACCTTTGCATTTTATTTGTTCTCTCTCTCTGAAACTCACCCAGAAAACCCTCCTTTTCTCAACCCCTCTTCGTTATCTTCAACCTGCGAGAACCACCGTAGCTGCTGCGGAATCCTGACGCCAAGAAGAACTTCGTGGTCGAAGCAGAAGTTAGGAACAAACTGTCATGAAGCTCGTGGATGAACTCCTGGTTAGGTAAGGGGAGTTTATCGTGTTTCTTAACAGCTTTAGATACCATGGTTTGGGGGCCAGGGAGTCCAACCGTGATGATAACTGCATGTCCCTGGTGTGTGTGATGTTTTCCCCAGAAAAGCTATGTCTTTTATGAATGGGATGTGATATGCCTTAAATCTGTTGAATGTTGTTTTGTGTTGATGTTTGGTTTTATTATGGGGACTAGATGTTTTAAGAACTCCCTGTGCATGTGTGAAGCTGGCATTTTGATGCTGAAAGGCTTCTAAGACACTTGCGGAAGTGTTCGTGAAGGTGCTGAGTACCGGGATGGTTGGCCGTGTTGCCCATTGACATCAACCCTTGTGTTTTGATGTCGACTACCGAGATGGGTAGGCCGAGTTGAGTGGGTTACGTAGCATGCATGCATGCATGCAGGATGTAACTTAGTCATTGTTGGCGGACGTCTGTAGACCGGGTTCCCTACCCGGGGTTGTTCCCTCAGAGTTGTTAAGACTCGTCTCCCTTTTGTTAAGGTGTACCGGGTTCCTTACCCGGGGTGGTACGTTAGAGCTATTGAGCTCAAGTTACCTCACCAAAGAGAGAGCTACCAGGTTGCTAACTCGGATGAGCTTGTACCTTCTCGGGAAAAGAGCCATCAGGTGACTAACTCGAATGAGCTCGTGCCTTCTCGGGAAAAGAGCCATCGGGTGACTAACTTGGATGAGCTTGTGCTTTCTCGGGAGAAGAGTCATCGGGTTCCCCTACTCAGTTGAGCTTGTGTTCCTTCTTCTAAAACGATCGGGTTCCATACACGTGTCGTCTCTAGAAGTTCATTCTTTTTTTTCCTTAGAGAGACCGGGTTCCTTACCCGGGATGGGCTATTCTCTTTAGAACTGCTAAGTCCAAACCCTTTTCTTGAGAACTGTCGGGTTCCTTACTCGGCAGAGCTTGTATGCCCTTGAGAAATGAGCTACCGGGTTCCCTTACACCCCTCTGTGGGATGATGAAAATACAAACCTGGGGTCTTACAAGCGCTATCTGTCATAATCGATTACAGCGCTTATGCAATTGATTACTTAGTGCAGAACCCGTCCTTAGAACTTTATAAGGAACCTAAGGACCTCTTGACCACCTTTGACAAATCCATACCAAACCCAACCGACCTCGACCGACCTCCTCTGACCTCGTCTGCTCTTGCTACCATTGTCTTCCCTTGTCCAAATCTTACCGACCTTGTCCAAGTTCTACCGACCTTGTCCACCTTCGTCCGACCTTGTTCGGATTCTTACCTTGAGATAGTATGTCTAAGTGCCAACCCGAACACCTCGTACTTCACACTGATTCACTTGGTTGTATGTGTTTGTGAGTGACGTATATAATTACGTTGGTAACATGTGAGCTTGGCCTATGTGATGGCTTGAGATGATGAATGTGTTTGGATATACATAAATACCCACGGGTGTGTATGACGGGTTACCCTTGCGAGGAAAGATTGTATTCCTAGTCGGGTCATACATTGATGGTGCCGTGGTGTTATTCTATGTATGGATGTGAGATGTCGTGACCGGGTGGTGAACCTTACGAAGACCACGGTCAATGCATCGATGGGCCCTCGTTTGGGGTGGTATGTTGATACATAGGGGGTGTATGATGAGTTATCTTTGCGATGAAGGATTGTGTTCCTAATCGGGTCATACATTGATGGTGCCTATGTAACATACGACATTTGCATGGCAGAAATGGGGTTGATGATTGGCTGTAGGGTACTGGGGTACTGGGGGGCCACGTATGTTGGGAACTCCTTCTGACACCCATTGGCTGATCACCGTGGGGGGTGATTCCTGTGCACGACAGAGTGACCCTGACAAGCTACTGCATCATCTGACCACAGGGATGGCTCATTTCTGGGATGATACCACATTGCATGCTAAGAGTTGAACCAGGTGCATGCATCATGTTAGGCATTTTAAGTGGACTTATGAAATGTTTGTGGATGTCCGTACATGTTAGTGCTTGATGGATGCTTGGGATGTTTGTATTGATATGTAGATGACCGTGTTGTTTCTTGACCAGGTTGTGTCCCTCTTCTATTGTATTTATTGTTGTTATTTAATATGATGAACTCACATTTGCTTTGTTGTACCTTGTGGTTTGGTACCTGTGATGATCGTGAACCGGGTTCTTGTGAGCAGATGGGCAATAGTAAGTGCTTTGGGAGAGGACCAGGTTGATTGGAGCCGCTGTGTTTTGCCAGGATGTCAATGAACATGACCCTAGGCAGGAGTTGCATTTTGCTAGATGTACCCCTTGTTTTTAATGGATGCACTCCTCTTGTTTTGCTATATACACCCCTAACTTTTATTTCTCCTTCCGTTTGTAAAACACTTGGCGTATATTTTGAGACATAATCTTTTGTACTTGTAATTAAACTATGTCTCGTATGTGCATACATATATTCGAAACGTCTTATGAGTACCTTTAATTACGTGTATTTTCTATGATGATGGTCGTTATATGCTCGCGAAAAATTTATCATCGTTTTCATAAGTAACCAAAGGGGTGTTCTTTTTATTAAAATGAATTTATATCATGGTTATGAGTTAGTAATATAGTAGCAACGTGGCGGGTCGTTACAACCGCGGCCCCATGGTGGACGCCAAATGTACTTACAGATATTTGGAGCAAACTGATGTTAGTCAAGATGGGCTCTTCGAAGTTCCACGTCAGGTTTACAAGTGTCCTCCACCAAGGGAACACAAAGGGGGACCTACAAAACAAAGGACTCTGGCGCTTATGTAAGTACGTGAGTGAGTTAAGAATGAATCAGAAGATGAGGTAGAACCTAGTATTTATAGCATTTGATGGGAGCCACAGGTCCTTGATTATCGGGGTTGTTACAGTAGTGTAGCAACTCTTATAGATAATTGGTGGCTACTAGATAAATGGAGTGCCTGTAATTTGAAAAAAACATAAAAATATTATCATTAAAAGTCAAATATATTTATATATTAACAAGTTATTTGCCCAATCGAAAGGCTGCTGAACGAGCAGTGTCCGAGCTCTTGTACTAGGACTGGCGAGGAGGATTGACGTGTATATTTTAATGTCATGTCACTTGCCATGTCAATTTTGTGGACCTCGAACAATACATATATATACGGTAAATTTATTGAATTTATTTTAGTTATCTTAAAAGTTACACCAATAGTGTTTTTTTTTTTTTGCTTAATTACTATTTTTATTCCACTATTTTTAAAGGTTGAATTAAGTGTCATTATTTTCAAAACCGAATCAATGTATTCCCTTTCCATCCAATTGAAGTAACGATGATAATTCTAAATTTTTGGAGGTTTTAATTTACACATTCTGGCCCTTTATAACTGCCACTATGCGTGGTTGACAAGCACATATAAGTTCGCTTCTTGTTGTGGATTGTTTATCTTCATAGAACCCAACATCCCAAACCAAACCACAAAAGCCGAAAATCCTTTGTAGATGTGTTCCACTTCGCTGATTTGATGTAATCCCCACCCCTCACCCAAAGTGGGAGGCTTCGGTCTTTGTCGCTGTAACTCTCCACCATGCTTGCTGAACCCGAATAGCATTACAAGGAACAAAATAGTTAAGATCTCGAACCATGACCTTGGGTTCCAAAACATCCACACGCGTGCGCGTACACGAAGATGCAGAAGCACAATGACACAAGTTGAGTCGAGCACTTAGCGATGATGAGTACTAGTTGAGGTCGAGGCAGTGTGAGGCAACAGAGACATTCAAGTACAATGGTGGGGAGGACCAAATCGAGGTCGAGAAGGCGAACATAGCATTTTTAGGTCACATGATTACTTTCATTTTGCTTGTTGTGGTGGAATGAACTAGTGTCGTTTTCTCCTATTTCAAATTTTCGTTAAATTGAGTGGATTTTTTTTACAGGGACATTTGTTTCACGAAACCATCTTACATTCCTAGGAATGTGAAGGTAGGAATGTTTGTTCCTAATCTTCTTAGGAGGTTATAAGAAAATATTCATGGATATCTTTTATTCCTAGGATAATTACATTTTCATATCTACACACTTTTATTTTCATGGGAATGTGAATAATTATTTTCTAACTCCACTGTAATTTCTATTTTTATTTTTATTTTTCATTTATTATTTTAAAACTTTAAAAATATTTTTAGCAATGTTAAAAGTTAATCAAATGTATTTTTATATATGTCAAAGAATAACATTATGAGCTGCAATATTGTTGGAAATATGATTCCTTCAAATGTAAGATGATTTGGTGAAACAAATATTTTCTGAAAAATTTGAGTTTGTTTGCTGCTTAATTAGTTAGAAGACTTGCTTGGTGATGTGGGGAATGCTGTTGAGGTGGAAGCATAGTTATAAAAACCGGTCCGGTCATTGACCCGGTCGAGGTAGTGGGTCACTGGGTCAGTGGTTCAACCGGTGGGTCAGTAATTAGCCCAGTTTGACTCGGTCTATATTAACAAATTCAAAATTATATATGTATATAACTAACATTGTTTGATTAAAAAAAAATCATCTATGATTCTATATTTAAAAAATCCAATTGTTTGATTAAAAAAAAATCATCTATGATTCTATATTTGTTTGATAACACAAATAAAGTGTATTAATAATAAAAGAAACTGTAAATAACTAAATTAAAACACAAAAGCCCATTTCAAAATCTAATATAAAAACTGCAGAAAGCAATTAAATGGGTGCAGAAAGTAAATTGGGCCCAAATAAGGAGAAAAACCCTACTATATATTCTTCTTTTCTCCTACTTTGCGGTTCTTGCCGTGCTGCTGCCATGGAATGCGGATTTCTTTCCAGGAGGGGTGCTTTTGTGTTGCTGAATGTTGATTTCTACACCACACACCTTACCTCACCTCACACACTAGTTGGTGCTTCTTCCCATTTCCTCCGCCGCCACCACCACCACCACCGATGGCGGCGACTGCCCGCACTGCCACCCTCCCCCTCTCCTCTACCACGCCCACTTACTCGAGGTTACTGATGAAAGTATAGGGTTGGGGCTGGGCCATGCACCTTCACTTCCCTTTTCTTTTCTTTGAGTCTTTCTCACGATAACCATCTTCGTTCGTCCATTTCTGTTGTGTCCATGCACTGTTCTGAGTTTTACAAAACCCGGTCCGGGTTTGTAAACCCGTCCGGGTCGCCGGATTTTTCAAAAACTGGCCAGTTCTTGCCGGGCCTAACCAGGTCACTTGCATGACCGGTTCTATACCTTATCCGGCCCGGAGCTACCACCGGTTCCCGGTTGGACCGGTCCGAACCGGTTTTAATAACACTGGGTGGAAGCAAACGTGTGAATTTATTGATCCAAATTTAGTGGCAATAATATAGGTTCTCTGTAAATAAATAAAAAATTGAAGATGACCATTGGAAATTGGACGTTTGGATGGTGCATGGTGAAGGAGGAAAAGATAAACTACTATATATTTTTTTAAAAAATAATAGTGGCGGTTATAAATTGTCGGTATGTGCAAAATGAAAATTGCCAAAAACTTAAAATTAAAGTCGTTACATTAATTGGTCTGGAAGGGAATGCATTGAATGGATTTTGAAAATAGTAAGAATTGAACAATTTTTAAAAATAATGGGACTAAATTAAATAGTAATTAATCCTTTTTTTTAGTGTAAAAAATCATATATATCTAACTTCTTTTTTATATAAATACTTAATTATAAGGATGATAGCCTCTACTTTACTCATCGTATTGCTTTATGTTTAGATGGAAGGATTTGGAGGGGGAAAAGAAATTTTTTTAACAGAAAATAGGGAGCTATATTTTTTCTAATGATTAATTATATTAGATAATTAAGCTAAATAGAAATTATCATATAATATTACATAAATTCAAGAAATAGATCAACAACATAATTAAAAAAATATCCCTGCGGATATTTCCCTTTCTAACCATACAATTGCTAGTACACTTATTTCTAACTTGTATAATTAATCAAATATCTTATTAACTAGTAAAATTTTGATGTAGTCTTTCATTATTCCCCCTGCATTTGTATAACCATCTTCATCTTTGTAAAGCACATCCATCATGCGCGCAAGGTTGACAACACGCATAAGAAATTCCATTGGTACTTGAGTAGGATTAAGACATGCTGCGTTAATGTCCTTCCAAGCACTCTCAACTAACTTAAGTAGTTCTTCAATTGTATCTTGCCTTGAGGTATTATGTTGCTTCATATAACAATCAAGGCTTGAGACCACATGTCCTCTTTCTTGTTCATACTGCATAAATATGGTAGAAGAAAATTAACATGAATCCTAAGAATATATATATATATATATGTAGTTTGTTAATGGTATTAATTAGCGAAATTACTATTTGATCTTTTTTCTCCCATCTTTCTAAAATTTTAGGAATGATTCACTCTTTTAACATATGGTAAATTAAATGAGTTTAAATATGATTTTGCTTCCTATAACTTAGGACTTTTTTATTTTTCGTTTATGTAAAAAAAAATTAATTTTGGTCCCTCTAAAATTGATGTTTTTTTTTCCTTTTTAGTTCTAGTAAGCTTGTACTTTTTCAATCTTAGTTTCTTTAAGATTCTAATTTTTTTCATTTATAGTCCTCATAAATTCGTACTTATAGGAAACAAAATTGAAAAAATACAACTTATAGGAACTAAAAATAAGCAAAATATCTTGCAAGGACCAAATTTGAAA
The DNA here is from genome assembly GCA_013407115.1 of Glycine latifolia. Lineage (NCBI taxonomy): Eukaryota > Viridiplantae > Streptophyta > Magnoliopsida > Fabales > Fabaceae > Glycine > Glycine latifolia. The sequence continues at coordinate 16,279,032 of CM023952.1, read as the reverse complement.
AGGCGCAAACTTCAAGGAACTAAAAATGAACAAAAATTTTTACAGGTACAAAAATATATTCTAAGCCAATTAAAAATGTGTTTCATCTATGTTTTAAAACAAAATGCATATATGTGTTCCATATGTAACCTAGCTAGTAGCTTAAGTATTTGGATAAGAAAAATGTTATTATTAATTCTTTTCAATACCTTTTTATGATTAGGTGTGTATTACAATATTCCCATTAAAAACTTTAACCCACTCTCTTTTTAGTGAAGTCCATATAATTAAAATTCACCTCAATTATTAAATGCATTGAAAGAAAGAAAAAGGTAATTGGTGTCTAGTATGTACCTCACTTCCAACAATGTCATCCATGAGCCTAGAAATAATTGAAGCCGCTACAACAATTTTTGGGTCACTTGTCGCCCATACGAGAACCTCCTCTGTTGTGTCTTCCATTCCAAGGAAAGATACAGTTGTCAGCATAGCAAAACCACAAGACATAGTTGCAACTTGCATGTACTCCTCCATTGTTGGTGTGTGGTTGCAATGAAACCATCTTGCTTCGGTAATGTATGCTTGGACTAGTCTTTTTACCTAGAATTAAAATACAAATCTATGATATTGAGAAGTTTGTTCCATACTTTTGATTAGTTATAAGAAGATTTTACTACACAAGTGTATTGCAAATGATTTATTTAGGAATAGGTGACAATTATGATTTGGGTTTAAAGGCTTTAAGTTCAAGTCATAATAACAAATTTTTAATGGGTCAAAGAATAAAGATTTTTTTTCTTTCTAACTAGTCAAAAGATTTTATTAGGGGATATGTATTCTCTGCAATCCAAAACGATAAGTTAGTTGTAATTGACAAAACATGCATTGTCTGATTTTCATTCAATAGTTCAAATTGAGCCATATAAAGTTTATTGAGTCTGATTCTTTATGTGGAGATTGGACAACGCACGTTTTTAGCAATTACACTATTTGCAACTTTAGTGAATTTGAAATCTCCGATGAACTAGAGGAAGAGAAACTATTTCTGATGCACCTTTACTTGTAAAGAAAATGGATCTTTGGCTTCCCACAATTCAAAACCACCAATTAGAAAATAAAGAAATATGTACTTTACATTTCAAATGCAAAATATAGTGAGAAAAAAAGTAATAATATTGAGTATAAATTTTTCTTAATTTGTTAGTACCAGTTAAAAGAAAACAACAAAAAATTATACGTGACAAAAGAAAAAAAAAAAAAAAAACAAACTTAACCATACTTCATTTTTAGCATACTTGACGAAGTGTGTTTTTCCTTGCTTTCTCATTTCTTGCTCTGTTTCTTCAAAAACATCTAAAAGTGCCGTATAACATAATTTCATGTATTCTGGGAGATCAACCAATGAGCAAATATCCCACCTGCTAGTCATTAATTACATAGTTGACTTCAATTTTATTTGAAGAATTAGAGTGAAAATATACTAGTATATGTCATTTTGATGTGCCTAACCTCTCAATTGCATCAGTGAAAATCTCTAGCTCATCAATGGTTCCATAGGCATCATACACATCATCAATGATGGATGATATGGCAATTACTTTCATCATTATTCTTCTAGCAAGAGAATATTGTGGCTCAAAGTAGACCCCTAAAACCCAAAAGCAACCTTCTACAATCCTATCCCGCGCAAAAGGAAATTTTGTTGAGACATTCAAATCTTTAACCCACCACCTGAACACAAAATCCAAAATTAATTTGTCAAAATGGGTCTTAGACTTGGATTTATTTATTACCATTTCATCTAATAAAAAGTTATATTATTTTGGAGGAAAATATTACTTGGTCAAACTGCTGACTTCTTTTTGATGTAGCTTTTGTAACATATTAAAATCTAGTTTTGCAAAGGTTAACAAACTTTCATCATGTGAGGGATCTTCTTGGTAGAAAGACATATAATATCTTGTCTCCAATCTAGGCATTCCCTTGCGAAGTGATTGCCCTAAGCTATGGTTCACTTTTGCAGCAAGGAAATGACTTAATTGGGTGGTTGGTGACTTAGTTAACTGAGTGAGAGTGAAATTATGTGCTTCTTCAAGTATCTCTTCTCCATGAAATCTTAGTTGGGCTGCTTCATACAAGCTCAACATTCCTTGTATATCATTTGCTAGCCTTTCATTGAACTTTCCAGTTTGGTCCTTGAATTTGCAAAATACACCTGTTAAATTGATAATAAAAAAAAAAGTGTTAGATTCCAAGGTATATATTTAATTATATAATAATTACACGTGGATGCTATCACACAAATAATTCAAAGCTCATTTAAAATCAAACAATTCGTATATGTGGTTTACCTCTCTGTATAAACCCAACTGCAACAAAAACATATGTTTAGAATCAAATAATAGCTTCATTTAGTTTAAAAGAGACTAATCCCTATTTATGTCAAAATAGATTTTACGTTGTTAGGAAAATTCAAAATTGAGAAACTTGAGCCACCCTAACCCATGTTATACAGAGAGGTAAAAATATATGTAAAATTCTATATGATAGATCTTCATTTCGTGTCTTGTTTTGTTTATTAAAAAAATCTATTTAAAAAATGTAAATATACACCCTACCTAATGGTATGTTTCAAACTAACTTGATTTTAATTGAGTTGTTTTTGTTTAGGTTGTGAAAAAAAGAAAAAAACCAACTTCGAATTAAATCAAAATTTCCAAATTGGTTTGGACTTATTTTTCCTCTGACTAAACAACACTCCTAGATAAAAACAATGACATAATAGCTTGATGTAATGAAATGTCCCTAATACCTATGTAGTAGAAAGTGTCACAAATGAGGAATTTATGACCATTATGTTATGATATATTTTTGTTAGTTGAAACTCAAATTAAATTTGGTGTAATACTCAAAGACATACCTGATGAAATGCGATATCCATGATGTCTAAGCAATCGAAAAAGTAAAGCCACATGATGAAGATCATTATCATGACTTATGATATTATTCTCCTTTGTTGAAATGTCATAAATTTGATGCAATGCTCGGTCAATTTCGCGTTCAAAATGGTAAGAAACACCCAAACGTTGTACCGAGTCGATAAAGTTTAATTTAAAAGAGAAATTGTTATCAATAGGAGAGACAATCATCTTCCTCACGTCTTCTTTTAATTGTTGAACTTGTTTGATGTCGCTATCACCTTCCTGCAAATAGTTATAAAAAGTCTAGAGTAAATAATATTTTGTTGATTTTGACAAAAGTCAAGTCAGGATATAAAAATTTAGCTTAAATATGTTATTGGTATTTTATATTTGGGTTACTTTTGCTTTTAGTCTCCCAATTTTAATTATTTTTTAGTCCCTCAATTTCAAGCTCTTTTTAGTCCCTCTCCATTAAAAAAAATATATTCTCATGAATATTGATTTTAGGGTGACAAAGATGTTAATTTTTTGAGTAAATTATAGTAACACTTCCTGAAATTTCTTGAAATTACACAAATTCTTTGTTTTTTTTTATCATTACAGCAACCCCTTATAGGAATGCACCGTATAATGTTTTTCAAATAATTAAAGGGTTAATATAATGTGTATGAAAGGGGTGTTAATGTAATGTTCTTCAATCAATTAGGGGTTTAGTATAGATGTAAAAAATAAGGGATATTATGTATATCTTAAAAAAAATCTCAAAGATGTTATTATAATTTACTTTTATTATGGAGAGAGACTAAAATTAAAGAGCATGTTTCCAAATTAATGAACTAAAAAATAATTTAAATTGGAGGACAAAAATAAAAGTAATTCAATTTAAGGGACAAAAGCATATTTAAACCACCCGTAAGTGAATATTTCTTATGATGAATATATTATCATGAAATTTTTCTTGTCAAAAATTAGATTCATAACTAGCAAATTTATTCCAAAATAAATGCTAAACATATGTAAATCTGACATTAAGTAAATGAAACTAAATCTAAAAGATAAGATTAGACATAGATGGATATGCACTTGCCGCAGAACTAGGATCATAGGAAAGGAAATAATCCCCCCATATGGTAGGATGAAAAGTTGCAGTGCGTCGAGTGATGTTCGAGTTGGGTTTGGCATCCAGGGCGAAAACCGGAAGTGATGATGAGGATACTTTAGACATGGTTTGGCTTTCTGGTATTTTGTATTGTATGGGCTAAAGGGAGAAAGGTTGATTTGGATGGTGTAGTAGTGTAGCTTTGCTTCGAATAATTAAGGACCCAACTCAATTAATTTATAGCCAGGGAGCTAAAGAGATATAATGGTCATCAAGCTTTACGTAGGCGTAAAGTGAATTTTAAAAATAAATATTTCAAAGTTAATAAAATTAATTTATAATAAGATTTTATTTAAAAATTATCTTTCGAATTTTGTGAATATAAATCTCTTTTATTGAATTATTGTAATTAATCTCGTTTAATATTTTTTATTTGTTGATAAAATTAATTTAGTTAATTTTTCTTCAAACATTATTTCTTTATAAGATAAGATTTTATTAGTTTTGGTCTTGAAAATCTTCTTCTAGATACATTGTAATAAGATGTTAAGGGCAATTTCAATTGCTATATATCAAGAAGAATACATTGACGTTCAGGAGGAGAACCCTGATGCATAGGAACTAATTGAATAAGTAGTTATACTTGAATGGAACTTCTTGCTGTTCATGCCTGTGTAATAATTCTCTTGATGGGGCTTTGGTGTTAGTTTCAACATGTTATTGACGCTTTATTAAATAGTATAAGTAGCGTCATCTCGTTCTACTACTATTACGGCCAAAAGAAAAAAGCATTTTGCAATACTTTTACATAGTTTTCAACGAAGTTATTTAAATCGTAAGATTTTCTTTTTCTGACTTTCAACAGCTATTTTCTTGTAACCTTATAGCTTGAAGTTTTGATGCAAATTAAGTTTTGTTGTGGACCACTATTTCATAACTTGGTTAATTATAGTGGAGGAGCTTTCACCGGGCTCGATATTTTTTAGTCTTGGCCACACGTTTCCAAATTTAGCATGTTATACATTTCCATAATTGAATTTACTATACATAAGTCTAACGAAAATATATAAAACATAAAAATATTATGTCATATCATGATCACTATGATAATAATTAGTTATTATATATTATTATAAAGATAAAAATGTAATATTATAAGAATATCTATTTACAATTTAACATGTTATAAGAATCGGAAAAAAAAAATTCTCGACTAAACTAAATCAAGTTAACTTAGTCCAGTTCATCGGATTTCACTAAATCTGACTCTTTCAAATTAGGGCAAACCAGATTACTTATATTTCCGATCCTATACCTTAACTGGATCACACTAGATATCGGATTCTTGTCGAACCAGTTCAATTTTAATAACTATAAGTGAATGTTTATTTAATTACATTATGTTCTTTTAAGATCTCAATACTTACGAATCTTTTTGGTAGATGTGATGCTTACAAATCTCATAAATTTTAATTATCTAATAGTTAAACTAAAAATTCTTATTGAATAATTTAGTCAATAAATTTTCCCAAAATTTTAGATCATTTAAACTTAATATATACAAAGAGATATTGAATAGAATCAGTTGTATTTAGTACCTCTAAGAAATATGATTATCCACCGTTAGTCAGTAATGTGGGTTGGCTTGAATTACTTAGTGTTGCGCGCCTAGGAGGACAGCATGCTTTGGGATGCGGAGGAGCGAAGCAGTTCGAACGAATGAATGTGAGAGGAGAAAAAAAAGCCCAGCTCCCTAACCTCTTGAAATAAAATGATATTTACCTTTCTCTCTCATGTATGATTATATATATATATGATTCAGATTTGTTTTTTACTCTCATATAAATTTAACTTTCTATAAAAAAAAAAGGACAAATTTACATTTGTCGAACCATATATATATTTGATATCAAATAATTTATTTGGATTGTAAGATTTTTTTTTCTCACTTTAGGTACGAGGTTAACCCTCCTTCTAACTGCTCAAGTCAACAGTTTCCACAACTATTTTCCTATCACCTATGCAAACGGACAATTTTCTTATCACACCGTTAGATAGGAGTTGTTTTTTTCTTTGTTTTTCTCCATCTCCTGACGTCCACACAAGATAATGTCGCATGACATTTTGATGCGTAATTCAGTTTTGGTGTAGACCACTGTATTTTATAACGTGCTTAATAAAAGTGGATGAACTTTCACTTTACAATTTTAACTCTTGGCTACACGTTCCGATGAATCATTCAACACAACTTGCCTTTCCGTACTGATTGGTTTTGTTTTGCAAGACATGATGGGGATATTCATTAATTACACTTTAATTTATGTTCTTTTTAAATATTGTTTGTGAGAGTGGAAATAATTAGATGATAATTCATCATCATAAATGTTGCTAAGTTCTAAATTTTTTTAATAGTGATTCTTAGGAGCTACAAATTTCTTACTGTGTAAAATAGTTGTACTTAGTAAAAAGATAATAACTAATTGAAATTATTTGTCAAATATAACCTTAAAAAAAGTTAACATTTAATTATGAGAAGGAATCAAATTATTCAAAGAGTAATTATAAAAGAGTTATTTTTTATTTTTATAATTTATTTTTAAAATTTAATGGTTACAATTTAAAATTGATTACTCATTATAACTAATAGATTTAAAGTAAATGAATGATGAAGACTAAGAATAAGTTTAAAAGATTCAAATATTCAAATAGAGATTAAGATCATCTTGTGATCACTTTTAATAATATATTTCTTTCTTATCACACATTTTTATTATCCATATTATCTAACAAGACGAACGGGTAGTAGTGGTGGAAGTTAGGGTTTATGTCTTCGTTGAAACGTTTGCGATTCAAGATCGAATATCTCGATGTGCCAGAAATTGGTTTCACTCCGACGAGTTACGACAACGATGTGTTTTCCGTCATGGAATGCTACCAGAGTAAAACAGTGCAGCCCTAGCGATGTCACGTGAATAGGAGAGTACATGTTTTGCGATTCTGAAAGAACCAAATCGGTTAAATCGAAGCGAAGGATGCTCCACCATCCATCTTCGGGATTCCCGTGGAAGAAAATGGTTGAATCTTATGACCATGTTGGCCAGCCACCACGTTCGCACATCGGTGACTCGGTTCTCTAGATCGGACTCGAGGAATACGACGATCTCCATTTGGAGTTCCTAGAAATCGTGGGTTTGCCTGTGACAAGAGTGGTAAGAAGCGACAACGAGGAATTTTCTCGTAAGGGACACAGTGGGGTTGTAGTCCACCTCACCGAGCAGGGTGAGTCTCTTAACGGTGGTAGTTTCGCCATCTATCATCGGTGACTTGGTTCCAAGAGTTTTTGAAAAATCGTCATGAAATTGAAACCATTCTAAACGATTTTTGTGAAACCGTCGTAGAATAATTGTATTTATTTATAAAAATATCACTGCATTTCTTTCTAAGAAGGTTTTTGATTAACCAATCAACATAGTAAAAACACATTTTTCTAGTAGTGACTTGAAAAACATGAAAATAATAGTAAAACAAGGACCTTGAATGCATTGCTTTCATCCTTTCCAATCTAAACAAAATGAATTTCCAAACACCATTTAAACCAAATTACAATCAAAAGGATAACTTTACATAAAAAGTAAAAACATGAAAAATGCAATTAAGAAAGAAAAATGCAAATATCATAAATGAAAGACAAAAGAAGAAGAATTTTAGTATAAAGAAAAACATAATAAAAAGAGAATTCATGCACGCAGAGGAAGAGAGAGAGAAGATAGTGTAGTTAAAAACAATCGTGGTTGATTTATTTATTTATTTATTTTGCTTTTGTGGGTAGTTTATGTCTAGTTGGTTGCAAAATTGAGGGTAGTTCCACATCAAAGGTTGTGGGTGATCACGCAAGTGGTTAAATAAGTGAAAAAGTGGAAAATTGAAAAAAAAATTGGCTAAATAAAATAAACATTTTTCAACATTTGTATTTATATTCTCCATTTTTACATGGTTGTTATTTTTATTTTAAACATATAAACACATTTGAACATAGTTGTGAAAACCTGTTCGGACCGGTTAGGCCAGGAATCGGAGCATCAATTGGGTCGAGTTAGCTAATGAACCGGTCATGCATGTGGCCCGGTTTGACTCAGGGAAAACAGGACGATTTTTGGAAGAATCGAAAATCCGGCCGGTTTTTAGGACCCGAACCGAGTTGGTAAAGAAAAAAAAAACACTTCAGACGCAGGAAGAAAAGGACACTAATAGAAAGAAAAATGGATATCTACTGAATAAGCGCTGGAATGGAAGAGAAGGAAGGCACAGGAAGGTGCAGGAAGAGCAAGGAAGGATAAAAGAAGAATATATATTGTTACAGTTTACAAATCGGTACAAGGAGAAAAGAAGGAAGACAGCGTTCTCGCTTCAAGGTGCAGCAAATTAGGCAGGAAGGAGAAAAGAAGAATATAAATGGTCTGGTTTTTCTAATTTGGGCCTAAATTGCTTTTTGTACCCTCTTTATTACTTTCTGCATTTTCCATATAACTTTTAGAAATGGGCTTTTGTATTTTTTATTTAGGTAGTTATTATTTATAGTCTTTTTTATTTTTAACATACTTTACTTGTGTTATCAACTTTAATACTTTAATTGTTATTTTGGATTTTTCAATATAGAATTATGGATGAATTTTTCAGTATAGAATTATGGATGAATCAAATAATGTTAGTTATATATGTATATATAATATAATTTTGAATTTTTTAATATAGACCGGGTCAAATCGGGCCAATTACTGGTTCACCGATTGGACCATTGATTCAGTGATCCACTACCTTAACCAGATCATGACCGACTGATTTTCACAACTATGCATTTGAGGATAAAACGAAGAAATAAAAGTAGAAATCAAATAACAGTTACAATAATTTTTATCTATTATTATAAATGAAAGAGGTAGAAAAACAAGACATAAAAAAGTAATGTGATAGAAATTAAGAAGAGAAAGTGTTGTAAAAACGTTTTGAAAAATGTGAATATGTAAATAAGTTTTACTATTACAAAAGTTTTATATCTACTTTCGAACAGAAAACTTATGTTCTAATTATGCAACGTATTTTTAAACTCTGATAGTATTCTTGAATGTGTTGTATGAAAAAGAAGCACAATAAGAAAAAAAAAAGGACGCACACAGTGAATTACACAAATGACAAAGTTGTTAATCATCACAAAATTCTTGAAAAGTAATGTTTTAATAAAAGACAAAAAAATAAAAACATATTTTTTAACCTACTCTATCGAATACAATTTTTAAAAAAAGAAAAAAAATCTTTTCAATACATCTTTATTGTTGATTGAATTTATATCTAACTATATTTATATCTAGGTAAAGTTAAATTCATTCTCCAATGTGTAATATTGTGATGAGTTGATCTCTGAAAAATAACAAAATACAAATATATTTCTTGAATGTACAAAAACTACAAAAATTAATTTTATGTTAAATTTGTGAAATCATTTTATCATTAAGTTGTAATATTTAAAGATTAATTTCATAATAAATTATATTTTTTCAGTATCAATTTAACATTAAGTTACAAGACTAATTTATTATTATTAATTATTAATTATCTACAAGACTAATTTATCATATATTACAAAGTTTAAAAACTAATTTTTTATTAATTTGTTTGTACGACTAATTTATTACACTTTTCAAAAACTAAATTTATTGTATATTCTAGAAATTAAATTTAAATTCTTCATCCTTCAAGAATTAATTTATCAACATCACATTTTTCATGAATTTGAATATTTATCCTTATATCTATCTATTTATATATACATACAATATTTGAGGTCTTTTAGTGAACATGTGTCAAACTTTCTATCAATGCTTGCTAGAGCTTTTTCCCTGTTCATAGGACAACGATTTTTTCCAAGTTGAGACATTATACATACATATATACATTATTTGAGGTCTTTTAGTGAACATGTGTCAAACTCTCTATCAATGCTTGCTAGAGTTTTTTCCCTGTCCATAGGACAACGATTCTTTCCAAGTTGAGACAGATTTTTTTTGTCCCGCTCAAAAACTTTTATGTACAGCGTGTTATATAAACATCGAGTGCAAACAAACTATTATTTTGCACGAAAGCTTATTGAACACATTCAAAAAGCTTTACTACCAAAACTTATTAGATTTTATTTTATGATCGTCAATTAAAAAATTAGATATAGAAAAATACATTGTTTACAAAACACACACATATCACTTGAACATTTAGAATAATTAAATCATCATTTATTTATATGATAATAAACAATATTTTTAAATATACAAATAATTAATTTTTGAACATTTAGATTTTAGTTGTAACAAACATAATTCTCTTTGCGTAATATTTACAGTTAGATGCTATAATTAATATATATATATATATATATATATATATATATATATATTCATCTTTAAATATTTAATAATATTGAGAGATTTTTCTTATAGAATATTAAATATTTAGAAATTGGTATATTTATTTATTTTTTCAATTAAATGATATTAAATTATGTTATCAATTTTTAATAATTCACCATTACAATTTAATTCAAATAGTGGGTTAAACCATTTGAGTTAATCTAATCAAATCTTTAGTTAAATGAATAAATATAAACATCACTATATTATAACACATTTATATTAGATTTATAAAAATGATTATTTTTCATATTTCATTCTTCAATAATTGAGAAAATATAAGATATTTATAGGGGTTGAAATTGTATAAAAAAAAAGGTTTTGTACCACATTAACATATAAAATAGTTTTATATCAATGTTGATCATGTTTTGAGTTTACAAAGATCAAGTCATCCATTATACTATATTTGTTTCAATAAAAATTAAAGTAATTTAAATAATTCAATTAATATAAATCAAGAAACTAACTCACATCCTAAACTTTAAAATCCATTGTACATAAGTAAAAAACCAAAAACAAAAAAAAAACAAAAGGATTTAATTTTAAAAAATAAAACCAATACATGGTTTTAGCCAAAATTCAAGGGAGCTTTTAGACTGTCACAAAAAAATCTAATGTCACAATCTTTTTTAAAGAAGTTTTCGGAAAAAAGAAATAGACATTTGTCACTTATGGGGTCATGGCCTATATGATACTTTAATGAAATAAAAATATTAAATTTTAAAATATTTTAAAATTAATGAAAATATAAACCTTTTTTTACCGTTAATC
>CM023952.1:16241940-16267701 GCA_013407115.1 Glycine latifolia | reverse complement strand
ATTTAAAAAAAAATATAATTGTTTTATGATATTTTGTACGTACCATGTATTTTTTTCTACCTTTGTTTATATTTTACTTTTTCCTTCAATTTAAATAAAATAAAAATGATACTTCTTGCATGGAAATTATTTTTAAAATCATATAAAATATTTTTAGAAACTATTTTAATTTATGAAAATTATTTTTCGTAGTTGAAATAAATTAAAACACAAAACATGTATTTGATAGTTTTAATTTTTTGATAGTTTTAAAATAAAAAAATTAATCATATTTGACAAACACTTATTATGGTCATAAAAATAGTGAAGACATTGTGTGGCCATTTATAATTCTGAATAACATACAGCATCCTTTGTTTTACAAAAGGTATTACAATGTTGACTATATTTTTGATAAGATATTTTAGTTTAAGATATTTTAGTTAGCTTATTTTACTGTTCAATATATATATTTTATTTTAAAATGTATATATATATATATATATATATATATATATATATATATATATATTCTTAGAATTTTTTTTAATTGATGAAAATTATTTCATTTGTAGTTTAAATAAATTAAAATACAAAAATGTATTTGATAGTTTTAATTTTTGATATTTTTAAAATACAAAAAAAAATTAATCATATTTGACAAACACTGTAGTCATAAAAAAGAGAGGACACTGTGTGGCCATTTATAATTACATATAATATCCTTTTGTTTTACAAGAAAGCATGTAATATTGGTTATGTTAGATAAGACATTTAAGCTATTTTTTTTAATTTTCTTTTACTAGCTGAAAAATTTATTTGACTATTTGGTAAATAATTTTTTAGTGACTTTTAGTATTTTTTGAAATGCTATTTAAAGTAACATTTTTTTAAAACACTAGCTTTTATCTTTTATCCTTTTTTTTCTTTTTTATCCCTAATATATTTATCAACTTTTATGATTATCCTTTTTAAGCAAATTATGATTTTATTATTTTTATGTCGTTTTACATTTTTCAGCTACTTCAACAATTATTTTTTTTATCAAATACCTATAATTTGATAAGTTAGTTTTTTAGCTTCTAGTTAACTTTTCAGCTAGTTTAGCTGAATATAGCCATTCTAGAAAAAAAGGTAAAATGAAATACATTATTTTTTTAATTGTTTAATGCATTTATTAAGATTATATTTTGACTAGCAAATTGTGTTGCTACTACATATATGTTGGTAAAAACAGTGGAGGTTTTGATAGAATTCATGGAGGTTTTGGCTATGGGACGAGAAATGAGATTGGAGAAGATGTTTTGAATGTTGCGTTAGCCTATGATGCTAGCGAACACATTTTTCGAAAAAGGGAGTATCATCATAGTGGTCAAAATTGTAGTCAAATTGATTTCTTTATGGCTAGAAATTCTTGTATTGACTGCAAGGTTTACCCTAGAAAATGTGTGGTGACATAACATAAGTTGGTAGTCCTAAAGGTTCGGTTCAACAAAGTTGAGATGAAATGGCAAAGTGCATCTGAGTTTTAGTGTGACTGCAAAATTCCCCTTAAGCTAAAAGGAAAATTTTATAGAATAATTGTAAGACCGACAATGTTATATGAAGCATAATGCTGGCCAGCACACAGGCAACATGAGCACAAAATTGGGGTAGCAGAAATGAGGATGTTAACGTGGATGTATAGTTATACGAAGATGGATAAGATAAGAAATGAGAATATTATTCAATGAAAGGTAGCTGTAGTTCTGGTGTGTGAAAAGATGAGGGAGCATAGATTGAGATGGTTTGGGCACGTTATGAGACGACCACTGGATGCTCCCGTTAGAGCAAGAGTTTGTTACCAAGAGCTCGACACAAAGAGAGTTAGAGGTAAATCGAAACTCACCTGGGGAAAGGTAGTTAAACAAGACCTAATAGAGTGTGATATAGATTGGCGGACGGTGTGTCTTAGGACAGAGTGGAGAAAAGCTATAAGCTTGGTGGAGGATTAAACCCATTAGTATGTCTATATTCCAGTCGTTCCCTTTTTTAGTTCTTTTCCTCTTCATTTCTCCTCTCCTCCTTTCACCCTTCTTTTATTTTAGCTTATTTTTCCTTTCTTTTGTCTTATTTTCCCTTTTTCTTCCATCTCCCTTTCTCTTTCTTTGTCTTATTTCTGATCTATCATTGGGTTCATCTACCACCGACCCCAATTAACTTGGCTTAAAGGTGTTGTTGATGTTGATGTATTATTTAAGTAGAAACCAATTCAATTGTTATGTTGTTACTGTTATTTAACAATTGCAACTACACTAGGCCAGGGTCATAAGTCTTGGTCTCTTGTTCGCCAAGATTTGATTTGGGAACTTCAAACATAACACTCTATCTATGTTCAATTATTTGGCTCAGAAGAGAGACTGTTGGAATTAATAACCTCTTTATATATCGAACATAGTCCAGTGCCTTATGAGAAGTGGATAACCATTCTTGCATGGGTTATGTCATTGTTAGTCGGTATAATGTTGTGCTGGTCTACTTATCTAGGTTGTAGAGTTGGACCTCATTTCCAATTAAGGGTCCCGTGCCACCAAAGTGATAATGATATGAATACTTCACACTTAACCAAGAGGGGGGGGTGAATTGGTTAGACCTTGGTAAATCATAAATTCTTTAATCAAAATCAGAGTTTTAAAGGATCTTTATCACTTTTCAAAACCAAGAAACCTTATTCAGTCAAATAGCTCAGCCCCTTAAAATTCAATGGATCAAAACTGACTTTTCAAGATAAGCAAATGAAACAAGAAACAATTAATATGAGGAGAGTAGATTCAGAAAACAACACACAAGCAATTTATATTGGTTCACTTCAACACCATGAAACTACATCCAGTTTCTTTCAACCAACACTAGGCTGAAGTTCCACTATTTAATTTTTGTTCTTACAAGCAATTACACAGCCTCTCTTTATCAACACTAGATAAAGTTCAGAAATCTAAAACACTATTAGATTCTTAGAGACAAACCCACTGAGAACACTACTCAGCAAAACCCCTAGAGAAACCCTATCTCTAGATACAAGTAAGAACTCAATTACAATAGCAAATTACAAAACAATATTCAAAACTAAAATTACAATCAGATTAAGGAGAGAAACAACCTGATGATCCAATGTATGCAATGCATATAAAGTTACCAGAACATGTTGAATCTTTAAAACACAAGAAACACAGCTTTCCTTAATCTTGAAATGGTTTCATGCTTCAAGAGTGACTTATTTTCACATGATCAATGCAACATGAAGCATGACTGAATTAAACCCTCAGAAAAGAACTAAGAATGCTCAGAAGACTGTTTTAGCTCAGAAAATTCGAATGGGTATTATTCCACAAAGTTACAAAAATAGCTGAGCAAGGGTTCTATTTATAACATAAATTTTTAATCGTCAGTAATCGATTAAAACGCACTAATAATCGATTAAATTACTTTGGTAATCGATTACATTGTCATTATAATCGATTAATCTGTTCATAGTTTTTCTGGGTTTGAATAACAATCAAAATAATCGATTATCTCGAATTGTAATCGATTATTACAGTCAAAACGTATTTTTCACAAAGCTTGTTTAATTGATTACAGAACCTGGTAATCGATTAAACCAGTCCTAGTGTATATTCAAAAAGATTAGATAATCGATTACAAATCCTGATAATCGATTAAGCCAGTGCAACACAGTTTTTCCAAAACAAGGTGTAATCGATTACGAACTTGGGTAATCGATTATGGCAGTTCATTGTTAAAATCAGATGTAAGCATGTAATCGATTACAACTTCCATATAATCGATTAAATAGTTCAACAATGCAATTTATATGAAAAGCGTAGGTCAAATAATCGATTAATTCAACATGGTAATCGATTAAAGTGTTCCTGAAGGTTTTCCAGTTTTAATGAAGAACAAAATAATCGATTAACCCATTACTGTAATCGATTATTACAATGAAAAATGATTTTTCTTAAAAACCTTTGAATTATTTAAAACCTTTAGTTGATTTGATAATGCTTTGTGATTTTTGTTGACTTAATTAAGTTGAATATGTAATGAATGAATGCAATACACTTGGATCACCAGAATTGCTTTTCTCTTACACAATTTAATCCTAAATTGTCTTCAAGTTGTCCTTTGCATGTTGAAAGCTCAAAACCAAATCTTGAGTGAATTACTTCTTATTTCTGAAGCAGCTCCCCCTTAAACCAACACAAAGCTCCATCTCATTTCCATTGGACTTGTCTATGGAAGTCACTTTGTGCATGTATATAATATCTACTAAATATGTCATTTACCTTTGTGAGCTAATATTGATTTTTTCACTAACTTCTTCTTTTGTATGTATGATAATAAAGCTTTTTTTAAAGGATTGTTGTCCCTTGCCTCCTATTGTACCACAATGGAGAAGCTACTGAACATCGATAGCCTTCTCATGGCAAAGGCCTTACAATCAACGCATACAAGATTTCAACGCAATACAATTTCAATTAGTCCGAGGATCTCAACATGTAGTAGACCTTTTTAAGGATTGAAATATGTAGTAGACCTTTCTTTAAATATGTAGTAGACATTTTGTTGAAAAACGTTGAATGTGTATTCCATTATTTTTATGGATGTGAACCTCAATGTGTAGTTGACATTTCTATGAAATTAGGTGCAATACATGTAATTTCTGTAGGCTTTTTAAAATTCTGGAAAAATACTAAACATAAATATGTTTCTGTAACAAACAATGTATAACAGAATCACACTTTTGTCGTACATTTTTTTTCTCCAAAAAAAAAATACTAAACGGAATCACTCTTGTATAGCACCATGTTTTAACTACCTTGCACAATGGAAATATGATTTTGTTGTGTATTTTTTCTCTCCCCGAAAAACATTATGGTATCATGTTTCCACTGCATAAAGAGGGTGTGGATTTTTTGTACAACAGAATCAATAGCAAAAGGGTCAATAGCAACTCCCTTTCTTTTTTGTTTTCCATTTATAGCAACTTTTAAAAAGGAGGCCCATGACCTAAATTCATAACATTCTAACACCAATAAAATTTGTCATCTTTGTGTTCTCAAGTATTATAAGTATCAATTTATTTTCATTTATAACAACTTTTAGGAGGCCCATGGCCCAAATTCATGAGAAGTTGACACATGGACACCTGGTAGGAGATATAAGGTTGGTCTAGTAATGAATAAAGAAAGAGGTCGTAGATTTAAATTCTTCCATTAACAAAAAAAACTAATAATTAACAACTAATATTTGTCAATTTTTTTTTTAAGTTTGTTAATTGTCGTCTTCTATGCTAGGAAGTAGGGACATACTCTTTAATGCACTTTCTAACACTTTTTTTCCTATTAGTTAAAATTTATTGAAAAATATAAAATTATGAAAAAAATTCATTAAACATGACATGACATTCACAAATTTGTGATTTTCAATAACTAATGTGTATGCATGAATTATATAAATGTGTTTTTTTAAACAACTTGATCATTTTCTATCAAGTGAAATAAAGTACGTGAAGAATTTGTATTATTTTTTCATTGGTTCAAAAAGTAAAAGAACATAAAAAGTTCATCCAATGTTTGCACAAGTGTTAAAACACATTTAATATTTTTTTTCTCAAGAACGTAAAAATTTCATCCAAGACTGCTGACCTTGGCCTAATGCAGTTGCAATTATCTTGTAACCACAATATTCATCCGCTTGGACATCGACAATGTTCAAAATTTATGCTTGCTATTCATCGGGGAATTCATCCATATAATTGTCCATTTTTTTCTTCTTGTTGTCACATTCACCCTTGCGAGCGACAATTGGAGTTCCTGAACTACCAACCATTGTGTTCATTTCATTGACACACTCCTACATTGAAGGTTCACACTTAATAGATTTCACATACTTTGGTGGACCCGTTGTTTTTATCTTCGTTGCAAGGGGACACATTGAAGTGGTATCTGAAAATGCAAGTTCACGGACTTTAGTCTTCAAGTTTTTTTACTAGACATGTCTAGCTGTGAAAATCTCTTAAACAATGGATGAACCTCATGTGCTAGAGTTAAGTCCCCCAAGAGTCACCTATGTTGTATGAATCACGAATGGATAACATCTTCCAATGTACATGAATGCTCTTCAAGGGAATGTAGTCATATATACTGATAAATTCAGTAAGCTCACAAGCACATGGTAGATTGTGAGTAACTTTAAGTGTGCAACCATAAGCATAGCTATCAATACCTATGGTGCCAACCTGTTGCAACTCATGGAAAATCAGGTCTTGTGCTTCTCTTGATACAAAGTCATGCAACTTCTCATACATCGGGGTATTAAACCTATGCTTGACCACATTTATGTTTTTCTAAAATGAAGCCTTAATTGTTGTATACTGCAAAACAAGCATGTTCTTCATTGCATCCCAACAACTACACAAATCTCCTATACTATCATGAAACAACCTCTTTAATCTCGTATGTTTTCCTTCAACCCTATGTTGTAATAAAATGAGATGTGAATAATTCTCTTAATTTAATAAAATAAAACTTAAGCCAAAAAAATTAATGTAAGAAAACTTAAGCAACTTTAAAATACTTAGATATATAAGTATGTCATGTAAAAATCATAAAAAAAAACTTATTACACTACTAAAATGCACTAGCGCGCGCACACACACACACTTATTGCACTAGTTTAGCACACACAATGCACCAAATTTAATGGTTCAACACATAGGTACATTACTCAAATTTTTATAATGTAATTGAAGACCATCATTAAGAATCAAACAAAACAAGAAAAAAGGGATGGGGACAAAATCAGAATTAAACAAAAAAAACATTGAGGGATCATCACAATAAGTGAAAGGGTAGAGATAAAATGGAACCACCAGAAAAATGGAACCACCAGAATTAGTCCATTTCAATATTTAATGCTTCTTTAAATTATTCTATTGTAGTAGCACAAAGCATAAGGGGAACAATCTATGATTCTCCTTGGACCCCAACAATAAGTTTAATATCACATTGTTAAACTCAATTACCCCAATAATTAGTTGGTTGTTGCAAGCTTTTACAGATCAACATATGCTTTGATGAACCTAGTAACACTAAAAATTGTGGCCAAGTGTGGTATTAGAAGACAGATAAATAATAATCATGCTCTCTAAGTGTATAATGAATAATTCGATCATTAAATTTGCATGTTTTAAAAAATATTTGTTGAAAGAAGTTAGTCACTTAAATAGATACTTGTATTTCATGAAATTAGTATCTAACTCTAAGTTGCAAGATACCTGAAGTAAAAAATATTTGACCTAGGAAGTGTAAGGGATTCCTTTATCTTCAATTGCCCTTTTGAATTTCACTATTTTGTTGAAAAAGCTAGTTGTTGGCTCAGCTGCCCTGTGATGGTCCAAAACTAATCCAAATTTGGATGGGAGGAACCTCTGGTGATAAAGGAAACACTGTTTCAGATAGTGAAGTCAAGTGTTCAACACTTCAACCATATGTTTAAACTTAGTAGAAAATAAATTTGGTTTTCATTAAGCTATGTTGGATTAGTATGGATTCAATACCAATTTCACAAACTTAGAATTAACAAACTTGCATATCAAATCTAGTAAATAAGCATGAAGTGAATTTGTTTAAATAGCCAAACAAAAATGAAATATAGAAAGTAAGGCAAAAACCCAATAATATATCTGTCTTGTTGAAAATTGCAAATGGTTCTGATTAATTTATTTCCAACTTTCTGTTTTGTGCAGCTTTAAGATATCTATCAAGATGTTCAGAACTTGTAAGATTGAAGTTAGGATTATGCACAAACATATCAAACATAGGATTGGCTCCCATTGCTTGTAACTGCCCAAAAATGATTGAACTTAATCTCTATCGGTAATTGAACATTTAAATTGTATAGTCAATGTGGTTAATTGTTTATGATTGAATGAAATTAAAAGGAGAAAGTTTTCCTTATAATGGCCTTTCCTTCAAAAAAAGGCTTTCCCTTTCTACAACTGAGCTACTGCTTAACTTCCCCAAAGCTAGCTATTCAAGATGAATCTCGTTCTATTATTAAATGTGAGCCTTATTACTAATAGCACCTTATTAATTTTTTGTGAATTAATTTGTGCCATTGATCCGGTGGAAAACCAACCCACTTTCAAGGGCTTTCTAGTCTTAACAATAATAGTGTCAACCAATTTCTTACCAAAAGACATTTTAATAGAAATAGTTCAAGTATCTTATTATACTATTTTGCTAGACCATGCTCAAATGGTTCAGCCAAATTTAACTATAACCAAAAATCATGCCAGTGCATAAAGTGTTGGAAGAGAATCATGAGGAAAATGTACAAGGGCTATTGACTTTTTTTTCAATCAAGTACCCATAGCATCTCCCTAAGCCATATATAAGTAGAAAATATTAAATTGACAGCTTGATCCACTCCATTACCAACCCCAATTTGGCAACTTGGAGTAACTATGATGTTTAGCCTTATGTAGTAAACTGGGATGCATTTAATTTTAGCTAAACAATGATAGATTTGAGCATTAGATATGAAGTATTCATTTGTTCTTGTGAATTTTATTCAGTTATCTTTGAATTAAGTCCATTCTATTTGTGTGTGCACCCTGTGTTTACGTACATACAT
Organism: Glycine latifolia; assembly: GCA_013407115.1. Classification (NCBI taxonomy): domain Eukaryota; kingdom Viridiplantae; phylum Streptophyta; class Magnoliopsida; order Fabales; family Fabaceae; genus Glycine; species Glycine latifolia. The sequence continues at coordinate 16,259,046 of CM023952.1, read as the reverse complement.
TTGGTCAGTTATCTTTGAGAGGTCATGTGCATCTAGAAACAGGAGAGCTACATATCTTTGGTTGATTTGTATGTAACATATTTTACTTGTGATAAGTCCAACTGGGAACTGGGAAGTCTATAATGATGCTATAACATGTGAAAAGGTGCTCTTTTGGTTGCTATTGAAAACTGTAGCGCGTTATTGACTACTTTGTAATTTTATCTTTTTCTCTCATTTTGTTCACTTGTACCTAATACTATAATTGAAATGCATATCTTTCACACTTTGTCACTGTGGTTCTATGTGCTGCCATTTTCTTTAAAGTTACTCACAACATGCCTGACTGAAGTATCCCTTGCATTTGTTAATTCGTTATCATAGTGTTTACTAATGAGGTACATAATAACTCTTATTTAATTCATAGACTGTATTTTTAAAGTAATATACTATCACAATATATTTTATATCTATTTCCATATGTATCAAGGGACCAATATGGAAAAAGATATGAAATATATTATTATTAGGGAAGAATATACTGCAGAATGAATTTTGCAATACTCAGAGCTAGTGCTCCTACAAAGGTTTACATCTTTGTCCACAACTAACATATAAGCAAAAGCTAACTCTTTTGTCTCCCCTCTCCCACTATACAAGGCATTACACGATATTTGCTCTAAGTTCACATCTGAAAATGCTAATTTTTACTTAGTTTTCTTTCGATTACTGCAGGTTGGTACTCTAAGTTACATGTCACCAAAAGAATTTATGTGCAATGGGAGTGATGCAAGTGGAAACATCATAAAATGTGGTCGATCGTCAGATATACGATCCCTTGGCTGCATTCTTTATCAAATGGTATATGAGAGAACACTATTTACATATTACAAGACATTTTGGGCAAAATTCAAAGTTATAAACTCCCTAATAAGAAAGAGGTTGTTTACTTGGGAAACAGACTTCCCAGCGATTACAGTGTCTAAGGCTTTAAAAATCTTAAGGAAAAGGGGTCACTGGGTTTGTGTAATTCAAGTAAGATCATAACTATTCTAAAGAATTCTTGTTATGTATCATACCAAGTGCTTTGTTTGCCTTTATGAACTTGTAGAATTCTTGTTATGTATCATTAAGCATTATAACCTATAACTTATGCTTCTTATACTTAATATTTTAGTGCATACAATTTTACCTATATTATTTCTATTCTTATTATTAGTATTATAAGTTTTTTTCTCGTCATGACTCATAAGTAATAGTGAGGTTTTTTTTACACCAAATGCATTAGATAATTAAACATACTTTCTAAGACAGTTCTTTAAAAAACCATCTTAGAAAGTGGTTTTTCTAAGATGGTTCTTTAAGAAACTGTCTTAGCGTTAGAAAATGGAATTTCTAGGACGATTCTTTCGGAAAATTTTCTTAGAAATTCCATTTTCTAAGGCGGTTCCTTAGAAAACCATTTTAGAAAATTCACTTTCTAAAATAATCATCTTAGCCTTAGAAAGTGGATTTTCTAAGACGGTGCTTTTAGAAAACCGTCTTAGAAAGTAAATTTTCTAAGACAGTTTTCTGAAGAACCGTCTTAGAAAATTCACTTTCTAAGATGGTTCTTTAAAAAATTGTCTTCGAAAGTGGTTTTTCTAAGATGATTCTTTGAGAAATCTTCTTAGCCTTTGAAAATGGAATTTCTAAGACCGTTCTTTCAGAAAATCGTCTTAGAAAGTGAATTTTCTAAGATGGTTCCTTAGAAAATCGTCTTAGAAAATCCATTTTCTAAGAAAAACCGTCTTAGCCTTAGAAAGTGGATTTTTTGGGACGGTTCTTCCAAAAAACCGTCTTAGAAAATTCTTTTTCGAAGACGGTTAAGTAGGACTACTTTTTAAGTGGTTTTCTAGAAGAACTGTCAAAGAAATGTCAATTTTTTTAATATTTTTAAAACAAAAAATATATTCTAAGACGATTTCGAAGAGAAACACCATAAAAATGTATGATTCTAAGACAGTTTAAAAAATTGTTGTGAAAAGTATTGACTTTTCACAAAGTTAGCTTCAAAGACGGTTCAAAAATTGTCATTGAATGGGTTAAACAACCGTCATCAAAGATGTGTTTTGTATTAGTGTAAGGAAGTATAATAAGCATAATAATTGCTACAAAGTTCTGAAATTTATACTATGACATTACTATAAACGCTTACATAAATAACCCGAACATCAAATGACAATCATATTGTCAACCCTTAATGCTGTCATAGTATAAATTTTAAAACTTTTTAGAAATTATTGTGCTCATTATACTTCCTTAGTAATGACTTTTACCTTTCAATGTTATTGTCAAATTCAAAGTTTAATTAATTATAATAGTTATAATTGTGTATATATTTGTCAGTAAGTTGTGTCTTTGAAGGACAAAAATGTTAATAAATTGTCTAATTATAGACGTATTTATCGGTAACTTAAATGAATGGACAACTTTATCAGTGTTACATACTTTCAAGGACGAAAATGACTATTTATCTAAAAATATAATTTTATCAAACTTGTCCACAATATACATTGAAGATAGAATATTTCAACATTTATTTAAAGAAAATACTGGTATCTAAGATGATGATGATGATAATAATAATAATAATGACTAATATTTTTTTATAGAGTGGATTATGTCCATTTTTAAGGTAAAAAAATATTCTCTCCAAAGCACTGGAGTGGAGCCTAACCCTTGTTAATGGTGGAACGAATTCTAGGGTTTGTTTTAAAGATGTTAATATGAAAAATGAAAAATTAATTTCATATTTTTGAAATTGAAAAAACCTTTGGGAATTGAGCCCACCTTTTAAAAATTATATATATATATATATATTAAAATTGACTATACACTAATAAATTATTAATCAATCTCAGTTTAAATAATATATAAAAGTTAATAAACAACATGAATTATTAAAAGAAAAAAAATTAAGAAGAAAATCATTTTATTTAAAAAGTGTAATTTATGTTATTATTGTTATTTAAATTATTTTTATCATAATAATTAATTTATTAAATTATGTTTTATTAATTATATATAAAAATGTACTGTTAAAACTTTATATATATATATATATATATATATGAGTTTGCTCTTAATTTTTTCCTTATGAAACTATTAGTAACCCACATTATAAATTTTGGGAAAAAAATCATTTATCATTATTTTTAATTAATTTATATAGGAAATCATGGTAATTTTAAATTTATTTCTTAAAAAAAAAAAAAAACATGAACCTCGTATCCACCCACATCTAAAACTGTGGGTGCTCGGCAATGGCGAAGGCTTGGTGAGCACCGAACGTGAGTTGATGACCACTAACTTATTATTAGGAACCAAAATGAGTTTTGTTAACTTTTGTTTCCAGAATTTTGATTTTTCCGAGTCTAATTTTTACTTTTTTTATCATCATCTACAGGTATCAAATCAAAATTTCAGATTTTAACATGAATCAAGATCTAAACTGAGATATCGTTGTTGTTGTCGTGTCGTTTACTATCTTTCTCCCCTCGCTTTTTTTTTTGTTAGCTATCTTTCCCTTCCACGATTAGAGATTATTCTATGTTTACCAAAGTCGGAATGGTGACTGATGATGTACATGTTTTTACCTACATCAATTATGTTTTTTAAATTTTACCTGAATATTTTGTATGTAGAAGTTATTTTAAGTTTTACCTACAACAAATAATAAGTACAATAATTATTTAAATTTTAGTTACATTTTTGTAGTTAAAATTTTTTTTTTTATTTTTACCTTAAAAAATTTATGTCGGTAGGAAAAATCGGCATAAATCATTTTTTTTAGTGTCTTATGTTCTTCATAAAGACTGAGTCGGTGCAGAGCATGGGGAACACGAGATGAGAATAGATGAGGGTTGTGGCTGCTGTTCATCACATTTGGGTCGGCATATTGGGCCAATTGCTTGGGGGATTAGGCTAGTAGGGACACGATTGTTTCTTCAATGGATCTTTGGGTGAGTTGTTACTGGTTCATGATATTGGAGAGGAGAGGAGAGATGAAAATTAAAATTTAATGTTGATGAAAAAGAAAAGAGAAATTCATTTTTTTCACATTCAATAATAAATTATCATAATATCCTTATTATATCTTAAGTAGTAGTGGTTCTAATTTTCTTTCCTGTCTTATTATATCTTGAGTAGTAGTGGTTCTAATTTTCATAATTTATAATTTATTTTACATGATATTTTTGTTTCATTAGTCTATTAGTCCTTAGCCTATTTATCAATGCGTTATACTTGTCCAAAAACTTTAACATAAAATATGTCTTTTAAGTAATTTAATAAATTGAGTTTTTTAAGAAGAATTTAATATATTAAGTTAAGCATTTAAAAAAAGACTACACTAAATAAATAATAAACCATAACACATAATACCAGTGTTTTAAAACCTGGACCGACCCAGACGGTCGAACCGGTTGGACCGCGACCCGATGACTGGAGCGGGTCGAGTCTATCATCGGATCGGCCATGCTTTCAACCCGGTGCGACCCGGCCGGGTTCATGGTTCAACCGGCGACCCGATGACCAGGACCGGGTCGCTATTTAATAAAAAAAAGTCTTTTGCAGTTTTGCCTCCAAGCTGCATCGCTTTCGTCTTCTCCTTCTGAGCACTCGTGTTGCCGTCCGTATTTGGTTTTCAACGGGGTGGGGGCGTGGAGTAACAAGGATCTGTGCTTGGAGGGGGTGAAGGGGGAGTGGTTGCAGCATTAACGAGAGGTGGGTTGGGTTGCTGGATTAATGAGAGGTGGGTGGGGTTGCACGTTGCAGGATGCCTATTTTTAAAATTTTTTTTTAACAAAGTGTTTGAAATTTGAAATTTACTATTTTTTAAATCTTAAATTCTATAATAGTGGATAAATAATGTATGTAAGAGTAAGTTTTTCTTTTTTTCTTAGACACATAAAATTTGTTTCTAAAATACTCATAAATTAATAATAATATTTATATAGAATAAAAGTAAATTGATTGTAAATATGAGTTATTGAGGAATTGAGATAACATTAATTATTTTTACTCTACTGCAGATACTATTTTTTTGTTGTGATATTTTAAGAGTCTCAAAACATGGAAATACACCTCATTTTCATCTTTAAAATTAAAATAATTTATCTTTTTTCTATTTAATTAATATTTGAAGTTATTTTTTATTTATGATACTTTATATGTTACTTTTTAAAATTTAAATTTTTTAATTAGATAAAAAAATGGTTTGAACTTAAACTTATTTTATTTAGCTTATGTTTGTGATATTTGTTACTTGTTTGCTTGAATTTGGACAATGATATTTTTTTAACATTTTGGTATCTGATTATCTATGTTATGAAAACAATATTAATTTGTGATTTTTTTAAAATATTTTAAAATATTGTCATGCGGGTTAATTAGTGACTTATCGGTTCGACCACTGATCAAATCATGCGGGTCAATCAGTGACCCATCGATTCAACCATTGACCGGATCATGCGGATCAATCAGTGACCCACTGGTTCGACCACTAACCTAGTGACCCAGTATCCTGATCGGTTCAGTAACTGGGTCGGTTTTTAAAACACTGCTACAAGAGGACGTCCTTGGCGCATTCGAATGTCCTATAAAACGGTGCGTAGTGGCGCCCATGGCCAAGTACCAGGGGGAACTTGTCGTCAAAGGAGGTGAAGAACTCGCGTCGGAGGATAAAACGACATCATTAACAAAATAAGAGTGTCCGATTAACCTGTAGTGAAGAACATGTAAGAGTTTAAGTCCTTGCAGTGTGTTCCTAGGAAGACGAAACCTTTCCCTTTGTCATGTTCAAAAGCTCTTAATTTTCGCCTTTTCAAGAGTTTTGGTCAGTGTTATGAAAATCGGTCCGGCCCAGCAAGGACCGGTGACCCGGCCGGTTTTGGAACCCAGATCATTGAAAAGCGAAGAAGAAGAGGCGCGCAGCCAAGAAGAATAAATGAAGAAACGCAGCCACTAGGAAGAAAAAATGAAGAAGCACAGCCAAGAAATGAAGAAACGCAGACTGTGTAGCCACCAAGGAAGAAGAAGAATTGAAGAATGCATTGAAGAAGGAGAAAGCACAGGCTGCGCAACAAAGAAGAAACACAAAAGAAGAAGAAAGCGTAGCGCAGCCAACAAAGGAAGAAACAGCAACGGAAAAGACAATATATAGTGAATAATAGGGTTTTTTTATTTGGGCTTAATATGGACCAGACCACAATGTTGCTTTCTTTACCTCCTTTATTACTTTCTGCAGTTTCTATTTTATATTTTGAAATTGGCTTTTTGCTTATTTGTTTATTAAAAATTAATCTTGTTTTAATTTAAGTACTTATTATTTACAATCTTAATCAAATAATATTAGTTATATATATAATATAATTTTGAATTTTTTAATATAAACCGGGTTAAACTAGACTAATTACTAGCCCACCGGTTAGACCATGGTTATCAAATTATCGATTTAAATCGTAGAATTGTCCGATTTTACGAGTCTACTACCCCTCTACGAGTTAAATCAGACGTAGACTCTTTTTTGGAGTAGAATCGCATGATTCTACGTAGAATCGCTAGATTCTGAGTAGAATCGCGATTCTACTACATTTTTGCAAGTTTGCTGGGTTTAGGAACGATGTCATTTTGAATAGCAATTTTTTCGGATTTGGTCAAGATCATAACATATTTGCTTCCTGCACCCTTTTTTTTGCTTACTATACACCTTCTGGCTTATTTTTTATATATTAAAAACTGGACTTTTGTTTTAATTTAAGTAATTTCTATTTATACTCTTTTTTTTATTAATACACTTTACTTATATTATCAACTTTAATACTTCAATTGTTATTTTGAATTTTTAGTATCCCTTATTTATACTTGCACTTATTTAATTTGACTAAATAAGTTATGTCATTGTTTCATATTTATATATAGGTAATTTATTCTCTTTTTTTTTGTCTGAAGTAGACTCTTATGATTTTACGGTTCGATTCTACGAGACCTCCACGATTCTACGTAGAATTGCAATTCTGACAACCTTGGGTTAGACCATTGACTCAGTGACCCACTACCTCGATTGGGTCAATAATCGGACTAGTTTTCATAACACTGATTTTGATAAATAAATGTCAATGTGCTAGGAGGGCTAAAGTTGGAAAGAGAATAACTTTTGAAATGATTGACTGTTTTTTGATTGAGTAGGACAATTTTCGATGTTGTCTTTTCGAAAGCTTTAGTATTACTCAAATAAATTTTTATTAACATAATATTGTATTATACAGATATTAAATTCAGATTTTATAATTTATATGAATAATTTTTTATATTATTTTGAATTTTAAATATATCATTAATTATTTATTTTAAATTTTATTAAATATATATTAATAAATATGTGAATAAATATTTTAATATATTTTTATATACATATATTTCAAAACAAATATTATTATTGAGGATGTTATCCAAAGTAAGATCTCCTTTTCTTTGATAATGTCTTGTATGTTTTATTTTTACTTTCTTTTAAAAAAAATTGATTTAGATAATTTTCTTTTAAGTTGATATGAGATAACAACAATTAAGTGAATTTTTTAATTATAACAAAAATAATTTTTTATTTAATTTTATTTTTCTATTTTAAACTTCACCTAAAAATATTTGAACTGTCAAATAAAAAATTATTAAAAAAATATCATTTAATTTTGATTGGAATTGAAAGAAAAAATAAATTATATTAATGTTAATTTTTTGATTTGATATTTGATAATTTGATGAATTTTTATTAAATTATTTTCCAAATTTAATTCTAAATATATTTACATTATGATATCTTTTCTTTTAACTTGAATTATTTGAAAAAATTATTAAGTGATTTACCTTCAAAAAATTTGTTTTTAGTTTTATTATAGTTAATTCTATTTTAAATTAAATTATTTTTAAAAATAACTTGTTCATTAAATTTTTTCATGAATAAATAACATAACAAATAAAATTTTATTAAAATAAATACATAAATATTTATTAATGTCAATCAAATGATATATTTTTATAAATGATAAAATCTTCAATAACTTTCATTTGAAAGATCTAAATTTTAATATTGAAAAAAATGTTATTAAATAATTTTTTACAATTATTTAGAATAATTTATTAAATATTTTTTGTGAATAAATATCTTAAGAAATGAAACTTTATTAAAATTATTAAATAAATATTTTTCTATTATTAAATTTCAACCAAATATTCATACTAAAATATATTTTCATCAATGATAAAAATATTGTATAATTTTCATTTGTAAGGTCTAAATTTTAGTATAATATAAAATATTATTAAATAACTTTATATAATTATTTAATCATTATAAATAATACAATAATTTGTCATGTTATTATCGAACTAAAATATACATAAAATAAAAAAATTAAATTCTGGTGTAAATATTTAGTTGCAAAGTATTTTTTATTAATTTTTATTAATTCAGATGAAAAAAATATATTATAATTAATGTAATTATGTAAAAGATAGATATTATTAATGAATAAAAAATAAAAATGATATTGATTGCATAGATTGTATCTATCATTTTGAAGAAAATGAACATAGAGAAAAATACTAATAATAATAATATACCTTTTTTTGTTAAGTATAGAGAAAATAAATTCTTAAGTTTTTTTCTTTCATTTTTTTTTAAGGCACAAACAATAATTCCACCTCCACGGCATACCTCCATTATTTGTACTCTCCCTCTCTGGTCAAATATATTACCTCACAATCGCACCTGGCACCTGATCTTTAGTATCATTATCAAATCAGCTGGCATCAACTTTTATTGCATATCACAAACAATCAAACATATGGTGCATAACCTTAATTAGTACGTTCTATTATGCACCATGCAGATGCTTCCTGTTCATGCAAAAAAGACTATCAGTATCAGTATCAGTGGTCCAATAATTTAAGCTCTCAAAAAAGTGTGGCCAAGAGAAAAGTTGTGATCCTGGCCAGGGCGTATTGGAAGTATGGGACCACTTAAAAACTGGTCCACCCTAGACATACCCATACAGCAAAAGTTGAGTTTTTGTTTGTTGAATTTACACATGAAGAGAGGAATTATTCCATCATTTGATAATAGGATAGTATAGTATGGAAATTGGAATGGACTCTGCACGTGGAATTTAAATCAATTATTCAATTTTATGTTCCGACAAAAAATGCACGGGAAGAAAAGGGAAAAGAATTGTTTTTGCATAGAAAAATATTTTTATTATATAATATTTTAATTTTTGGTTAAACATATAATTGTCCCTATATTTGTGGCGCAGATTTTTAATTTGGTCCTAATTGTATATAAAAACTTAATAAATCAGTCAATATGGGTGCATATAATTGTTTCCCCTTTTCTATATCTTTATCATTATATATATATATATATATATATATATAAGTAAAAGTGAGAGTAAAAATATTATTTTAATTTTTCTATTTTCTAATGATAAATGAGTAATTTTATATAGTTTTTCATACTAAAAATAAAACATTTAATAAAATGTTTGAAGATATGATGACAAACTATACTTAAGATGTTGCATAAAGCGTTTGTGGTCCCCACTTTCTCTCTATATAGTGTTGATTTTAAGGGGGAGATTGTTGACTTTAAGGAAGCTGCAAGAAGATGAAAACAAGGATGAAGACTTGATGTATTAGCTTTTTGCATGCCCAATCATTTGAAGACATTTGTAATTTGTCTAAGTGGTTCAAGTGCTATGCCTTGTGGTCTTTCATTTGCATTTGAATTCTCATTATCATCCATACATAGTTTTTGATTAAAATCTCAAAGCAATCCAATGATTTCATAAGAAGTTAAGTTCTCATGGCTAGTTTTTTTTAAAAAAGGAATATTTACTGCTTTAATCGATTACACAAGTAATTTAATCAATTAAAGACATTCATATTATTTCTGGAAAAGCCTTGAAGTTGTAATCGATTACATTATGTTTTATGAAAATCATGCATTGAAAATATAATGAATACCTAATCAAATAAACTAAGAGGGGGGGGGGGGGATGAATTGGTTTTACCTCCTTTTTAATATTTTCTTTCAAAATAATGTAACAGCGGAAGAATTTAAATGGATCGTATCTTATACAAAACCAATTTAGAAAACAATTACCTTCACCAATCAATTAACTCCTATGCAATATCAAAGTTTGAATGATAAGCAAATTAAATACTACAAGAATTCAATGAAACATAAACTGAAACTTAAATGCACAAAAGATTTATACTGGTTCACCTCTCAACCCCGGAGGCTACATCCAGTTTTCCTTCCAACCCAAATTAGGTTAGAGTTCCACTATAACAAATCTTTGTTCTTTACAAGCTGATGTGTTGCAAACACATCTTAATTATAGCTTAGTTTTAGGTCATATTTGTATTGAATAGTTAGAAAATAACTCTAGAATTAGTCATATTTAGTATTTTGTATTACATAAGGCATTTTAATACCATTTAAGTGTTTGCAGGTCAAAAAGAGGGATTTACAGGCAAATAACAAAGGAAACAAGATCTGGAGCATCACGCGGGTCGCGCCACAATTCACGCGATCCACTTGGAAGACCAGAGAAGATCACGCATGTCGCGCCATTATTCAAGTGAGTCGCGTGAGAACTTCTAGGTTTAAGCCATTTCAGCTCTGACATTCCACGCGACACACTTGGTAATCCACGCGGGTCGCGTCCGTACTCAAAGAAATAAGCAATTCTTCACTGACCTTTCACGTGAAGCACTTCAGGTTCCACGCGACACGCGCCAATCCTTTTTGCCAATCCACGCGACTCGCGTGGTATCGCGCGCGAGTCGCGTGGTTATGATTTTCTTTCCTGAATTAAGAAGATATATGTTTCGAAATTAGGAAGAAAGTTTTGCTTTGTTACTGTAATTAAAATACTCGATATATAGGAGAGTTTCTGGATTAATAGAAAAAAGAAGGGGGGCATAGAGAGACACACGGGGATAGAATTACACACAGAATAGAGAGTTTTAGTAAGAGCAAACCCTAGGAATCAAGATTTGGAGTCAAAGTTCTGCATAATCATGTTTCATCCAATTGCTTTGGTGTTCTTGAAGCCTATGGCTAGCTAATCATCTTATTGTGGAAAGGCCATGAACGTATGAGTTTCCTTCTGTAAATTGACTGGTATTAAATGCATATGTTTTGTTTATTTTAATTCTTTTCTGTGCTTAATTATAATCTTGTTTAGAATTGATCACTCTGAATGAGTATTGAGAGTTATACTTCGCAATGGACACGTTGGAATTATAACATCGGACCTGTTAAGATTAACACTTGCTCTTCACCTAGACATAGGGATGCATGAGTGCGGAGGTTATAATATGTTCTTTGATTGCTTGAACTGATTAGTTTCGCTAAGACATTAGGTTACAAACTCAGTTTAAAGGGTTAATTAACTAAGACATTAGGGATTAACTAAAATAGAAAAGACTTATTCTCCGAGTAAACATAACACGAACCCATAAGATTTGTTCTCTGAATTCTTAGTTTGACAGAATCGCTAGAAGGTTAGGGTTCTCGATCGAATTAAAGGGTTGAATCGCTGGTTATGACTCTAGTAGTTCTAGGATTTACGAATATAGGAGAGATTGATCTTATGTAAACTTCAAGATAAAATAATCAGTCAATTGAAGGAGGTAATACTTATAAGGGATTGTGCCTGACCACAATTATTTCTCATTGGTAATCTTTCAACTTAAATTTATTGTTTTATTTGATTTTTTTTCTTTTTATCAATACAATCATTCAACAACTTTTACGTATTTTTCTGTTCTTGTTCAATCATAATCTTTATAATTATTACTAAAAATTACTCAATCCCTGTGGAGACGATACTTTACTTACACTTTATTACTTGTTAAACGATCGGTGCACTTGCCGTAAACATATTCGCATAAATCGCGCAACACAAGCATACAACAAGGTCTCTTTTACCTACCCTAGGCAAAAATCAAGATCTACTTCCTAGATTTTTCAAAAGACCAAGAACCAGAGATCCCCTCTCTGTTCTTCCCCTAGAAAACCCTTTCTAGACAAGCTTTAAAGAACCCCAAATGTTATATGGAAAATAAACAAAGTTTACACAACAAGTAATAACAAAACAAAAGCTTAAGGTTCAAGAAAGGTATCACCTCATTTTCCTCTACAACTAAAATGATATGAACAAATTAATCAACCTGAGATGATGTTTATCATGCTTTCTTGAAACTTCTTTTATCACTAGCTTGCATGGATGTTCAATCACAATGAATATCTTGACTCAACACACATGTAGATCCTAACACATTTGAATAACTCTCTAATTTCTGACTTTCAATACTTTGAGAACTCTTAGAGAATGTAAAACACAAGGTATGTATGAGTACTCTCTTTCTAATGTGTTTTCTTTCAAAGACACAACTTTTCTATTATAAAAAAAACTGATTTAACTACCTGTAATCGATTATTTCGTTATAGTAATCGATTATTTTAACTTTGGTAATCGATTATTTTGTCCATATAATCGATTAATTTTTTCATCACAAATCTGGAAATCTTGAATGAACATAATAATCGATTATATCACCATTTAATCGATTAAGCCAGTGGAGCATAGTTTCTCAATACACATAAGTAATCGGTTATATACCAATTTAATCGATTAAGCCAGAAGATGACTAAAACTTGACAATGCATGTTTAATCGATTACAATCATCTGGTAATCGATTAAACCAGGTGATCATGCTGTGCTATATTATGCAGATTGCTTATGTAATCGATTATTTACCCAGATAATCGATTATTTCAGTAAGTTCCTAAATCTATGTCAAGCTTATTTAATCAATTACAAGACAATGGTAATCGATTAAATTGTTCTTAAGGCTTTTTCCAGAAATCACAAGTAAGCTTGTAATCGATTATTCTGCTCATGTAATCGATTAAAGCAGTGAAAAACTATTTTACACTTATCTAAATGCCTTTAAGAAATCCTATTACTTTGCACATACTAATATGATTAATAACCTATTAATGAATGCCTGATTTACTTAAAAGCTACAGAGGATTATAAGGATTTAACTCATGAACCAAGCTTTAACCAAAATTACAAATGCCATCATATTGAGTGGGTATGTAAAATATCAAAACATAATTGCTTCCATCATCCTTGAATCTTTTGCTTCAGCTTCTTGATTCTAACATGCATTACTGGAATAATTGATTATCTTGTTATGTAATCGATTATTTTTATTCATTAGTCATGATGCATTTCTGGTATAATCGATTACCATTTTAAGTAATCGATTACACAGGCCAGATTTGTGTTTTAAGCTTTACTTGTTTAATCGATTACCAGTCTTATGTAATCGATTATTTCTTCATGCTTCAAATATACTTAGACTGTTTTAATCGATTACGTTTCGGTTTAATCAATTATCTTGTTTATGGAAATATTTCCAGGAAGCTCAAGAACATATTAATCAATTATGTGATATTTTAATCAATTACATATGGTTAAATAATCGATTACTTTGTCGTTTTAATCGATTATTGTCAGTTAAATCAATTTTTTAAAAGCTTTGCTTAACTTGTCTTTATAAATAGACTTAGAACGAATTGTTCTGTGTAACTTTGAGCATTTGTGTGAATCACTAAAAAGATAGAAAGCTTTTTCCAAAGCCAAAATACTGATTTGTTCTAAGAGTGAAAAATCTCTCATGAGATCAAGAAAGTTGAATCTTTGAGATGAGGTTTTAAAGAAAAGAAGATATTTCAAGAGTTCTTATTCTGAGCTTTGAATTGCATTCAATCTGACTAATTGGTAACATCATTCATTCATTCATTTGAAGGATCACAGGTTGTATCTCTTGAATGTTTCTTTAGAATTTTTCTGGTTATTAAAAATTCTGTTGGTTTATATCTTTGATTCTTTAAAGCTGTTTTCTAGTGTAGGGTTCTCTAGAGGTAAGAACAGAGTAGGGTTCTTTGGGTCTTGATCATTTGAAGTCTATAGGATTTAGATTTTTGCTTCTTTGTCTAGTGTGGACAAAGGTGATCATTGTAAACTGCTTGTAAAGATGCTTTGATATAGTGAAAACTCTAACCTAGTGTGGGTTGGAAGTAACTGGATGTAGCCTCCAAGGTTGAGAGGTGAACCAGTATAAATTGCCTTGTCTCTTGTCTTGAATTCTGTATATTTCATTGCTTATCTTTGTGAAATTAAAATATTATCATAAAAGAAACTATTTCTGTCATTACATGCATATCAAGGATTGATCTTGATTGAAGAAAGAGTTCTGAATTTTCAAAAGGTGAACAAGTGATACGATCCAAGATTTTAATTCCGCAATTTATTTTAGAAAGTTTTAAATATCAGTTTTGAACCAATTCGCCCCCCTCTTGGTTTATTTGCAGTATATTCATTGTGTTTTCATATAGTAGCGACCTCATGTCAAGTGTCAAAGCTATTAGACAATGGCCAGCTAGGATCTTTCAGTGGATTGAAGCATTGAAGTCTATATAAATCCTTAAGATGTTTGTGTTAAGACCATCGAAATAACACAAGAGAATATTCTAACAAAATGAACGAGTGTTGTAACACTATCAATCCATTGGACGAAAGAAACTTAAGCATATTGAGTGAATCGTAGCTTTGCTAAGCTAGCGAGTTTCATTGTATTCGAGCTTATTGTGTACACACTCTTTGAGTGATTATAATACATTTTCTATCAAACATATATTGTTTGTGAAAGTCAGGAGTGACTTAGTGACAAAGAATACTTGGGTCTTAATCTTAGGGAGAGATTAAGTGTAGTGTTAGGAGTAACCTAGAGAGTACTAGTTGTAACCAGAAGTGACATAGATAATACTTGGTTGTAATTAAAGAATCGATTAGTGGAACCCTTTAAGGTTTAAAGTAGAATTGGATGTAGCCTAAGAATTGGGGTGAACCAGTATAAAACCTCTGTGTTTTCATTACTGCTTATATATAATTAGTTCTTTTCTTCAAGTCACTTTAATTTTACATTATCATATCCAAGTTTTGTAAACTATTTTTCTAAGCACAAACTAATTTCGAGCCTCTTGGACGAAATCCTTCGTCCATTGATATATGTTTGAAAAAAAGCTTTTAATAATTTACGAAAAGACTAAATTTTATCCATCATATTATTCAACCCCCTTCTAGTGTGTTTCATGATCAGTACTTCATACTATTGGCAAACAATTTGCTCAAATTATGTGGCTAGAATATTGCCCAATATTATAGAAGTATCTTAAGAAATGATACTTAGACTTTCAATGTACTACTTGTAGTATGATGTAGTTCGCTTGTCAAAGAGATATCAATCTTGGAAGTATTTTTTTCAAGACAGACCTAATTAACTTATTAATATAAGTTTAGGGACCCAATAGAAAAATACATTAGGAATCTAGCTAGTTAAAAAAATTCAAATAGTTAAAGAGTTAAGGAACCCGTAGGTGAATTTAACCTAAATCCATATGATTGAATACTTTAAAAATAGCATAAGATTTTTTAAAACATTATCTTGTTTGTTAAATATTAATCTTGTACATTTATTATAAGATTCAATGATTAATATTTATTATTTTCACATAAAAATTAACATATACACTTTTTTCAAAAAAAAAACTATCATTAGAGATGTTGTTCATGGTAAGATCTTCTTTACTTTGACAATGTCGTGCATATTTTATTTTAACTTTCTTATAAAAAAATTTGATATAGATTTTTTTTTTTTAAATTTTTTGTGTGGTTTTTGCAAGTTGATATGGGATAACAAAAATTAAATAAAGATGTTTGATTATAATAATTTTTTTAAATTCAATATTTTTTTACTTTAAACTTTAAACTTCATGTTAAAATGTTTGAACTGTCAAATAAAATATTATTAAAATAATTAATGTCATCTAATTTATATTCGAATTGAAGAAAAAAAAATATATTAATGTTAAGTTTTTGAATTGATACTTGATAATTTTATGAATTCTTTATTAAATTATTTTCAAAATTTAATTCCAAATATGTTTACATTGTGATATCTTTTCTTTTTAACTTGAGTTATTTCCAAAAATATATTAAGTCATTTAGCTGTGGATTTTTTTAATTTTATTATAATTAATTCTATTTTAAATTAAATTAGTTTCAAAAGTAACTAGTTCATTAAATATTTTTCATGAATAAATGTCATAAGAAATATAATTTTATTAAAATAAATGAATAAATATTTATTAAATTTCAATAAAATATTCATCAATGATATATTTTTATAAATGATAAAATCTTATATAACTTTCATTTGTAAGGTCTAAAATTTAATATTGTAAAAAATGTTATTAAATAATTTTGTATAATTATTTTAGAGGAATTCATTAAATATTTTTCATGAATAAATGTCATAAGAAATGAAACTTTATTAAAATAAATAAATAAATATTTTTCTTTGATTTTAACTAAATATTCACGAAAAAATATATTTTTATCAATGATAAAAGTCTTGTATAATTTTTATTCGTAAGGTCTAAATTTTAGTGTAATAAAAAATGTTATTAAATAACTTTGCATAATTATTTTATAATAATCATTATAAAGAATACAATAATTTGTCATGTTATTGTCCAACTAAAATATACAAAAAATAAAAATTATATAAGAAAATAAAAGAAGAAAATTTGTATAATAGTTGCTGAAAAAATTAGTTGCAAAAGTATTTTTTATTAATTCAGTTGAAAAAATATATTATAATTAATGTAATTATTTAAAAGATAGATATTACTAGTGAATGAAAAAGAAAAATGGTATTGATTGCATACATTGTATCTATTATTTTGAAGAAGATGAACATACAGAAAAATACTAATAATAATAATATATCTTTTTTTGTTAATTATAGAGAATATAAATTCTTAAGTTTTTTCTTTCATTTTTTTAAAGGCACGAGAGAACTTTAGAAATCTACTGATCACAAACAATATTCCTATATATATATATATATATATATATATATATATATATATATATATATAT
>CM023952.1:16211872-16241930 GCA_013407115.1 Glycine latifolia | reverse complement strand
ATATATATATATATATATATATATATATATATATATATAAAAGTGAGAGTAAAAATGTAATATTATTTTTTCTGTTCTTTTTAAGGATAAATGAGTAATTTTATATAATTTTTTATCGTAAAAATAAAATATATTTGCCCTAATAATTTTAAGACTAAAATAGTAGTTTTAACTTTCCCGTATTTTTAAGAACAAAAATATATGTAACTATATTTATATTTCTTATATTATAATTATTATAATTTTATATTTAGAACGTGATATATAAATTGAAATAAATCATAAATTAAATAACTAAACATGTTATATAAAATTTTATATTTTTTCATTTGATATTTCCGGTTTATAATAAATAGATTATAATTTTATATTAAAAATAATATTTTAAAAATAATATCTAAAAATATAATATTACTTGTTATCAATTAATTTTTAATATAAAATAAATAAATTAATCAAATAAAAATATAGATCAGTCTCATTCATTGATGAAATTTTGATTTCAATGAATTACTTCATGATCTTATTTTAATAGAAAAATTACGTTATTTTTTAAATCATTTTATACATAAATATAACTAATCATGCAATCCATTAAATGAAATTAAATAATGACCTTATTTGACTAAGAAAATTAACGTACAAAATTAATATTGAAAGAATAATTAATAAATAAAAATATAACATTAATGGTTATCAATTAATTTTTAATATAAAATAAGTAAATATTTCCATGAAGATTTATCGGTGAAAATTATTATGTAATCCTTGCATATATCTTTTAAATATTGAGATATTAAAATGTAATAAACTTATTTCATTTATTTATATATATATATATATATATAAATGAAATAAGTTTATTATAATTGAGAAATGATAACTTTTAATTTCAGCCATTAGATTAAAATTAAAAAACCAATGAATGAGATTAAAACTTAAAAAAAAAAAAGTCACGTGCCTTGTTTCTTTTCGTTCCCTCCCTCTTCTTTTAACACCAACGCACAATACTAGCCATGACTTTGCAAGCAACTTTATTCCATTGTTATGCACCATTTTTTCTGCTTAGGATTTTTCGAGTCATAAAATTTTATCTTCCTTTTTAGCAGATAACAGTTTGTAAAAATTCAGCATTAAACTCATCCAAGTCTTCTGGCTCCTCGTGCAGATTTTTCTTTCAACGCGCCAAACTTGGTCTTGGCACTTTCTTCAGTACCCATCTCGGTGGGACAAAATGTTCTAGAAATTCATGGTATCCGTACCATGGGTCCCCATGCCATTAATATTAAAATATTAAAATATGTTTTTTATTTGTAATTATATTGTGAAATATAATTGATTTGAACTTATATAATATTGTAACTTTATTTAAGCTTATTTTGTAGAGAGTAATTTTTAGTTAATTTTGAGTGGAGATCTCAAAATAAATTTGTTATTTATTTTTTATTTTTATTTTTAAGAATAAATAATAGATATTTTTAATTTTATAGAATATTTGAAAATATTAAAATTAGTTTCTAAAAGAAAATATTAGAATAAATAAATATTATGATAAAAGTATTTTAAAATATATATTGAAGTATTAGAGTTGATAATACAAGTAAAATATATTAATAATAAAAATAGAGTATAAATAACAACTAACTAAATTAAAACATAAGTCCAGTTTTCAACAAACAAAATAAGCCAAAAGCCAATTTCGAAATGCAAAATGGAAATTGCATAAGGCAAAAAAAGGGGTACAAAAAGCAACATTGTGAATCTGGCACACACACACACACACACACACACACACACACACACACACACACACACACACACACACACACACATATATATATATTCTTCTCTTCCAGCACACACACACACACACATATATATATATTCTTCTCTTCCAGCTGCGCCTACTCTTCCTGACTGCGCCTTCTCTTCCTGTTGTGCCTTCTTTTCCTGGTTGCGCCTCTTCTTTTCTTGGTTGTGCCTCTTCTCTTCCTGTTGTGCCTTCTCTACCTTTGCCACATGATTTCTCTCCTTCCCTCATAGCCTCCTCCAACAAGTGTTCTTCCTTTTTGGTTTCTTTTTTGGCAAGGGCGGTGGCAGTGACGGCTGAACCGTGATGCGATGACGTGTTGGGTTGGTGGCGAGGTGGCGGTGACGGTCGAAGCATGAGAGCGTGAAGGCAGCGAAGGCGCAAATTGAAACTGAAACCCAGATCAGTTAAAAAAATCGGTCGGATCACCGGGTCACCGCAAAAATTACCGAGTTTGGCCGGATCATCCTGAGCCAGATGCATGATCGGTCCAATAACTAAATCGACCCGGTTATGCCACCGGGTACCGGTTGGACCAGTTTTCACAACACTGGATATAAGTTCCATTCATCTCAATTTTTTACACCACTACAAAACGCACTTTCTACGTCGGTTATTTAACACATTCTATGACGGTTCAAAAATCGTCTTTGAAGCCAGTGTCGTGGAAAGTCAACACTTTCTACGAAGATTCACATACCATCTTAAAAGGTTCGATTTCTAAGACGATTTTCCAAATAACTATCTTAGAATATTTTTTCTTAAAAATTAATTGAGGATTCTAAGACGGTTATTAATAAAATCGTCTTAGAAAGTCTACATTTTAAGAGGATTTTTTGCATAGACCGTCTTAGAATGTAGACTTTTAAGACAGTTTTGTAAATAATCGTCTTAGAATGTCTTTGCGTTTTTAAAAAAAAAAAAGATTCTAAGGCGATTTTTTGCAAAAACCATCTTAAAATATAAACTTTCTAAGACGGTTTTAAAAAGAGGTTTTTTTAAAAAAATTAAATTTGAGGATTCTAAGTCGGTTTTACAGAGATCTGTCTTAGAATATATTTTTAAAATAACAATTAAATTACAGTTTTTTTTAATTATGTTCTTAATTATACATAGTTTTTAAAATTTTAAAATGACCTGAATTACAATAACAAAGGAAATGTTAGAGAAATAGATAACAACAAAAATTAATTCAATTTAAAGATAATTATAAATGATAAATAATATAACCAAATTTATTCCTACACAATGAGAAAAGAATAAAGAAAAGGCAGTGATGATTATTGAAGATGGTAACTAGCCATCACATGATAATTAAGTCAGTCTACTTCATTTTTCATTAATTATGGGGAAAAATTAAAAGAAAAAATAATTGTAAATTTATTCCTACACAAATAAAGTTACATAAGGACTATTGAAAAAATAACGCTTGAAACAAATTTATCTTGATGTGTGCTAGTATTTAAAAAAAAGCTAAGAGAAATTGATTTCTTACTTTACTCCATATTTTATCTAAGAATTCATTCATTACTATGGCATTCTGACCATACATCATAGGAGATAGATAATAACCTCACATAATCCTTGGCTCAATGTCATCTACAAACACGTACCAAAAGAAAATATATTGCACAAAGTATTTGTTTGAACTATATAAAATATGACTATAAAAGAAGAATAAGAAAAACTTAACATTATGATCTTATTATGCTTCCTTAAACAAAAAGATCTATACAAAATCAAAAAGTGATCAACGACTTACCTTTGGCAATAACAAAACCTCCTTGCACAAATACGAATTGCATGCAGGGACAAGGTACCCAGTGTATTAGCAACAACTAGTGTTCTACCAGATGCTGCAAGGAACCGAAATAAAGAGAGCCATCTGATGAATGCCAAATAATGCCAAGAATTGCGGGATAAATCTGATGAAACAAAGTGACAATTGTGAAATAAAAAAACAAGAAAATATATATTTTTTTTTTTTGCTAAACTTGTTTTTCATGTTTTATTTTAGTACATTAAATGGCACAATTGTCAATCTCCTTTGTAGGCACAAGGGCTATCAGCCACATTGTTAACCTTCCTAAAAAATATATTATAAATTGTTCATTACTTTATTTCAAGTGTTCTGCACCATTCAGCACTTTCAAACATATTTTTGGTCCCATCCGCACAAATAAGTACCAATTAAAGGGGGGGAATATGCAAAAATGGCTAAAATAATGACCATGAGAAATAAAGAGATTGGAACCTGAAGAGGTGAGGCAGGCGCTGGTGTAGTGTCTCCGTTTTCTTTGTAGTAGGTGCTGGTGGCGTGGGGTCTGAATAGTCTTTGCCTTTGCCCCACACCACACAGAGTACAGACCCAGCGCGATAATGATGGCTCCAATGATACTGAAATCAACATAATGCAGAAAGACATAGGAAGGGCATTGATAAGGACATATCATGAATAATTAAGCTAAATAATCATCACCATGCAATAATTGTCACCAACCAAACTGCTAATTTCTATTTGTGACGAGAAATTAAAGAAGAGGAAGAATTAAGAATAATGTGAATTAATCAGAAAGATACCAGCCCCCCCAGGTGAAGCTGCTCTGCAAATGTGAAGGATCCTAAAGCAGAAGTAATGATCGATCATGCATAGGGGATTAAAGGCTGTGAAAAATACCGGTCCTTTGCTTTTGCAATACCAGCCCTTGCACGTAATACGTAATTCCAGAGGTTACTACTCCCTGTAATTTTAAAACTGGTAGATTGTGAAGAATAAACTTGCAATTATATTTGGTCAATCATTACAATATATAATATATAATAATGTCTTTTTATTTCCAACTTATTCATTTTTATATTATCAACGTAAATATTTTTATACCCTCAGCTTATTAGTTTGGCAAAAGAAACTTGTAAACTCTAAAAACAAGTAAATTTAATCCTCTCTAAAAACTCATCGTGTTTTTTAAAGTTTGGGAGAGACTAAAGTCACTATTTTTAAGTTGAAGGACCAAACTAATTGCTATGTAGTTATAAAACTTTAATCAGATTTGACCAAAAGTATAATTAAAGTCAAAAACACATTTTATTCACAAATTTTATATTATCAAGGCATTCTAATTAAATTATTTTCTTTATAAACATAAGATTTTGTTATTTTTTTATACTATTATTTAATTATATATTGTTATGTCATAAATTATAATTAAGTTTAACTTTTACGACAAACACTCTTATACACTAATAAATTAGATTGCAATATCTTGAAATGACTTAACCTTTCATTTATTTTCTTTTAAGGAATATCACATGTCATTATTAATTTTTAACTTTAAATTTATTTTAATTATTTATTTACATTTTTATAATTTATAATTTATCTTCTAATATAATCTTTTATAATTATACATTTTAGATACTTTTTAAATTTTTTATTAAGATATTTTGTTTTTTATTTTAAAATTTTAAAATTTTGTCTAAAATATAAATTTAAATATATTCGTGTAGCCTACGAGATGTTATTAGTTCTTTTAAAAAAATTACTCTTCTCAATAATATGATGAAAAGTAATAAACTAAAAATATATAAAAAGTTAGGATACAGCCAAATTATACTTTCACTAAGATGGTAAATGGTTTAATAATTAAATTTAACATATTTTTTTTGGGCCAGTAGTGCTAGGGTGCACAAATTAATGATTGCCAATTATTATTAATTCCGCCAACTTTCTTTTTTTTTTTTTACAAAATTATCTTTCACGAAAACTAATTTTCATAATATATTTATTTTATAATACGGAAATTAATTTCTGTAATATAAAAAATCATTATGGAAATTAATTTCTTTCCATAATGTATTAGAACATAGCTAAACTAATTTTGTAAAATCTGCAGAAAAGTAGGGGTACTGTAGTGAAGATGAGAGGGATGAGGAATATTTTGAGGGTGTAAATAGCTTTGAGTTTTTTTTATTTGCTTTTTTTCTTCTAAAATACAACTTTAATTAGGATACGTATCAGAAAAGCTTGCCTCAAGCTTTTTGTTCTGCACCATTCAGCACTTTCAAACATATTTTTGGTCCCATCGTAAAGAGATTGGAACCTGAAGAGGTGAGGCAGGCGCTGTGCAATTAATCCAATTGCCTGAAATGCATAAGTTTTGGCCGGCTAAGTTTTCACACCAATAAAGATGAAAAAACCATAGTTATTAGATAAATTGTAGCATTTTATTATATCTATAATGACTTCTACAATTATGCATGCTTATTTTTAAAACATCAATTCTCTTTTTTGATTTAAGATTTGGGTCATTTTATGTTAATTTTACATAAATTTTATACTTTGCATTATTATAACCGTAGCATGTTCTATGATTTTAAAATGTTATATCCCTATGACAGTGTGATATATCCATGTCCTATAGTTTCTAGTTTCTAAACAATTACTAGGCCAAGAGACTTTTATTCTATGGGTAAAATTTATGACAAAAAACAAACGTCAACAAATATTGCACTTACATGCTTAAATACCCAAATAGTGAATTCCATTCCTAATTGCTTCAACCTTGATGTGGTACCGTTCCCTATTAAATTCAAGAATATGACAAATCAAAGAAAAAAACTGAAAAACAAAATAGAACACTGGACAAAAGACAGAGCAAAATAAAATCTGCATAGACAACCCAATTATCGATCCACACGTTCGTGTATGTCTCATATTTTGATATTTTGATAATAAAAAAAGAACTTTGTTTAGAACAACAAAGGAAAATTGCAATTTCTAAAGCTATATGAAAGAGAAGAAACTTTGTTAATATGAAAGAAACATTATAAGCAATAAAATAAAATTCCTATTTGTTATTAAAATTTACAAAGGAAGATTGCATAGTCTATAATTGGTACAAAGTTATAACTTATAATCCATTTTCCTGTTGGGCTTGAATCCCAAGCCAAGTCCAGCCCAATAAGGAAATATTAGCATTTATTCTTTTAATAGGTTGGTAGTTAATTTGAAAACACAAGAGAGAGAAAATGAGAGGAGAAAGAAAGCATTAGAATTCGCATGTTGAGAAGGGCAGAAACTCTCATCCTTCAATTTTCTCGATCTCCTTGTTTAACTGTTAGATCTTGCTGAAACGTTTAAATCAAGTTCATGACTCACCAATATTAACATCTAACGGTTGGTTTCTTGAATACAGGCTTGTAGCATCATCGAAAATTCCCAAACCGAACTAGTTCTGAATCCGTTTCTGAAGCATGCAGCATTATTTCGAGGGACATTTCTCTCACACTAACCGTTGGATCGCATTCAAACTTTGAGGAAAGGTTACTCAAATTGGTTTCTACATTCTAACCGTTCGGATCATTCATTAACGTGTTTTCAAGAGAGATTGTTTCAACTGCAAATAGAAGTTATCAGAATTCCTGCTCTGTTCTGTCTTGTTTCGGACAGTGATATTGAGAAAAGGTTATCTATTTTCTTAATCGTTGGATTGTCCTCAAATTTGGTCAGTGTGTTTCTCTCTTGGAATAAGTCAATTTGACCGTTGGGATTTGTTAGTTGTTATTTCAGGTGGTAGAAATTAATTTCGTACAAAAGCCTATTTTGTATGTTTGCCTCTTGTGATGGTTTGGTACAAATTTTGTTGAAGTTGTTTGTTGATTGTAATGGTTGTTGGAACCCTTTTGTAATCTTACTTTATTGATAGTGAAGAATTTGGGTGGACTCCGATATCGGTCCCATGATTTTTATTTCTCATATTGAGAAGGTTTTCCACGTTAAAAATTGTGTTGTGTTGCTTGCATAATTATTGTTTGTGCATAAAGTATTTAGCTTGTGCAAGACCATCATAACAGGTCCTAGAAAGAGAAATTAGAATCTTTTTCTCAACATTTCCACCTTCAGAGTTCATTCCATGATTTAGTTAAGGGTATACCATTGCTGAAGATTACAGACTGCTAGAGCAAAGTTTTACTCTGGCTACTTTATTTGAAATGATTTTATCAATCAATATATGTTAGAGCAACTCCAACAGTGCAATCATAATGTAGTTGTTTAACTCACTTTTGATAGATCCTAAAATTCCACATGAAATTTAAGAAATTCAACAAGTTTCCTCTTCCTCAATGATACAATTCATAAAAACTTAAAATGGGTTATGTAATTATCTCGATTTTTAAAAACTCTGATAAGAACGTTGCTTATATAAGCAACAAATAGTTCTTAATTTCTTATATAAGAATTGTCACGTGGATTGCTTGAATGGTAAAAGTAAAACTGCATAAGAATTTCTTCTTAAGTTTAAGAACCCCACAATCAGCTCCTATTGAAGATGCTTAAACTAATCAAGTTTATGTTTTTTTCATGTTATACATTTTCTTATCTTAAAGGAGCCAAATACAGATACAATACTAGTTTTTTTAAGGTTCACAATTTTGGGGCAAATGCTATTGCATATAAGAAAGATTCTGAAAAGGGGTAATTGAGTAACGAGTTAATGAAAGCTTAAGAGAGAGAGAAACAAATGGAAATACCGCTGCTTCTACAGTATCAGTATTGGTAGTGCCCTTCATCATTAGACGATTGGCAACTTCAATTAGTCCATCATATCCAGGTTTCTCCGAGTCCCAACCCACCTCCTGTTATACTAATCACATTTCACACTCAGCTACTACAATAACCATCATATATTATAACAAGAAGAGTCTATAAGGTTTTCTAATTTTCTTTACCTGTGCCAATTTGTTGCGGGACAAATTAAGAAACAAGTCATCAAACACACCGGGCTTGTATTCAGATTTCGGAGCTACAATTCCCACTTGTTCCACCTGATTCAATTCGGGATATCAAGAAAAATCATGCATTGCCCGAAGCGAATTTTGTAGCATGAATATGAAAAACAAAAGTGGAAGATACGCACCATTTTGGGTCCCGATGACGGAGAAGAAGAGAAGGAAACATGAAACTGGTGGTTTCGAACACTAGAACATACTATTGGCACTAGGGCACCACCACCACCACCAACGCCTAGCCTTCATCTCTCTCCAACTGTAACGAAAGAAACTACCCATTCACTGTTCAGTTAAAAACACACACAAAAAGAGAAACTCTCTCTTACTCACCATTGCCACCTCCGTTGGGCCCCTCGTCAAGCATCTCTACTTCCTCAAATTCGTCGGCTTCCTACTCATGCTCCTCCCCCCTCATCGTCTCCTACCTTCGATGCCAAAACCGCCAACCGAAATTAATCTCAATGAAGTCCTCTCTCCTTGCCGCCTCTGCCTTCATCGGAATCCTCACCAGCCTCAACGACTACCCTACACCTACGGCGTGGCGCGACTTCTGGTCTCCACTTTCGCCCTCATCATCGCAATGCAACTCAACTTCACCACTTTGCGTTCCTTCTCGTTTCCACGAAGTTCACCCCGTACTCCCCCTCGTTTTGCTCATTGTTGACCCGGGCTTTTTGGCGCTTCACACCAGCGGAGACTAGCCCCATGGCGATCGTGTGTGTTGGGGAAAGAGATAGGAGAAGGTGTGGTTGATTTTGAAACCCTAGTTGTGGTTTTTTGAAGGGGGAAAAAAAGAAATTAAAAGAGAAAAACCCAAACGTTCTGGTTTTGAATTGGTGTCCCAAAAATATGCATTTTTCCGCTCTCTTTCAAAGACGGTCTTCTAAATCGACTTTGTATTCTCTTATTCTACGTTGGTTCTTGAAGAAATCGATGTTGTAATGCCTTTTCAAATATGATTTTCGTAAAATCATCTTTAACAAGTTGCAGTTATTTATAAAAATGCCATCGCTTTACTTACGACATCGGTTTTTGTAGAACCATCGTAAAACTAGCGTCGTAGAAGACCATTATTATAGTAGTGTCATCACATACATTACTTGGACATGTATTGACTTAGGCATCAGAATCTCTTTTCAAGTACCCCACACCTCACTTATAGACGGGGTTCAAAGTATTTAGCAGATAAAAATCGAGAGATCGGGTGAGTAAGAACTCAATAAGAACATTCGGCTCCCATTGTGGGGTCGAGGAATTTTTTTTCTTGTAGCCATATTTTATGGTAGCAACAAGGAGTTCAATTGTTAGATCAACAACAATGGAGGAAAGTTATGTAATGCAATGGTTTACAACACAACTTGATGCATTACAGAAGAAGAATGATGAAGATCTAGAGAACTAAAAAGTAGACCTACAGGAAACATGATAGTAGAATAATGCAATCCAAGCACAATTGCATGAATCCAAACAAGATGCAGAACATAACCACAAAACATTGAGTCTTAAAGCCAACATTTAGAACATGCCACAAATAGAAACACTTTGGCTCATTTGCAATTAAGGTCACAAAGCCAACCACTAGCAACCCTTAGACGACATCCATTTGTTGACGGGATCTTAGATGGACCCCTTCCTTTGGGGTGGAAACTGATAAATCATGAACAATACGATGAAACTATTGATCCAACGAATAGTTAGAGGCATAAATTGAAAACAGTATGAACAACACATAAGAACCAAAAGGGGGTAAATTGGTTGATCTTGGACAATTAAAAATCTTTTAATCAATCAGAGTGTATCGGTTTTAACACTCACAACATCGATTTTTAAAAATCGATTAAAAAATCGATGTTATTCTTGTTATCCACGCGTGCCTTGCTTTTTTCTCTTTACTTATTTTTCCGCTTTCATTTTTTTATTTTCCAATTTTGTGGGTTCTAGCTCCAGAATCAAATAATACGTCTAAAGGAATTTTTCTTATGAAACATTTACCTCGTATCAGATCGTCGGATTAAGAAGTTTCACTCCCACTAAGAGCAAATACTCTTCCCATGGTCTTTGGTTTCTCTGGGGAACGACCTTGACTTCCTTCTTCTTTTTTCTTTTGATTCAGAGGGCAGTGCATGGAAAGATGTCCCTTCTTATTGCACACAAAACACGTAGGGTCTCTATCTGGGCATTGGGTAGAGTAATGTCCAACCTTCCCACACCTGAAACACCGTGTAGGAGTAGACGAAGAAACTTGACCAACTGGAACTCGAGCGTGAGGAACATACGAACGATCCTTGTTATAGGGTTTCCCCATATTCAGACGATTCTTTCCCTTATTCCTCATAGGTCCTGCACTCTTATAATGAGATGCTCTAGCATGAGAATCTTCATCGTAAATTCTGCACATATTTACCAGCTGAGGAAATTGTCGTATTCCTTGGTAATTCACCGCTTGCTTAATCTCTGGTCTTAATCCATTTAAAAATTTAACACATTTCGACCCTTCTCCTTCAACTCCTTGATAATGAGGAAAATATCGCACTAGCTCCTCAAATTTGACAGCATACTCGGCTACAGTCCTATTTCCTTGCTTCAGCTCCAAAAACTCCATTTCTTTCTTGTTCCTAATATCTTCAGGAAAATACTTCTCTAAAAACACTGTTTTGAAAATCTCCCAAGTGATTGGTGGATCTTCCCTTTCTAAACGTACTCGAGTATTTTCCCACCAATACTCAGCTTCCTCTGTCAACATATACGTACTAAAAAGTACCTTCCTATCTTCCGGACAGGCCATTACTCGAAAGATCTTCTCTATCTCTCTTAACCACGATTGCGCTCCATCAGGATCATATCCTCCTTTGAATGTAGGGGGATGATGTCGTTGGAAACTATCTATCCCTTGATACTCCACATTTCCATTTCGTTGCTGATTTCCTATTGCTTGGGCTAAAGCTTGCAAAGCTTCGGCTATTGCTCGATCATTCCTACCCGCCATGTGCTACTTGTACACAATACAACAACGATTTTAAATAAAATGGTTAGAACATTATAGATAACCATATCACTCATTACCATAGTCATACATACGTCACACGTACAGATACACCACAGATCACAGATACAACATAGTTAGTACTGAGATACATAAAAGGTTGTTAGATTAGTACTAACACCTCTTACTTCCCTAGACCTTTTCCAAGTCTATTTTACATATTTTATTTTTCACATATTTTATTTATTTTAACTGTTCTACCAGTCTTACTTCCATACCCCCTTTTATACATATACTTCTCCTTCTTCTTGAGGTTTTTTAGTAGTAGTTTTGATCCACCACTTCACCCAGATGCCCAAAAAAATAATTATTCTCGTAGTACTGCTCATAACGGCTAACCGGAGCATTGGGAGGTTTCTCATTTCCATAATACACCACATTTTCCACTACACGATATATCATCCTTTCGATGTTCCAGGGTACCACCGTTGTATCATAATATTCCTTGGTCAGAATTGGCTCATCAATGACAGGGGTGGCTTGATATATAGCTATCTTCCTGTACGTAGTAGATTGGTCCTCTACTGATTCCTCTTGATATTGTTGGAAATCCACCATCACAAAGATCATAGTGTGGTTTTCATAAACATCCATTTTCCTAAAAACACTTATTCGAACAAAAGTAAATTCATTCAAATCATGAAAGACAATCATATTTAAATTACTTTAAAACATGTCAATCATAAACCGACAAAACAGACAAAACAAACAAAACAGACAAACCTCAGCTCTGATACCACAATTGAAACGACCGCATATACTTCGCTTTTTATTACATATTTGTTTTTATTTGCTAAAAATTTTCGAAAATCAAAAGGATAAAAGTTCCAACAAAATTTGATTGATTTTAAAACGAATTTAAAAATAAAGGGTCAAATGAAAAATTTCGTCGATTTAAGAACGAATTTAGAAATTATAACGGTTTACGCGTTATTTTGTAATGCATGACTTTCACACACATACCATACAGTCCATTCCTTATTACATAGCCAGAATTCCATATATAAACAGTCCATGATACATCACAAGTACAGATCATCCAAAAGCAGACAAACAGCACACAATCTTCATTCTTCTCGTATGGCATCCTTATCACTGATTTCCTGCTCGTCCAAATAATTTGGGGTCATCACAGGTGTCAACCACACGACACAACACAGGGTCAGTCTTGATAAACAAAATTTAAATATCAGCAGACCAAATCATAAATCAAATTTAATTACCGACGGAACAAATAGTAAATATACATAAACAATTATACGAAATGTAAATAAGTCATTTTTACACACATAATTGTCATGAAATGAAAATGCATGTTCATCTTATTATATGATGCATGACTGAGATCTCAGCTTAACTTCTCAAAAATTGTGGCCACTGTCAGATAACCCCCACCCCCACCTTGGTGGAACGAACCTATCCATCCCGTCAGGGTAGCCCAATGTCGCGTAGGAGTCTCACTCCCATCCATGTGATCATCATGGTGGCGTGGTTCCCCACTGTCTCAACTACCCCCAAGTTAAAAACACGTATGGAACTCAGTTTAGTTATCTGACAAACACCTCTTTACGAGGATCGTCTCATCGTCCCAAATTCTACCCCACCGGGTAAGTGCACATGAAAATGCATGAATGATTTATTTTTCATCTTTTAATTATTTTTCTCATTACTTTCATCTCAAATTCTCCACTCAAGCATCATCACAAAATTTTCAAATCAACATCATCATATAGTTTTACTTCTTAATTTTTTTCTTGTCTCATCATCAGGAATTGTTTAACCTCTCATATAGGTTTTGTATTTGTTTTCTTCACTACTTAGAAAATATTTTCCAAGTCACATAAAATAACATTTCTTAAATGGATGTTCAACAGATTCCTACGTGAATATGCTGTAAGCAATCCGTGCAGCCCTTCCCATTGTTCCACTTGCTTTTATTTCTAGTTAAGGGAATTCCAACAAAGCCACAACTGTACCCACCTTTAACCATCATTTTCACCAAAGGAAATCACTCCAAGCTTTAGACAAGCTCACGTGAAGTAAGGAAAAAGGGAACCAAGCTTGTTCATTTTCAGCCAACACTTGAGGTAAGGGGGAGTTTTGCTAAATAAAATTTAAATATTTGCTTACCTCTAATTAATTTTTCGTTAAAGCTTAATAATTTCTGGAGTTAAGAATTAAGTAAAGAAATGGAAAAGGAAGAGAAAAATCAATTTAATTATGAGGAAGGGAGAAACTTAATCATTAAATTAAACTCTTAGTTCTATTTGTTCAAATAATATTGCTTAGGCAATTGATTAGAATAGTTTATTTAATAGTTTATTTTTACATATTAGAATTTAAGCTAAGTTAAGGGAATTTTAAAAGTAGTTATAGCTATATATGTATGGCTGTTATATATATGATGGTAGTGCTGTATGTATTTAGCTGTTGTAGAGTGATTGTATGTATTAAAATTTAATTAGAATATTTGCTGTAGGATGTTGACTTAATTAATTAGAATCATATGCTGTTAACAACATTAAATAAATCTGTACGCTGTCTGTATGCTGTTGTGAAATGAATCTGTACGCTGTTAAATAAGTTGTGAGTTATATAGTTGCTATGAATTAAAGCTGGATGTGGTTAAATGAATCTGGATGCCGTTAAATAAGCTGTAAACTAATTAACGAAAATTAAATAAAGCGGTATGGATGCTGTTGCTGTAATCAAATTATTATATAACCCTTGTGGATGAAAGCTGTATTCTATAATGTATGTGGCTGTAATATATATTAATTCTATAAGGAGTCAACAAAGGCAAACAAGTGGGGTAATAGACAATTGCACGGCTGACCCCAAATTTGCTTCACTTTCTTCCTTTTATAGCATATTCCTATTATTGCTTTATTCTTATTGGTTGCTAGCTTGTATTCTTTGGTCCACATATTATTGCACGGTCACATGGCTTTTGGGATGAGATCAACTAGATTTTTTTTCCTAGCATTTATTGTAGATTCCTTGTGTCTCTAATAATTTCATAGGCTGGCCACTTGCTTGCTTATCTTCTCTTGTTTTTGAATTGGCCCCTACCCTTCACTTTTGATTGCATTTCACGTTGAATCCCACATACTAGGGTTGTTGTGATTTGTTTCATTTTCCTTGCACCGTAACTTAGCTTGGTTTTTGTTTTCAATAATGTTTTCTTTTTGCTTAATTTTCGTAAATTTATTTCTATCCTTCTCACACAGTTTCTAATAATTTAGATTAATATATATATTTAAATTCTAACAATCTTAATAAATGGTGAATTTTAATTTTCTAATTGTCCTAAAATATTACTTCAATTTTATTATTAGAAGGATCCCGAAGAAGAATGCACAAGTTCCTCTCTCGCAACGCCATCCTCGTGCAACCTCTCACGGTGGTCCGCGCCACCACCAGCATCGGCGATGCGCGCGTTCTTGCTGTGCAACCGCTAGAAGAAGAAGGAGAAGGCAAAACTGGCTTCGATGCTTTTCATCATGAACTAATATTATTGCAGAGAGAGCTCGACGAGTTTCTCAAGGCCACCAACAGGAAGGTCGCCACCGAAGAGGAGGCTCTGAAATCGATGATGGCGCCGCTGGAAGAAGAAACGGAAGAAGGAGAAGAAGCCGAATCGTCGTCACCAGTTCCACCGGTGCAGAAGAAAGCACAACCGGTGTCGAGAGGATCGCAACTGTTTAGACCAGTGCAGAAGAAGAAAGCGGTTACCGGTGATGACGTGGAGATGGTGGAGGTGCGAAAGCTTGTGGAGAAGAGGAACATTCCGAACATTTTGAATCTCGAGGACGGTGAGTTTCCGGAAGAGTCTGGGTGGTTCCTTCTCGGGAGGAAGGTTGAGGTTGCGATTTCGACAGCCAGAGGAGTTAACAGATTGGTGGATCAACTTGCTGTTGCCTGTCTTCTTCTTTAGATTGATGTTCTAGTTAGCTTTTGGAGACCAATTTCTTGTTACTAAAATGTAATGTATGTTATCTAGTTCGACTTTCTCGCCGCCCCTCCCCTACATCGCACCAGTTCAACCAAGCTGAGTTCTGCGGTTCCGGGTTCTGCGTTCTAGGGTTTTGCGTTCTGTGTTTTAGGTGTTGGGTTCGTCCAATCATCCTCTCAGTTCGACTAAGCTCCAATCGTCAACCTTAAGGTAGAAAGAAATTTAGAATATATGTGTGTCTGTGTGTTTATACTATAATGCACAGGAGAATCTGTCACTTTTCCATTTTGTTCATGTGGTTTTTGTTCTGTTCAAAAGCTGAACCTCGCTAATTCAGTGATAGAGAGAGAAGAATTAGTTTATTGAAACTTTGAATTTTATTTTCGTTTGTTTATGATGTGATATGATAAGTGTCAAAATCTTTCTTTTTTTCTTTTTTTTGGTTCATGGTTTGTTTTTGTTTGTTATCTGTTGAATTGAATGGGCTAACGAAAATGTTTGATTTGTGTATCCCAAAAACTACAGTTAAACATGGAAGGACCATATGTATCTGAGTAGCCAGAGGAAGAAAAGGTGAAGCACAGAGAAATGGTTTCTCCCTAAGCACATAAGGTATATGTGCATGAGGTTGCCAATTCAAATGCTAATGAGATGACTACGGTGTTAACTGCAGCAGAGACTTCAACTTGTTGTTTGGAAGATATTGGTCCCTTGGTTGGATTCGTACAGTATCGCTTTGTTTTGGATGAAAAGATACCAATGGTTTAAGTTTATGAATTACAGCTTGAGCCTCGCGTTCAGGACAAGGAATTGGTGAAGTTTCTAATGCAACTTGTTGAGCTTATGGCTCAAAAGGTAATACTGAATTGTTTTTACATCTTATATTACTCTGACATTGATGAAAATTGAGAAGTGGCATTGCATTGCAAAGGACACAGCTGGGAACAGATGATGGACTGTTGAACATTATGATCTTTGAAGAAACTTTGTTTCCTTTATTATTAATAGGATAGGATTGGATGTCTTTACAACACCATACGAGTTTTATGTGCATTGTTTTAATGTCTCTTGACAAGGTCTCTTATCTATTATTTTCTTTGTTTTAATGTCTCTTGTAGAGCTGTATAGGTGCTGTCACACTGACTGTTCAAAAGGCAAATGTATTAGCTATGGATTTCTATATAAGCTAAGGTAACATTGTCACCTATGTATGCTGCCATCATCAAATTATTTTCCTTTGAAAAGACAAACATGTCAAGTTTGATGAGAATGAAAGGGAAGAAAACATTTCCTATCACCAGTTGCTACTGTTCTGTTAGCCTTTCTAAAATACCTTAAAACTATATAAAGTTATGCTTTCTCATGCAATCACGTGCCTATTTGCACGAATCTTGGACATGTCAATTACTTGTGTGATTCTAATTTATAATTCATGCTTAAACAAATTCACTGGTTCCTTAATTTCCTTGCATTCCATGTTGAAGTGGCTTGCTTAAATGCTTTTATCTTTTGTTAGGTGCTGGAGTCTATGCATGTGATGTGGCAGCAGCCGTAAGTACATGTAGAAGAGCTGTATATGTATCGTCATTATTCTCTTTTTTTTATTGAAAAAAGAAAGAAAGAAATGATGGTTCTTAAAGTAAGTACCACTTGAAATTTTCCACTCTTTTATTTTCTGCAGCTAAGGGGTGCTAAAATTCCTGAAAGTGATTATACGACCTTGCCTAATTGTTTGAAGTGAGTTGATGTAAAATTGTTAATTGTGAATCTTTCTAACTTCTGCTTTAGTATCTATACCCCATCTAGTACATTAATTTAAATTTTCTTTAACCTATAGGAACAAAATCTGTCACTATTGCAATTTCTTCTTTCTCTTTGTTTCTCTTAGGACTTTTTTTATTTTTTTTAAACTTTTTGTGCCAAACATGTGTTTCTTAAATAATAGGTGAGTGTTTTATAAAAGGTATAAATGGAGAATTAGAATGCCAATGTTCGCTACAGGCAAAAGCACCACCAATGTTCTAATTTGTCAAACATTTTTAAAAAATTAATTTACTTGCTATTTATGTAAGTTGAAATTGTTGCGTATGAATTGATAGTATTAGTAATATTTAGACAAATGAATAATTCTTGCTATTTTAATTTATTTAAAATATCCCCTTTATGGTTCTATAACAAAAACATTCTCTTAAATTTAACCTTTTCATCCATTTTTTTATTAGGTTATGTATTTTTTATATATTTTAATAAATACTATTAAATATGTAAAATTCTTAAATAGAAAGATAAATACAAAACTTTGTCACTAGAGCCTAATAAACCCTCCACACGAAGGAGACACAATTTGTTACTAGCTATTAG
The DNA here is from genome assembly GCA_013407115.1 of Glycine latifolia. Lineage (NCBI taxonomy): Eukaryota > Viridiplantae > Streptophyta > Magnoliopsida > Fabales > Fabaceae > Glycine > Glycine latifolia. The sequence goes on along the minus strand of CM023952.1, from coordinate 16,223,972 downwards.
AGCTAGAGGCCAAAATCTAATAAACCTTACACATAGAGGCACATAAATATAGAGTTGCCTAAAGCTTTTTTTTTTTTTTCCCGGCAAAAAAGGTAATGTTTTGTTTTAAAAATTACTAAACTAGTATATGTTGAACTTAAATACAATTTTGATCTCTTGTTTTTGTTTAATTTGTAATTTCAGTTTCCCCATTTTAAAATATAGAAATTTGAGACCTCTTTGAATCATTTTTTTTTTGTTTTTGATTTTAAAAACTGTTTTTAAAATCAATTTTTTGACTATTATTTGGTACTATTCTCTCCATCTCAACTATTTTTTGGCTATTATGTTTTTCCATAAATGAAATCTCATTACTCTGACTTTTGATTTAGAATGGGACCACACAAGTATATGTATGTTTTGATTTAGTACTGTTGGATTCAGCTTCAAGTATAGTTTAATTGGAAAATTAGTTAGCATGCTTTAATTAGTGTTTTTTCATTACATCATGAAGGTAGAGTATTTGAGACACATGTTAGTTTATATATTGCTTAGATATTGAAGTTATATTTATACTGTGTGTGTGTTTATGTTCTCATCCTCACACATATTGAATTTGTATACATTGGGATTATGGGGTTAGAGTATCAGACTCGGAGTAACAGAGAGAATATGTCTTTTTTTTTTTTTATAAAAAAAATGACATTCTAAATCGGTTATTTAATAAATGATGTAAAAAGTGAATACACAACATCGGTTTTTGAAAGAACCGATGTAAATTTACTAACAACAACATCGATTTTGTGTGAATTTGCATAATTTACTAGCAACAACATCGGTTTTTGTAAAAACCGATGTTGTTATGTAAATTTAACATCGATTTTTACAAAAAATCGATGTTGAATTTGCATAGTTTACATTTTTTTTTGTTAATTTCTTATTATTTGACATCGATTTTTTAAGAAAACCGATGTTGTGTAATTATGTTAACATCGATTTTCAAAAACCGATGTTAACGTAGATACTTTCAATGTTGTTGGTTTCAACATTGGTTAAAAACCGATGTTGAATGTCTAAAATAACCGATGTAAAAAATGATTTTTCTAGTAGTGTATATTTTGATGGAATGGAAATTTGTGTACAACTTGGATTTCCTAATTTGTTTATAACATTCACATGTAACCCGAATTGGCCAAAAATACAGAGATTGTTAAAACCAATGAACTTGACAGCACAAGACTGTCCAGATATAGTTTCAAGAGTCTTTAAACTGAAACTAAATAATCTTCTAACAGATTTCAAGAAAAAACATATTTTTGGAAAAGTGGTAGCATGTATGTTATTTTTTATTTACAATTTTTTTTTAATTATTTGATATACTTTTTATAAGCATGTATGAAAAAGCTATAACTATATGCAGATATATACACAATCGAGTTCTAGAAGAGAGGGTTGCCTCATGCTCACATTCTGCTATTCTTACATTCTTCAAACAAGTACCAAAGTACTGAAGATATTGATAAAATTATATCAGTAGAGATACCACATCAACATACAGAACCAACTTTATATGATTGTGTAAGAAATCATATGTTGCATGGTCCTTGTGGGTTAGCAAATAAATCATCACCATGTATGAAAGATGGTCAATGTAGTCGATTCTTTCCCAAAAAATTCCAGTCAGTTACTATTGTTGACCAAGAAGGATATGTAGTTTACAGAAGAAGAGACAATGGTAAATTCATTGAAAAGAATGGTGTCATTCTAGACAATCGTCATGTTGTCCCGTACAATCCAGAGTTATTGCTAAGGTACAGAGCTCACATAAACATTGAATGGTGTAACCAATCTACTTCTATCAAATACTTATTCAAATACATTAATAAAGGATATGATAGAATAACTGCATCTTTAGAACTTGAAGAAAATGACCAACAAACTCAATCAAAATGCATCGATGAAGTTAAGCATTATTTGGATTGTCGGTACATTTCACCATGTGAATCATGTTGGAGAATTTTCTCCTTTCAAATTCATGGAAGAAATCCTGCAGTTGAGAGGTTATACTTTCATCTACCAAATGAGCAATATGTACTATTTGAACCTTTGATAAGAACCAATGTTTGGTCCAATTAAGAACCCAAGAGGAACTTCCTCTCACACACTTTTAAAAGTGCAAGTTTTATTCAATTCAAAGGTGAGTACATAAGACAAATAAGTGGTTATTTTATAACCAACAAGTGCTGCCTCACTCCTACTTCTCTCCAATGTGGGACTTGAGTAACATATTCCTTATTAAAAATTATACTAAAAAAAAGTCTAATTTGTGCTGAACTTCATGTCCCATTTTCATCATCATAGATGTAGAATTAGGACTTGAGACTAGAAATACAAGTTGTAGGAAATCTTTAGAGCTTTCAAACGCATCAAAGAACTCCTAAAATAGACATCTAGAACTCAAGTTATGTTCAAATATTGGAGCAATCTCGACTCTTCACTAATTGATCTTTGGAATATTCACTCATTTTTCTTGATCCTCATCAACCTAGACTCTGTACTCTCTAAGCCAACTGTCAAATAGTTGATGTTCACAGCATGGTTTGAAGCAAATGAAAAGTTCCATGAAGGTAAACATCTTACCTATGCTGAATATGTTACAAAATTTGTTTACATAGCAAAAACAAGATCATGGCAACCAAGAAAACAAGGATATACCATTGGAAGACTTAATTGGATGCCACCAAGCACATGTGAGTTGTATTACTTGAGAATGATGTTGTCAGTCACCAAAGGGACATGTTGTTATAAAGATATTAGAACTGTCAATGGTATACAATATCCCATATTTTGTGAGGCTTGCTTTGCAATGGGATTTCTACATGATGATAGAGAATGTATTCAAGCTATCAGATAAGCTTTCAATTGGGGTTCAGGATACTATATGAGAAAATTATATGTCACCATGTTAATATCTAATAACATCAACAAACCTGAACATGTTTGGGAACAAACATGGAATTGCTTAGTTGATGGCATCTTACATGATCAAAGAATTAATTCAAAAATTCCAAGTATACTAATTATTTCATGGCATTCTTCTTAATTATATATCTTTGTTATTTTCTATTCATGACTATTTATGTTTCAGACTTACACATGGAAGATAGAGAGCTACAAAACTTAGCATTGATACATATTGAGGAGTTACTGCAGTGTAATAGGAGAAGTTTAAAAGATTATCCTTTAATGCCATATCCATCAAACATTGTCAACCCTCAATTCATCAACAAGTTGATTTATGAATAAACTAATTATGATGTACAACAGTTAAAAATGAGCTGATTACTTTATCTGCATCTCTAACAGGTAAAAAATATCAATATAAATTAAAACAATACTACCATATTTTATAAATTAATTTAGTTATATTCTTTGTTTACCTTTTCAAATGAACAAAGTGATATATTCCGACAAATAATGAAAGTTGTCAGTGACCAGCATGGTCAAATATTCTTTATTTATGGTTATGGAGGAACTGGAAAGACATTCATTTGGAGAACTTTAGTCATTGCACTATGTTCTCGAGGTGATATAGTTTTAACTATAGCGTCAAGTGGAATAGCTTCTTTGTTATTACCTGGAGGACGAACTGCACACTCAAAGTTTGCTATACCGGTTCCTACATTACCAAATTCAACATGCAATATTCATCAAGGTAGTGAACTAGCACAACTCTTAAAAGTAACCAAGCTAATAATTTGGGATGAGGCAACGATGGCGCATAAGTTCTGTTTTGAGGCATTGGAGAAAACTCTACGAGTAATAATGAGTTTTACGGGTGCAGGAGAAAAACCATTTGGAGGTAAAGTTGTAGTTTTCAGAGGTGACTTCAGACAAATCCTCCCTATCATACCAAGAGCTAGTCAGTCAAATATTATCAATTCAACAATCAATGCTTCTTACTTATGGGAACATTGCAAAGTTGTCATATTAACAAAAAATATGCGTCTACAAAGCATTGGAGACCACAAAGAAGTGACAACTTTGAAAAAGTTTTCAGAATGGCTATTATGTGTTGGCGATGGAAAATTATCAGAACCCAATGACGGTTATGCAGAAATAGAAATACCTGGAGACTTACTCATTAAAGAATTCATTGATCCCATTAAGGCAATAGTTGAGGTCACATATCCAGACCTTCTTAAACAATATAACAATGTTGACTTCTTAAAATCAAGGGCTATCTTTGCATCTAACATTGACACAGTGGACAAAATTAATGAATATGTGCTTTCCTTGCTACCTAGTGATGAAAAACAATATTTAAGTGCTGATAGTGTTGACATGTCAGAAGCACTACACAGTCAGCCACTTGATTCTATCACTCCAGAGTTTCTAAATAGTTTAAAGACATTTGGGATTCCTAATCATAAAATCATTTTAAAGCCTGGAACTCCAATTATGTTACTTAGGAATTTGGATCAAGCAGAAGGATTATGCAATGGAATAAGGCTCATAGTGACAAGATTGGCTGATCATATTATTGAAGTGAAGATTATTTTTGGAAAAAACATCGGCAATTTAGTTTACATCCCTCGGATGTCATTAACTCCATCACAATCACCGTGGCCTTTCAAACTTGTCCATAGGTAGTTTCCACTTATTGTATCATATGCTATGACTATTAACAAATCTCAAGGTCAATCATTGAAGAGTGTGGGTTTATTTTTGCCTCAACTAATTTTCAATCATGGGCAGTTATATGTAGCATTTTCTAGAGTCCAAAGAAAGAAAGGATTGAAGATCTTAATCCATGATAATGATGGGAAACCTATAAAAAAAACAACAAATGTGGTTTTTAAAGAAGTCTTTGAAAACTTATGGTCAGTCTATTAATTATTTTTTCCCACATTGCATACATAACTGATTTAGTTATCTAATTCTTGATTCTATTGCAGATTTTCATGAAGCATAACAACTTTCAATTTTGACTGAAACAACAAGGATTTGTTTTGGTATAAAATAAGGAAATTTGATGCAGCAAAAGCACTCTATCAATATATTTTCTTCACTAATATACATATCTCATCCATTTGGTGTAATTCAAATCTGTTTTAGAAAAAACATGTAACTTTTGTATTTTTGTGGAAACTACAAACTCTATTATTATTCTATATTCTTTCAACAAAATTGTCTTATTTTAATTAGTTGGTTTTTTTTCAGTCGTATAAAATATTTATACGACTTGTATAACCCGTGCAGAGCCACGGGTGCTAGTTCTTTATAAAAAACAGTTGCGCGTATTAACTATGCCTTCAATTGAATTAGCTTTGCCTTTCTCTATCTGTAATTATTATATTGCTTCTCTACTACAGATGATAGGGACAAAATGAAAGAAGTCAAACAACCACCTCCTCATTTGCCCTGGCCTCATATGAAAGCCAATCAGGTTCATGGGCTTAATTTCAGGACCAGTTGAAGACCCTTAATCCAAAGGTTAGAATTTCCAACTAATAGAAAAAATTGTATTATCAATGAAAAAATCTTAAGTGATTTCTATATTTAGAAAAAATGCTGATGAAGTGAGTTTATGATTAAGTCATGATATTTAAAAGATTTAGTCCTTTGTTCTAGGGATAAAGTATATTTTAATGTTCAGATATAAGGAATAATTTCTCTTGCTGGTTGATACTGATTTGTATTAAAATTAATTTAATTACAATTAAAATGATAACTTGTGTTATCATTAATTCTAATTTAAATAAAAAGATAATTTATATCACAATTAATTTTATTACTATTGAAAAAGTAATGTATGTCACCCTTAGATAATTTGTATCATAATTATTGGATTGAATAATTAAGGTAATTGTAACAAAAGTAACTTTTTTTATTGGATTGAATAATTATGACAATTTGTATCATAATTATTGGATTGAATAATTAAAATGATAACTTTTTTATAAGTTAGTAACAATTTTTTATATAAAATTGTCATTTAAAAAGATGTTGAATATTAGGGATGTAAATGAGTAGAGTTGAGTTAAATATTAGAAATTTAAGCTTGAGTTCTAAAAAAAATATGTGACTGAAGTTTAACTCATTTATTTAAATAAATCTAATTAGGAGTTTGGGCTTAACTTGTTTTTTTTTATAAAAAAAAACTAAAACTTAAGTTTCACTTGTTTATCTTATTTAAAATTTCATAATTTTTTAATTTAAAAAAAATCTTAAATTATTTTTTAACTTTATCAATTTAGAATTTAATTAAATATTTTAATACTATATAATAATCTAAAAAATAAATTAAATATGTGGTATAATATTGTCAAAAATATATACTTTAATATATATAATGGTTATAAATTATTTTTAGTCTTGATTGTTATTTACCTTTATTTGTTTGTAGTAAAAAAAGCTAAAAAGAAACAAAATATCATATTTTTACCCTCTATTTTAATTTAAAACTTTAATCTCAATTCATTTTTATTTTATTTTTTTATTCCATTATACGGAAACGTTTGGTGTTATGAAATAGTAGTCTTCTGATGGATTATGAGATAAAATAGTAGTATTATTCATCTGACTTTTTCCAAGTAGTATTGACTTCGAATTTTGTAGACTTTTACAATTTATTTTCATTAAAAACCTTCACAATTTTGTCTACTTATTAAAAAAATGCTTCAATGGATAATGAGCCAGAAACTGGGTTTAGATAGAAGCTGGGCTAGAATTGCCACATTGCAATAGGTGGGCCCAAACCCATATAGAAAAAAATGACCATAGTCATTTCCAATGGATTTTTGTGTCGCAAATTTCACACGATCATTACTGATGGATATGTTCGTCAGAAATTATCGACGGACTGACAGACAAAATGTTCCGTCGATTGAAATTTCCTACCATCATTTTACCAACGGATTTATGTCTGTCTGAAATTCTTGTTTATCAACGGATTTTTAATTTAGCGACGGATTTTGTCTGTCAAAAAATCATTTTTTTTTTGTAGTACGAACTGATTTGATAATACCATGTTTGATGCGGCTAGACTCAAATATAAAAAATTCTTATGATGAAAAAGGACCACGATTAAAGATTTTCAACTGCCCAGAATTAGTTGAGAAGGAACGCTGCATCAACATGTGTTTTTCATGGATGATGCAAATTATTCAGGTGTGCACACTACTTCCTCACTTCCTCCTCCCATCTATTTCTATTTGTTTTGGGCAAGAAACCATGAACTAACATATAGCTGTGTGTCTGTGGTACTAGTTGCACCACCAATTCAAACAATTTGAATACGATCAGTGGCTGTGGCCTCCCCGCGTATCAAGTATTATTCCAGGAAGTGAAATACCAAGGTGTTTTGACAAACAGCATGTGGGCATGGGCACTGTCATAAACATATACACATCTCACTCTATTCAGCATTACAGTAATTGGATAGGCATTGCGTGTAGTGTAATATTTGCAGTTCATAAAGAAAGGAGAATGGACCCTCAAGAAAGAGAAGGAAATTTTCATTGTTGTATTCCGTTTCTTTTCCGTGGAGATCTAGTCATGGATGGATCAGATCACATGTGGCTATTCTATTTCACTCGACCATGTTTCATAACACAAATTTTCTTTGTCATGATGAGTTGAAATTGGGTTTTACAGATCTGGAGGTGAAGAATTACGGGTATCTTTGGATATATGAACAGGATCTACAACCATCAAACTTAAGAATGATGCACAACGAAAGCGCAAGTTTTTGGCCATTGAAGCAAACAAGTAGCATTTGCAATCGGATACACTTCTGTCATAGTGAATTTCTGGAGGCATTATTGAATATGGAAGCATGAGTTGCAGCAAATAAAAACCAAAAGAGGATGCACACGATTGAAGCAGCATGTAGCATTCAATTTTACCATCACTTTTGGGATAGATAATCCAAATATCTCTTTACAAGATGCAATATTGTTAAAGTAAATTCTACTTTGTCTGAATAAGGTTAGAAGATATGCTCATGGTCTTCGTTACTATTTTTTTTTTAAAAAGCTAGTGAACTAGTTAGTCGTCCCTGACATTATTTCCTACTTATCATTTAATTTTTTAATTTGTCTTTGTCTATTATTTCGTTTCTAAATTTAGAAATATATTACTCAAAGCTAATCCTTGTGTGAAATCTCTTTCACCAATTTAATTGAGACTCCAAGTTTCCACTTAACATTCCTATGTCTCAGTGTCTCACACGTTAACTTCCATATGCCAAGTTAATATTAAATGACAGGTAGCTCTTCTACCTTCATATCTTTATCACATCGAATAAAATGAAGGAACAAAGCAAGGAAAAAAGAAGTAAACGAAGAAACAAGGCAACATGGCGAAAGGATGCTGCCAAATTCCCCCGAGAAAATATAATCAAGTTGATGCATAATCAATTTCCATCTTGGCGTATCGAATGACTGAAACAAGGATAAAGTGAAGAGACCCAGTCACTTTTACATCCACAAGTTTCCATGATAGCATTGAACTTATTTTGAATAAGTGTTAACCATTGAGTTCCCTAATCAATCTGAAAGTCTGACATGAATTGGTCCTCTACCAAATGACCACACAACACTTGTAGCATTTTCGATCAAAATAGTTTTCAGTATTTCACTGATTTTGTTTGAAGTTACCAACTACTAATTTCTATCATCCCCTTTCGGAGATACTCATCTAGAAAGTGATATCTCCCTATATGAGAGCATATATATAAATCATCAATAGTCCTAAGACTTCGTATTGGACACTTAAATCTAAAATCTATTAAGATTGGCCGGGACATGCTTTTGGGCAGTCAACGGTGGTGTAAATTAAAAAATATAATGCAAAATTATTATAATCATAATAATTGCTGAAGCACGCACTACATATATCCCAGCTGGCCAGATATATATATATAGAATGAGAATAGATGTCAAACGAAAGCTAGATTAATTAGATACATTTTCAAAACCAGGCTGACAGATAAATTTCCTATTTAGACAATATTAAACATTTACAAGAACGAAAAAACAAAAAGAATCAAGAAAAAAAAAATCCAGTAGTTTAAACATCTAAAAGAATAACCAATGGGAGCATAACCAGTTACACAACCATGTGTTTAGACAGCAACATGGAAAACCCACACCATGGTTATGCAAACAATCTTGTCAAGACAAAATGCTAATGCAACAAATTGTATCACATAAGAATGGTAATATATATATATTGGAGACAAAGGATAAGTTAGTTAAGGTACAAGTACAATGTTTATAGACTAAAATAACGCTGTACATACCTAAAAAAATTATAAAAACATGGTATATATTACAGTAATCTGCATCACAACAACATAAAATTCCATAGGCACGATTATGGAACATTGACCTTTAAAACAATGATAAGGGACATATTGCACAAGAAATCAACATAAAACTCAGTCAGCATCATATTTTTACTACTACAGTAGACTATGTTTGGTCAAGTGTCTTACTAATAATTAAAATCAACTTAATTTATTGTTATGTATAGGTATATGTTCTTCTACAATTGTAGCATCCGAGTCCACACATCACATATGGGACAAGCTTTTAGACAATCAAGGATGAGCTTGGCTTCCTTTTTTTTTTATGATGTTGATCCATCAGATCGAGGTGCAAAAACAGAATGGATGTTACGGGGAAGCCTTTGCCATACACTAAAGGTTCATAGAAGATAAAGAGAAGATGGAGGAAGTGCAGAGATGGAGAGAAGCTCTAACACAAGTGGCCAATTTCTTTGGATGGGATATCCAAAATAAGTAAGGATAAAGTTTTCCTCTCTCCTTTCATGGCTGGGATATGCAGTGAGTTATATCTATGTGCATACATTTCATTGGTTCTTAATCATGTGGTTTTTTCAAATTTATTATCCTTTTCTAAACTAGAGTTGAGAGAGGTGAAGGGGGTAAGGTGCAATCTAAGTCCAAATATATACGTGTTTAATGGAAATAGTATTTTAAAAGTGAAAATGTACTCTGTTGTTACTTTGTCCTATACATGTAAATTCTGTTTTTGTTCTCATCTGTAATGATTTGGCTTTCTTCATCTGCTTTAAATTTTCAGGCCACAAAATGCAGAGATTTAATAAATTGTTAAAAACATAATAAATATATTGGGTCCAAAATTTTCAAGTCTTCCAAATGATAATCTAGTTGGGATGGAATCTAGTGTTAAAGAATTAGCCTAGCTTTTATGTTTGTGCTCTGTTAATGAGGTTCAAGTTGTCGGAATTAGTGGGATGGGTGGAAAGGAAAGTCAACTCTTGGTCGAAAGAGTCTCTCATCAATATGATTTCCATTGTTTTGTTGATGATGTGATCAAAATTTACCGAGATCTAGTACATTAGGTGTACAAAAACAGTTACTTGCTCAATCTCTAAATGAGAATAATCAAGAGATTAGCAATAGAACATGTTTGGTATGGACTAGGCTACGCAATACAAAGGCCTTAATAGTTCTTGATAATGTTGATCAAATTGAAAACTAAATATGTTTACAGCGAATAGAGAAACTATATTACGTGAATGCCTTGATGGAGAGAGCAGAATCATCATAATTTCTAGTAATGAACATATATTGAAGAAAGATGGAGTGAACGATGTTTACCAAGTCCAACCGTTGAATGACCAAGATGTTGTCCAATCATTTTACAGAAATGCTTTTCTAGGAAATTATATTATGAGTAATTATGAAAAGTTGGCATGTCAAGTACTAAGGCATGTTGAAGGTCATCCCTAGCTTGGCAATTGAAGTATTGGGCTCCTCTTTGTTTGGTTGAAATATCTCACAATGAAGAAGTGCATTGGTAGGTTTAGAGAAAATAAAAGTTAAAATATTATGGATGTGTTGTGAATAAGTTTTGATGAGTTGGATGACATGTACAAGGAGATCTTTCTAGATATTTCTTGCTTATTCAATGGGCATGGAGAGCTGGAATATTTGAAGGGAATTCTAGATTACCTTGGGTTTCATACTAACTTTGGTCTACAAATTCTTGTTGATAAATCTCTCACAACGATTAGGGGGGAGGGGGGTGGATTGTCATGCATGGCTTGTTGATAGATTTAGGCAGGTGTTTTGCTTGAGAGATATCACCTAAAGAGTCAAGAAAGTGGAGTAGGTTGTCATCTTACCAAGATCTCAACAAAGTTATGTCGGACAATATGGTAAAATAGTTTTTTGAGTGAATAAATCTTAGGTTGTCATTTTTCTAGAATCTATATATACTTTAATAGATCTAACATTTTCTTTCCACTTTGCAATGCTGCAGGTATTAGAAAATATTGAAGCCATAGCTGTTAAATGTCCAAAATACTTTCCTCAAACAACAATAAGGGCTGCTGCTTTAATTTGTCAAAAATGAGTCACCTTCAGTAGCTCAAACTTGAGGGTGTGAATTCTTCTAGAAGCCTTAATTATCTTTCCAATCAAATAGGATATCTTACTTGGACAAAATATCCCTTCAAGTGTTTACCACTAGGCTTTTCAGCCGCACAAACTTGTTTCCTTGATCCTTTATGAGCGTAAAATCAAAAAATTATGGAAAGGCACAAATATAGTGTAAATTTTTGTTCTTTCTCTATTCTCTTTTTCTTTAAATGAATGAATAAAAGACAATTTTTTTTTTGTTATTTCCTTTCTGCCTTTTTATGATAATTCCGTTTTGGTTGACTAATTAAAGAGAATGATGAAGGCCCAAGCAGTGTTTTAAAACCCGGATCGACCCGGCCGGTCGGATCGGTCGAACCACGACCCGGTGACTAGACCGAGTTGAGTTAGGCAGTGGATCGACCATGCTTTCAACCCGGTGTGACCTGAACGGGTTCATGGTTCAACTGCCGACCCGGCGAACCGGACCGAGTCACTATTTAAATAAAAAAAACCTCTTCTGGAATGGCGCCCCGTCTTCTCCCTCCACGCACTCGCGGTGTGGTTTTCGTCTGAGAGGAGTGAGGTTTTGTCCACGGTGGTGGTGGTGGCCTGTTCACATCGCGGGGGGTTGGATGGTGTGGGCTTTGCCTGTTCACCGGGGGGCTGGGGTGGGGAGGTGTTTTGTTTTCGCGGTTGGAGGGG
>CM023952.1:16157511-16211772 GCA_013407115.1 Glycine latifolia | reverse complement strand
GGTGGGGGAGCGGTTGCAACTTGCAAGGACCGAGGAGGCGAGGAGTTTATTATTAGGCCATTTGGGGGTGGGGAGTTGTGCAGTTGCAATGCTGCTTTGAGTTAACTTTGAGTTCCAAGAATTTGATTTTACAGGTAAGGAAAATGTGAAATTATTTTTTAAAATTTCTTTTTATTTTTTTAAGCCAAGTTTTGAGTTTTAATTTAAGTGATTATATTTTTAAGTCTTAAACTCTGTTATTTGTGAATAAGTGGTGTATGTAAATGTGAGTTTTTCTTTCTTTTTAAGCATATAAATTTTTTTCCAAAATACTCATCAATTGTTAATAACATTAATATAGAATAAAAACTAATTGAGTATAAGTATGAGTTATTGGGTGAGAATTAACATTCTATAATTTTTTATTTATGATTTTGTTTCTTGAACTTATTTTATTTAGCTTATGTTTTTTTATATTTGTTACTTGTTTGTTTGAACTTAGATAATGATATTTTTTTAATATTTTGGTATCTAATTATCTCTGTTATGGAATAATATTAATTTGTGATTATTTTTTAAATATTTTAAGACATTGTCATGCGGGTCAATCAGTGATCCACCGGTTCGACCATTGGTCAGGTAATACGAGTCAATCAATGACTCACCGGTTCGACCACTGACCGGGTCATACGGGTCAATCAATGACCCACTGATTCGACCACTGACCCAGTACCCTGACCGGGTCAATCACCGGTTTGATTTTTAAAACACTGGGCCCAAGTGTTATTATGTATTTTGCCTCCTCCTATTGGCCCTTCACCGTAGCCTCTACACAATTTGAGACGTTTGGGTCTTTCTCTCCCAAAATCTAATCTAGACACCAAATTTTCGTGAGGCCCTAAATCTTGACAGTCTATCTCTAGAAGGATGTACACAACTAAGGCAGATAGATGCATCCATTGGACTTCTAAGAAAGCTTACTGTATTGAACATGAAAGACTGCAATAGTGTTATCAGGTTACCACCTTTTGTAGAGGCCCTAAATATTGAAGATATGAATCTGGAAGGATGTACACAACTCCGTCAAATAGATCCATCCATTGGTCTTCTAAGAAAGCTTACATTTTTGAATTTGAAAGATTGCAAGAATCTAGTAAGCTTACTCAACAGCATATTTGGTCTCAATTCTCTTGAATACCTAAATCTTTCCTGCTGATCAAACTGTATAATATCCAGTTTTCAGAAGAAGCAAGGAATGTAGAGTATTCAAAGAAGCTTTGTTTAGGTGAAGCTCCAATTTGTTCCCACTCAACATGGTCCATCATGAAAAGGTGAATTACTTCGCCTTTACATATGTTATATTCCAAAGCACATAAAGATTCAGTTAGTTGTCTGTGGCCTTCATCGCTTACTTTCCCTTGTATGCATTATCTTGATCTAAGTTTCTGCAATTTACTTCAAATCCCTGATGCTATTGAAATTTACACTTCATAGAAAGACTAAATTTGATGGGAAACAACTTTGCTACTCTCCCTAACCTGAAGGAGCTTTCTAAACTGTTTTGGTTAAACTTACTAGCACTGCAAGAGATTGAAATATTTGCCTGAGCTCCCTTCACGAACTGATATGTCATCAACAAGTTATTGTCCCCATGAGCATGTGTTTTACAGTTTCCCAGAATTAGAGATGGAATTTCTCTTTAATAAAAGAGGTTTAATATTTTCAACTGCCCAGAAGTAGTTGAGAGGGAGCACTGCATGAGAAAGTGTTTTTCATGGATGATGCAAATGGTTCAGGTGTGCACACTCCTTCCCGTCTCTTTCTCTCTCTTTTTTCAGGGTAGAAACCAGGAACTAACATGTAGGCTGTAGCTGTGTCTGTGGTACTAGGCAGACATGACATGTAGCTGTTTTTCATGTGATCCAATTGAAATAGAATAGCACCATGGTGAACTTTGTTCATTGCTGTGGCCTACCCACATTTCAGGTATTATTCCAGGAAGTGAAATACCAAGGTGTTTCAACAATCAGCATGTGGTCAAGGCTTTTTTCATAAACATAGAAGACACATCTCACTTTGTGCAGCACGACAATAATTGGATAGGCGTTGCGTGTAGTGTAATATTTATGGTTTGTATGAAAGGGGAATCGGCCCTCCAAAAACGGAACTAAAATTCATGGTTAATATTCCTCTTCATTTCCGTGCAGATCTAGTTACGGATGAATCGGATCACATGCTGCTGTTCTATTTCAATCGACCACATTTCATTATTATATGTCAATATAGGACATATCTTGGTGGCATGAAATTGGGATTTGAAATATATGATGAAGAATGTTCTCATGTTGAGGTGAAGAAATATGGGTATCGTTGGGTATATGAACAAGATCTACAATTATCATGTTTAACAGTGATGCATAACGAAAATCCATTCCCTTGTAAGCGCAAGTTTTTGGCAATTGAAGAAAACAAATAGCAACTGCAATTTGGCCACACTTCCATCGTAATTAAGAACTGGAGGCATTGTCGAACATGGATTCAAGATTTGCAACAATCAAACGAAAGTAGCAGTAGCATATAAGTTCACCTTGATTTTTGGGATAGACAGTCCAAACATCTCTTTATAAGATGCAACATTGTTAAATTCCACTTTGTTTGAATAAGGTGAGAAGAAACGCTCACGGTTTTGTTCGAGGTCCTTACCATTAGAAATGATCCGTTAACTGCTGATATGGCTGTTAACTTGCTATGTTGACAAGCTATATGTGATATCACGTGTACTCTTTGTTTGATTTGAAATTCCACATAAAAATAGATTTTTTATTTTTAAAAATTAATTAGCAAATATTATTTAGGTTAAAAATTTAAATTAAGATTAAGAGGAGGAATAAGGATGTTACGATGTCATTTTCCTAATACAAAATAGACATAACGGCATTGTGATTTTCTTCAAAACACGAACGTGATCATCTCTTCTTGTCACGCACTCCATCAATGTTCACCAAAAAAGGTGATTAGGGTTAACAATTTGCATGTGGGGACAGTTTTAACACAACTGGGCATTGATGAGCCCTATAAAATAATGTTATGGTCATCTTTGTGCCAATGAACAAATGAAAAAGGAATTTTTGGGGTTCAACCAGAAATGTGTCTCCAAGCGCTTATTGAAATGATAATACATTGGAGTGACTCAGTCACTTCTACATTCAATAGTTTCCATGATTACCTTGAAGAATTCGAAGTTCCTTCGTATGCTTCCATGTACTTATTTTTGTGTTTCTAAATGTAGATTGATCAAATGATCAGTGTGTAATGGTTGTAATGTATGGCTAGCTGTATGTTATGACAGATATCTGGGAAGCATGACAAGTATATACAACAACCATCCTTGAGCCCAGACAGTAACATGGAAAACCAACCATACCCCAACAGGAAAAGTGACCCTCATTTTTAAATTCATACATAATCCAGACACCATTATCAGCTTAGGCAATCAATCTCAACGAGACAAAATGGTTATGTAACAAAACGTATCGTATATGAATGTAGCAAGCTGTCAATAACTTTACAGTGAATTCATTTAATTTATATTGGATACCAAGGATAAGTTTCAGGTACAAGTACAATATTTGTAGATCCAAACACTGTACATACCTAAATAATTTATAAGAGAATTGGTATACAATTATCTGTATCACTATGACATGAAACTCAATAGACTAATTTATCAAATAATGACCTTTAAAACAATGATAAGGGACACAAGACCCTAGAAATCAACATAAACCTCCGTCGGCAACATATTTCTACCACTACATTATTTCCTATCTGCATGTAATCAATGCCAAGCTGAAGCTGAAATCAAATTTCTGTCCTTCCATCCCAGTAGCATGGCCCCATCCTTCTCCACAAGATTATAATGTTCTGAATAGCACCTCAGCAGGCTTCTTATGACTGAATTCACATAAGAACTCAAAGGATATTGACGAAATCCAGCCATTGTTAACCTATACTTCCACTTGCCTAACAGCTCATGTCTCTCTACCCTTTCCTTCCCTTCACAAGCAATAATGTTGACAATATCTCGAGCCAAACAATGTTGCTCCATATTAAACTGCACATTGCTCTTTCTCGGAAGAGACACATCAATGGACTCAAACATTGCCAAGTAGTAATCCAAGGTTTCTATAAACCTGTTGAAGAAAGGAGTGGTATTTGTGTTTGACTCTTGCTCAACCAATGTAGTTACCTTGGGAGAAAGTGATTTCACCAATCTCAGAAGTCCATCCCTTGGATTACTCATATCAACACTTTCATCAGCTGTATGATGGAGTTGCAAAGGGAAGTTCACAGCCAAAGCCTCACCAGGCCTAACATCGAGCACGTCTTTTGTCACATCTGGAGCTAAAACAGCCACGCCGTGGAACTCAACTTGGATGTTAAATGTCTGAGATATCGCAGCCAACCTTTTCCCAACGGCTTCCAATCCATCACCACGAACGTATTTAGAAAGGGGATCATCAATCCCTGTGATCCGCACATGGGGAGCTCCACCAGGTCTTGCTGCAAGAGCTTGAAGAAGTGTCATCCATTGAGTTCCCTGACCAATCTGAAAGTCTATGATATGAATGTGGTCCTCATTCCTACATGCTTCAGCAATAGCGCCATTTGCAGCCATGTAACCAAATTTTAAGTAGGGACAGATTTCATACAGTAGCTGCATATAAGAGAGTAAGTCTTTTCCCTCAGGCTCTCTGCATCTTAGGGCACGGTAGATGTTATTTCCTGATGCCTCCTTCCTTGCAGCAAGCCCTTCTACCAAATAAGCACCAAGGCGCTGGATTGGCTCCCCAGTTATAGACACAGCACTTCTAGCTTTTTCTATCAATTGATCAAAATGTTTCATGTTGTTTTCAGACAAGGCTTTGGCACATACAATCAGCAATTGTTTCAAATTGCATGACGGAAATCCTTGCAGCGATTCTTCCTCCAATGGTTTGTGACGCTTCTCTACATGTGCAACATCACTTGACTGGCCCTCAGGGCTCCAGGACCTATTTCTTTGGCAAGATGTTGCTGGTCTACTGCTAACACCCAAAGAAGTGCTTGATGTGGTGATTTGATCTTCACCATCAGGTGCCATCAGAGCCGTTTCTAATTCCAGCAATGCATGTCTAGTTTCATGGTCATAACTTGCATCCTGTGGAAGAAAGCTCCTAGTAGATAGATGCAAACCGTCTTGGAGATGGTCTACAAATGAGACTGGCCTGTGCAAATAATGATTGCTTTCCTGCAAAGAGTTGCAAGAGTTGACACAAGAGTGAATTTCCCCGGAGGTGTGCAATTCCTGACTGTCACTTAATGCAGAAGAAAGAGTATCAGAATCAAAATGACTAGAAAGGGCCGAGTTAGGTGAGTTTCCTATGTCAAGTTTCAAGGATTCAAGCAACCGGTTGGATATTGGTGAAATAGGAGTACAAGACGATGTGCAAGGGAATCCTGCCGAACTAGTAACGTTGAAATTTAAAAACTGATTCAAGTCCATACTATGATGATGGCATCAGCTAAAAGCAGCTGCCTTGGCAAACTTCTGCTTGGTACTTGTATCCCAACACTTTCAATAATAGCAGATAAACCTTGAAAAACAGAGAAGCAATCTATCAATATTCACACAACAGAACAATAACACAATTAATTGTTCACAACAACAATCATCTACTAGCCTAACCCGTGGAGAAGCTGGAAAAAACATGACATACATAAATTGGTCACACGTAAATATAGATGAACTTTCATACTATAAAAAATATACACTGATTAACACATCTAAGAAAATACTTCTTGTAGTTTGTAGATTGAATTAACTGCTACTCTCTTACTAGCTCACAGGAACAAGTAGGGAAGAAATTTGGAAAACTGATTTAGCAGATTGAAGAGGAAAATCAGTGTCAATATCAAATAAAGAAGCTAATGAATTTGGAACAAAAAATTAGATGGGGAAAGTGATCAAAATGATTCCTTGAATGCTAAAGTTTTGGTATGGTAGTGCTCTCAGTCTCATCAACAGATTATCATCTACAAAGTAGGACAAATTATGCATATATACACATGAAGTAAAACAAAACATACGAACAGCTATGGAAAATTGTACACCATCAGAATTTATTCTAAAGGATGCAATTCCAAAACCCATTCCATTGCTTTGAAAAACCACAGGAAAAGATTCCTTCATAAATTTTCTCCACATCAAGAGAAAATCTGCTCATATACTAACTTGCTAGTATACACCGGGAGAAAGACACAGACATCACAAACATAGCTAATTTCAAGTAGTAAACGAAGCATACAATAACAATAATAGTAACAACATCCGCAACAACGAAAACAATACCATGTAAGTCATAATTCCTCATTACAGACCCAAAAACTCCTTAGTTTGAAACCAGGGAAATCACTGAACCATGTAGCCAAAAGTTAAACTTCATCACAATTATCTACTGTTAATGTTATTGTGCAGGTGCCCCGCCCCCCTGGTACTGAGATTATAGAAACAGCATATATACACCTTTTCATACCATACCAATAAATGCAGAAAATTCCTTGAAACCCAGAAAAATAATCTCCTTCCTAATTCAAAGTCCACTAATCCACCTCACCCAAACCATTTATTCTAGCAAAATGTCTAAATCAAATCAAAGTCCAAAACTTTAACTCAGACCCAAATTTTGCAACTTTTAGCAGCAGAAATGATGTTAGTCATGTTACATCATTTTTCTAAATCAAAAGACCCTCAAATCACCAAGGAGCAATGTAATAATTACTTCTATACATCTATCTATGCAAACAAAGACATAACAGGGAAAAACATATTCATAAAGTGATTAATAATACGGTTTCACAAGCAACAAGAACAACATGGTGATGGGGAAAACAAAACTGTCTAAGAAAGTGAAAAAACATTGTTTGTAAGCACTTAGCAATTACTATTAGCATTACCTCCAAGACTGGTTAACCAAATTCAACACCTACCATTCAAAAAGACCTTGATTCAATAAACGTGGAGTAGCAAAACTTTGCTGAAAATATCGTTCCCTTTTGTTGATATATATATTATGACTTTTTTGGTTTTTCGATGTGGTACTGTGGTTTTGAATGAAAACATAGGTAACGTGAAGAAGGGGTTGTTTGAAAAACCGCAAATTGAGAACGGGGAGCGTTCAAAATGGGGTTTATATAGGGGAAGAAAAAGGAGCGGGGAAAGGTGTTGGAAGTTTGACGGAGCAGAAACGGTAACGGCGCGGGGAGATTCGATTGGTCGTGGTGATGTTGGCGCCGTTATGTAACGGACGTTAACTGGTTGACTGAAACGCCGACCATATCACACGTTGGGAACTTGGCTTTGGAACATTCCTGGGCGCTGGCTATGGTTAGCTGGTTCTGTCGCTTTCCTCGAAAGAGTTTCGGTGAAATTTTAATTTTTTTTATCCGTAAAAAAAGTTAGAAGACAGTATTAGAAAATTTATATTAATTTATATATATTGTTTTATCAACTGTTGCGTTCCTCTTTCCTCTTGTGTGTTTCGGTGAAAGTTTGTGTTCAAGTGAGATTGTTAGATAAATATATTTTTTTAAAATATAAATAAATGAAAATAAGTAACTGAGAGATGAAAATTAAAGGATATAAAAAATTTGTAAAATAAATTATTATATTTTATCGTAAGAAAAATAAACTACTTTAACATGTAGAGTAATTTAGTTTTATATTGTGTTTAAATTTATGGAAACAAAAGACAAATAAAAAAATGAATAAAGAATTTATCGGTCATAGTTAGTGTAAATAATTTTATAATTCTAACTAATTAGAAATGTTGTTTGAAGTGATTTTTAAGGTAGTTATTAAAATTTGAATAAATTTATAATACATAATTTTATTTGTAATTGAATAATAATATAAATTTTTTTATAGTATACTCAAATTTTTTTCCAGAAAAAAAAAATTACGTGATGCCGATTTTTACAATGTTTCGGAACCCGCCGCCGAATCAAACTCAACCGTGCACCGTCCTAAGATTCTTAAGGTAGGGATCGATATTAAGTTATTAACGTGATGCCGATTTTTATCCTCCTTATTTAATTCGATTTGATGTAAAACGGTATGTTTCTATTCTGATGACTAATATAAGGAACTGATTTTATTCATGAATCGTTTCTATTTTGTTTAAAAGGTTTTCAAATAATAATTCATGTGTTTTTTTATACATATAGAACATAAATATTTTCTATTACGATGTGTAGACCGTTCACGATAAATATTTTGGGATATTGAATGTGGTGGAAAGGATGATTAGCTTTTGTGTATGCTTATACCATAAGACCCTATGATGACCGAAGAGCCAAAAATCGTATAAGGTAAGATTCAGGATGGCTGACTAGTCATGACACTACTAAGAAGGCAAAGTGATACCTTACTCTCACCCTGGTTGAGAAAACAAAGCAATGAAAAACACAGAACGAGACAACACCTAAGAAACGTGGCAACAATATTACAGGATCATCACGACTTGACATGTTAGGGGCACACAAGTACACATTCCACACTACGTACGAGAGTGACAAGATTAAGAATGTACAGTGGTATGATGAAAAGGGACTAATGAGATCATGACATATGGACAACCATGTCGAAGAGCATCATGTATAAATAGAAGGGAATTGCATGACTCATATCAAGTTCATGGTTAAGAAGAGTTGGGGGAGACATTGATGATGACTTTGAGCTGGAGCCCTCTACCCTATTTCTCTGGTGTTCTCTAACATGAATATTTGCACCCACCGTGGGGTCTTCAAGAAAATTCTTCTTTACGACCATCAAACCTAGGACCATCCGAGTAAAGAGTTTTATTTTTCTTCCAAGCTAAAGATCATCCATGGTGAACAACCACCATGGTAAATTTGCAAACATTTTGAACTAGGGTGTACATCAGTGGTGGCAACGACGCTACAAGCTAAAAGGCTTTTCTAGTCACTTTAAGGGGACCGACTATGCAATTACATGTTCAAAATTCAAACTCAATATCACTTATTAAGTTAAAACAATCTCACATCAATTCATTCATATGCTCCATATGGTAAGTTAATATGATTTTAAAATGTTTTTATTTTATTGTTTATTTGGAAATATATTCACATTTAAGGGATTTTCATGCATTTAATTTAATTTTAATTGTTTGAACTAACAACTTTATCATTGTTTATATCTCTATTCTTTCTATTTTAATGCATTTATATCTACTTAGTTAACGATAATAAATTAAAAGTATTAAAATGATTAATTCAATTTGTTATTGAAATGTTCCAAATATATATAAAGAAGTTGATTAATAGATTAAATTTAGCGTGTTTTTACTCTCTTGAAAAAAATTCAAGAATAGCCAGAGTTGGTAATCATGGGTGTCCATACTAATTTAACTCGTAATATATGATTATCGCTAGTTTAAGAGAATTTTACATAGAGATAATTGAGCGCAGGTTTTCTTAATAAATAAATTATTTTCCTTCATGTAAACACAATGAGACCTTATACCACTATGTCAATCATATGAGTTTTACTTTCTTCAATTTGAATTACTTATGATATTGATTTTTAGTATATATATTGAGTTAATTGATATCCTTTGTTTTAAAAATTAAGCAAAATTATTCTTATCATATAGTTTTTAACTTAAAAATTGTAAACATACTTTTTCATTCCATATATTTAGGAATTTATAATTAATTTGAGATATTAAATTTTTTTAAAGTTTAGAAATTAAAAATGTTCTTACCAAAATTGGTAGAACCTCCTTCTTCTATTGCTCCCAAATGTGTCTCATCCTTGGACAGTGGTGAAATACATGTAAAGACACTCAGATGTTCAAGTTAGCCGTGTAAAGGTAGGAGGCAAGTACTGAGATCAAGGTTAGAATTCATTTTGGATTACTTGATATTCCTGAATTTGTATGTCTAGAGTTTTCTAGGTTCATGGGCCCAGTTACCTGATATAAGAGCCATTAAGGGCGAAGAGGATCATGGAGATAAAGATAGAATATCTATCTTTTCATATCTATAATTAAGGTGCAAAAATAGACTTTCCTTTTTACCTCTTTTACAATGTTGGGTTGTCTTTGGCTCGAGAGTTCTTTGGTCAAGTAACCTAAGTCCAAGTGGATGATCTAGGCTGACCATCCCTTAGGCGAGTCTACCAAACAAAAATTACACATGTCCCTCGAGCTCTAAAGCAAACTAAATAGAATTTTATCCAATTATGTGTCCCATTGTCAGGTCCACTCAAATATTGTAGCATGTGTCCCTTGAAGGATAGTCTTGGCTCGATCAAGTGTCCCTTTGGTAGGACCCGTTGAGACCAAGTGGTATACATGCATGTCCCGAAGCTCTAAGCTTGGGATAGCGAAAGAGTTTATAAGATGTTTTCATATAGTTGAGCTTGGTCATGTCTTGACAATTCATCATACTAATCAAGTTGTAGATACTTTGGGTTCATGGTTGATATGAGGATGCTCATGGCACATAATCGAGCTCAAGATGCTCAAGGCGTGAGGCTGAGATGAAGATGCTCAAGGTGTGCAACCAATTTATGTTTTATTTTAAATAATAATAATAAAAAATATAGTGGCGATTATAAGCCACCACTATTTTTAAAATATTATTTTTTAAAAATTCTACTTTTATGTAATTTATTAATTTTAAAATAATAATTATAAATATAACAACAATTTTTTTTAACTATCACTATTCATAAATGAAAATCATCAAAATTCATAACCTAATAGCATCAATCTCAATTGGACAAATATGGCCTAATTTAGACATTTTAAATAAACAAAAGGGGCTATTTTAACAATCAAGCCTAAATATTTCAATTAGGCTACTAATTTTGTTTATTTGAGGTTGAAAAGAATGCAGAGTAATCAGGCTTTAATTAAGTAATTAATGTTCCATTTATGTAAGATATGATGTATTTTTTTAATAATAGATATGATTTTTTTAATATGTAGGAATGAAATTTAGGTATCAACATGTTTATAATAACTCACATATTATTCAATAAATTGAGCTAGATCAATTTGATCATATAATATGATGTTTAAATTATAGTAATTTATATATTAATTTTTTAAAAGTAGTAGTTTATAATTCTTATACTAATTACAAAAACTTGTTATATATTAAAACTAGAGGAGAACAAAATCATGGTTTGAGTGATCATCCAGCGTCAATGTTATTCAAATGTTAATAACATCCTCTTTTAAGAGCATGCTTTTATCAACAGATCAAAACTTTTATTTTTATCTATTAAATTTAGATTGAAATATATCACAGTATATATTTTTAATTGTGGGTACAAATCAAGCATTCTCTAAATTCTAAATTGTTTGTTCCAAGGATGGCAAAATCCCAACTAACAGCCAAACTACTTCAATTCCTCTGCCAAGATCTGACCACTACGTACCTAGTAGTGGAAGATCAAACAACACATGCAAACCAACTAACAAGAACTGACAATCATCAAATCAGCCATATGTGACACTTGATCAACAGCTACATAACAAGAGATACATATGGGTGAACTGAGAAATGAAAATCATTACTACCAGCACAGCGGAAGACAAGTCACATTGTACCCAAAGGGTCAAACTCCTTTCTCCAAAAACAATGTGAAAAACATAAAGAAATTCCCATCCGACATAACTACATATTTAAATCATATAGTGATAATTTTATGTAATTTGTTACACAAGGTATGTTAACTTGTTACAATAAAATAAAATAAAAAATAGAAAATCTTAATACGTATAGAAATATGAATAAAATATTGGATGGATATCATGTATATCTCTTTATACGAATAGTTTTCTTTTTGAAGTTATCAAATGCTTAAATATGTAGAAATTCTATATAACTCGTTAAACACTACCATATTGCACATCAGTCTCACCCAACCTAAGACAAACTATTGTACAATTGAAGCAATAAACTCTTTGCCAAGGGTTACCATTCATACCTTATACTGCTGCAAAAACAAAGCTCAATTAATTTTCATTTTTTAAAATATTAAATTAATTTACCTGTCCTTGAAATTTCTACAGTAAAATTAATTTCCATGCACTAATAGTCCCCGTTCAATTCAAAACAAGAGAGAAATAAAATTCCCAACCAATCAACAACTTCAAACAATCAATTGAACAAGTTAACAAGGTTGAGAGAAGAAAGAAGAAATATACTTTGGGTGAACAACATGCAAAAGAGAAGGACGAATCTTAATGCTTTAGTAAACTAGATCAGACATCCTTCCACTGGAATTACTTCCCTGCACCTCCCATTTGCTGCATAAACAAATCTCAAGTGCCAAAGGTGGGTGTTCACTCCAATGTCTCAGATCAGAATTCACCGCCTAACATTATGGTGTGCAAACCACCCATTAAGTGTTTTCTTATTTCTTCTCGCCTCAGAAACCTTTAACGAAAACGCCCAAACGCAGCTCTTTCACAGCGTCGTAGTGGGTTGAAATTTTTGTGATAAGGATTGCAAATCAACCTACATATTTGAGTATTTGGTAACTTCAAAAAGAAAACCATTCGTATAAGTAGAGTATACACAGTATCCATCTAATATTTTATTCATATTTCTAAAGTTGTTAAGATTTTCTATTTATTTTTTACTTTATTGTAACAGGTTAAACAAGTTAATACACCTTACATATATAGCTTAACATACCTGCTCTATCCGGTAAAACAAAGTGAAAATTATGTGAATCGCTAGTGGATCACTTCAAAAGTTCTCTACCGGAACCACATCCTTTAAAATAATATGTTAGCTACACATCTTGCTAACCAGCTATACCCGCCGGTGTTCTTAGGATTAAAGAATTAAATTTTTTTATTAAAAATCATATCAAAACTTATTTAAAAATTATTAGAAAATATAATTATACACATTCTAATAAAAATTCTATATGTATATCTTCCATTAAAAATAATCCTACTTAAATAATTAATGAAACTGAATCCACGTTCTCAGTGGTTATGGTGATATATATTCTAGATGAAGTCAAAGATATAATTGATCGACAACTAAATGTGTGAGCACTCTTCTGCCAGTGATTTGAATTTTATTTTGCCACATTGTTAGAAATTAGCACTGCTAAAAAGAAAGTTTTCTACGTCAGAGGATCAATGACGATGATACAAAAATCGTCTTAAAAAAAAGGGTGGTGACATTTTTATAAATAATTGTAACTTTTTGAAGACAATTTCCGTAAAAGAAAATCGTTTTTGAAAATACATTACTACGTCGGTTTCTTCAAGAACCGACTTTGAAATGCTTCTCACTTACTCAAATGACATGCCTCTATCATACTCGTGTCGTCTCACATTCTTCAAGAATCGTTCTCAAACCCTATCACTGTTCCGCAAAGCAAATCCCTCCCATGGCAGAAACCCTAAGCCCCAATCCCGCGAAGGGTCAGAAGTAGAGGCTCCGTCGTCGTCCCCGCCACACTCCTGCCCTGCCTCGACTAGGGCGTCATCATCAACTTCACCTCCCTCCGTGTCGTTTGTCACACCTTTGACGACTGTCACGCCGTCTGATCATCCTCTGCCTCGCTGTGTGATGTCTACATCCATGAAAGCTTCCGCGATGAGATCCATGTCGTCCTCGGCCGCCGAAGCAACCTCGTCCTATCGTGCCTCTTTGTCGGTGGTGCCAACGATGTCCACCAGCTCCACAAGAGCAGCGAGCTCCACTACCTCATCGCGGAAGGTTTTATGGGCTTTGGTGCATGTATTGGTAGGGTTTTAGGAATTGATGGAGGTGTTTGTCTAGGTTTTGGTGTAGTTGTGAATTGAAATCAATTCTTAGATGAAGGTTTGGATTTGATTTTACACGTAAGTGTCCATTGGGTTTTGGGCTTTGATGTAGGTACCTATGGCTTTGAAGTTGTCTATCGATTTTTCGGGATAAATGAAGATGTTGATGGGGGAGTTTTGGCTAGATGGCAATGGCTTCTAGAGTTTAATGGATTTGTCGGTTGATTTCCGAGCTTTGATGTAGGTACCTGGGGGGTTCTGAAATTAGATGAATATGCCAGTTGAACTCCAGACTTCTTTATAGGCGACGATTGGATTTTGGGATTTTTGAAATCCTTAAGGAAGACATCAAGTGTTATGTTACCTGTGCTATTTGGATCAGTGTTGAATCCTACCAAGATCCTTTGAACACAAAAGGAATCTGGTAGGCTTAAACAATAGTCACTACTACAAAATAGGCCTACGACGACGGTTATTTTACCCATACGACGACGATTGTTTAGGTGTCATTGTTATGCGTGTCGTTGAAAATGGGCCATTTTCGATGACGGTCCTAAAAAACCGTCGTCGTTTATATTTTTTTTAAAAAAAAAAACAAACGAAGACGGTTATTTACAAAAAACCGTCATCGTATGTGCGGATACGATGACGATTTTTTCTTAATAACTGTCATTGTTTGTATTTTATTTTCATTTAATTTTTTTAAATAAAATACAAACGAAGACGGTTATTTACAAAACCGTCATTGTTTGTATTTTATTTTCATTTAATTTTTTTAAATTAAATACAAACGAAGACGGTTATTTACAGAAAACCGTCATCGTATGTGCGGATACGATGACGGTTTTTTCTTAATAACTGTCATTGTTTGTATTTTATTTTCATTTAATATTTTTTAAATTAAATACAAACAAAGACGGTTATTTACAGAAAACCGTCATCGTTTATCCGAATACGATGACGGTTTTTCTTAATAACCGTCATTGTTTGTATTTTATTTTGATTTTTTTTAAATTAAACACAAACAAAGACGGTTATTAATAAACAACCGTCATCATTTTTTCGGATACGAATATGGGTTTTTCGTATAAATTTTTGTAATACACCTATGAATGCATAACATACAATCGCTAAAACCACATCAAATATTAAAACCATTTAACACTTTCTGTTGGAATTACAGCATCACATAACCTAATAGAAACATTTCAAATTGCAGTTTATTGTACCAACACTATTAGCAAAAAACTAGAAAATACAAAACACTGCTATATATTCTGAAAGTTAACAATCCTGAGATGAAAAAAGGGAACCAAAAATCAATTATCAGTTCAAACTAGCGATGAACCCTACAGTCAAAAAAGAAAGGATCGAATACTAAATATAGATAATTAAGCAACATCAGTTATGCATTGGATTTGCTGGTTGCACTAGTCTTTTGTTGTTGCCTCAGCTCCATAAACCTAGGAAGAGAGCAAATACTAAATCAGAGATAGGACATGTGAAGAGAAGTAAGAATTGACAGCCTCGAACACATTAATGAGACGGAGTTGGCGTTGAAGACCCTAATAATTGAATATATGTTTCACTAAATCACATCGGGAGATAACCAAAGTTACAATATATGAGAATATATGCTTACACAAGACAAGAAAGCCACACTTCAATTTTACCTTTATTTCAGCACTAGGTCCAAGCCATTGGCCCCGAAGGCCACTTGGTCCTAAAAATGAGTGTCTGGACAAAGTCTCCTTATTTGGAGGGGGTAGACTAAGACATCTGCACAGCCCAAAGAATAATTATCATATTTCTTCCTTCAGTATAGGAAATCCACTTCGACAAAATGCACAAAAAAAATAAAACACAATTGCAGACAAAAAAACAGATATCACACAATATGACTAGAGAGAAAATACCGATAAGCATTCATGTTCAATTGTAAGGCTGGTACATCTCATAATTCACATCATAAACTTTGTGCTTTGTGGCACATAAAAGTGAATACCCAAAATACTGTTACCATGAGCAAACTCAGCCAAGGAAATTATATAAAGAAAGTTTCCACAAAGCAAAAACAAGGAGATGGTAACAAGTTTACCTGAGGAAAAGGCAATACAACAAATAGGTCAATGAAAAAAAAAACCATTCAGATAATTAAGAGGAATTTTCTTGGGATGGTCAACTAAATCTCCAGCACCTATTACCCTTGACGGAGGAGAAACATAAGCCAACCTAAACTATAAAAAAGCAAAAAAGACTTAAAAAAAAACTTATCAGAAGATTCAACTAAATATAATTAAACAATAAGATATTTAAATGTGAAACAAGAAAAAACATCAACAAATATGATGAGATAGCTGGTAGCAATTTTATGGAAAGGTAAACTACCTTTTGATAACCAGCTTGCCTAGTGAAATTTGCAATCCAAGTTAAAATACAAAAATTAAAATTAAAATCAGTAAAGTGCGCTTAGCTGACATAAGGCATAATGGAATCATACTTAGTTAGTGTACTTCTTTACCTTCCTTAATTTTCTCCAGTGAAGCAAAAAGTGCCTTCCTTCTTGTGTTCTTCAACCACTATACATATAAGAATGAGTGGCATTGACCTTAATTATATTATGATGGCAAGTAGCAAGAAATGAAATAGTGAAAAAGTGTTTAACCTCTTCTAAGCGATAGATTGAACGCTCAACCAAGAAGCAAAGAAAGACCATGACAGTAACAACAGAAGCAACAAGATATTAAATTCTATCTAAAGCAGCTAAATAATTAATTAAATTAAACTAAGAAGTAATAACATACAGCAGTTGCCGTAGTAGTCAAGGATTTCAATCCAGCAGTGGATGCATGAGCCTCAGGCAATGTTGAAAAATCATTAGCTTACAATCTTTCCATCACATCCATATAAAGCCATTTCAACCACTCACCCATAAATCTGAAAGCATAAGCAGAAGCTAGCAAAGGGAAGAGCCTAGCCTGCTGTGTTTTAAGTATATTTTTAAAATTTTTGTTTATATTTATTTGTCATTATCAAAATATTTAATGTAGTTTTTTTGTTTATTATATTTTTACTTCCCATTTAATTCTATTTATGTTTTATTTTCAAAAGTTTAAGATAATCTTTTTTTTTTCAATTGTTATATCTTTTCTCCTACCTAATTTTAATTATTTTACTAATTTATTAGGAGAGTAAAACGTTGCCAGTCATCTCTCACCCAACTTCGTATTAATTATTGTAGGTTATAGATAAATATTTTATAAAAAAAATGAAAAAAAATATTTCATTTTTTAATTTCAGTATCATTGCCAATTATTTTGTGTGTGTGTATGTGTGTAAAGTTTTAGCATATATTTATTTGAAACTTGTAAAAATATTAATGGTTATGTGGCCTTACCTATGTCCTAAGCAATGGTTCTATGGCCTTTCCAAGTTCTTTCTCCTCAAACAAAATAAAAAACAAAAGAATATTTAAGCTCTTTCAAAAAAAAGGTAGGGGTGAATAAGATATCCTCCACAACTAAGAAAAGTAGATACGACAAGGATAAGGGAAAAAAAAAATAAACTCAAGCATGCAACAAGGCTGCCCAATCTCTGCATATCTGGAAAAGGGCAATTAAAATTAAAGCTACCATGTGATGCCTACAAAATAAAAGCCAAAAACATAGATAAAAGCAAATACAAATAATTTTGAGCTTTAGTACTATATCAATAGACTTTGGGAATGAGACTACTCAAGTATCATCACATTATGGACAACATTTTCCTACAAATATATTGGCTATACACTGCAATGATTGCCATATAACAGAGGTGACAACTGCCCCCAAGGAAAGGATACTTATATTTGGTAAAGCATGTCTGGTTATAAAATGTAGCTAATATACAAGGGAATTGTGGGATTACATGGGCAAGAAATTCCAAAATCCAAAGGAATGAGTTGAAAAAATAAAATGGTAACAAATACCTTGCAGTGTTGTTGGTGGTGTTCCTTATCACTGGAAGTGCTAATCCCAGACCAAAAGAAGTCACCTACGCAAGTATTTGCATCGATAAAGAATGCAAGAGTGAGTTTAGCAGTTGTGCAGTATCGAAAATGGATAACATAACATAGTGAACATATTGCTTTTACAAAACTGAGTAAATTCTAGTCTCAAACCCTTTTTCTCTTCACTTAACCGAATGCACACATACTTTCCTAATTCCTTTTATTCCCTGCATTAAATATAAAATTATGATAAGAATATACTTGATTTTATTTTAAAAAAAAATACTATTTAACTTTGAGCATTATTACAAAGGATAGGAGGCAAGTAATAGATGGAATTAATGAAATGTCTCTCCCACATAAATAGAGTACCTTGGAGGGTCCAACTTGTAAGAGGTCCTTGGTCCACTAACCCGAGCTATGAGTGACTAGTCCAGACTAAAGCCAAACCCTTCACCATGGAACTAAGACATGTCCATTATATGTCTGTGTTCATGTATATCCATGTTCCCAAGCCATTTTCCATTCTCAAATGCCAAGAGGCTAAGTATTCACTGAAAAGCTACTTATACAGTTATACCCCTTAAATATTAGAATAAATTGGAGGCACCCCTCACAGCTATAACCTTCAAATATCCTACTGAATCTCCTAGAGCACTCTAGAGTTCTTTGAACAAAGTACTGCCTATAGAAGGTCACAGGTCACATAAGGAAATGGATTCATAGGAACAAGAAGCAGTAAAGTATAGAAGGTCACCACTTATAAGTCATTAAGATTGTTTTACTTAATTAAACTTAATCCTAAATCATTTGGTTTTTATAATTAGTTATTCTAGATTAGCTCTTCTGCTATACTCTCATTACCTTATATAAATATAGTGCAGATTGTAATGTGATACTTAAATTCATATACTTGAAATTTAGAAAGAAAACAAATATTAACAGAGAAATTAATAGGACTATTGAGTTTACTCTATTGATAAGATGCATACCTTTTCTTGTTATATATCTGTAGCTATTTCCATCTCTATTGAGTTTACTCTATTGATAAGACTGCTATGAATAATAGGTGAGAAAAGAAGAAACCAATTTGGTTTCATGACTACTAATTTGCATCTACCCATATAGTCCTGCATGCATTATGGGAAGAACTTAGCAGAAGAAACCAAAAGTTGTCAACATACTAAGTCGTGGGTAGTGGTTTGCAGCATGAATAGAGTAATAAAACAAACAAAACAAGTATAGATTCATATCTTCAAAATAATAGAAATTACTCTAAAATTATCGCAATGAAAATTCAGTAGTCGTCACCTGTTATTCAGATGGACTGAAACTAATTTGTTAGGATCAAATTCTCAATGACTGAAT
This sequence comes from Glycine latifolia, assembly GCA_013407115.1. NCBI lineage: Eukaryota > Viridiplantae > Streptophyta > Magnoliopsida > Fabales > Fabaceae > Glycine > Glycine latifolia. Next base: position 16,192,572 of record CM023952.1, on the reverse strand, counting down.
GTCCTCTCTCCTCACTCATTAATAAGAAAATTCCATTATATCTGCATTTTATGCAGTAGTTCTTGGTGCAGCCTACCTTTTGGGATAATAAATCCTCCCAGCAAGAAAATAATCATCAATTCAGTTGATCCAAATGTATTAGCAATCACCATATCGCGTGTAAGAGCAGCCATAAATCGGAACAGACCTAATGCCATTTGGTGTAGCATAAGTAGCAAAAGCATGTAGCGGAAAATCTGAAATATTAATCAGAACCCAAAGATTATTAGTCTTGAATATTTTTTAAACAACCAAAAGAAAATCCCAACAAAGGATGTAAAGAAAAGTACCTTCCAGGAGCAGGGGCAAATCCAACATAGTAGTATACAACACAAGACCATAACCATATAACAGCTTCAACAAGGGAATACGGTACTCCAAGAATCCAAGTGGCCAAAGACCATGCCCATCCAGGATAAAATCAATTGCCTATTTGTTTGTAAAAGACAGGTAGCCTAGCTATCATACAATCCCCCATTCACAAATCACATTCCAATTTATGTTCTCTCTTCATCTTTTTTTTAATAAAAATCTATCTAGTTGTTCTCGTAATCAAACTCAAGTAAACAACCCTTCTATCTCCAATGCATATATATAAACATGAATATTGCAATCCCTCAGTTACACTTCTTCCTATTTCAACTTCTTTCCTTCCATTCCATTCTAAATCACAGACATGAATGTTGCAAAATAGATGCCAAGAAGTGTAAATGACAAGTTAGTTTTATCAGTATTATCATTATCCAAAATATAGACAACTTATTACTAATAAACTACAGCATAAGATAATTAAACGTCCAGTTTAACAGATTCTCCTATGTTAGCAGCACACAAATTCTGCAACCATTCAAAAGTTGTTCTAACTAAATAGATTCTCATCCAAATCAACAAAAATCTCTCTCACCTCAAACATAGTAAATTTACTGATTGTTCTTTTCAATCAAAGAACAGACATGCATTGGAGATAAGATAAGAAAAAATAAAAAACTTAGGCATTTTTATTCTATGCTAAATATTCTTACACTTATGCTATGCAATCACCAAATGAGATATAGGCTTGATTTGTAGTACTAGGTAATAACAAATCCAAATCAAAGTTGTGAAGAATATCATCTGTAATTACAATAGCAAGCATGAGATGAACATGAAAATGGAAATAAAATTGGATAAGACAGACACAATATTCAGTCACTACACTTTCAGCCAACAGGTGAATCCTATAGAAAGCTACAGAATCAGAACTACATATAACTTTACCAGCAGTAAATAAAAGGAAATACAAAGCATACTTGTTGTGAACAGATGCCTTGGTGAGCATTGGTGTAAATCTTGGAAGATGCAAAAATAGTCCTCTACAATTTGAACTCAACCATGTACTGAATTCAAGCTTATTAAAACTGGGAAGAACCTTACCATTGAGAAGAAATTATAGAAGCAAACATGTTTGATTATTAAATGTGGTAGATAGCTTGATAAAAAAAAATAGTACATATATGATACAACAATGCCTACTATAAAATTAAAAGATGCAAAAAAAGTACTCCTCTGCAATTTCAACTCAACCATATACTGAATTCAAGCTTGCTAAAAATGGTGAAGAACCTTACCCTTGAGAAGAAATTATAGAAGCATAAGAGTTTGATGAGCACAAACACTACCCGTAAGGCTGCCCAACTCTTTTCCCTGGTCCAGTTCCTGAGAATTTGTTCTCTCTTCCTCAGTAGCTGTTACAAATTGCTTACTAGGTGTTCTGCTATCATCAAAATCCAGGTCAGCTGCTTTTGAATCAGAGAAGGTTTTAATGCAATCTGAAGCACTCAGTGCTCTAAAAGCTACTGGGGGAATGATGAGGGACTGTGGTCCTTACATCATTGTTCATCTTTGTCTAGAATATGCTGACCGGAGGAAGTTAAGCATTGCTCTTGATCATGCAAAGAAACTGATTAAGGTTGAGGATGGATCTAGTGTTAGTGGATATATTCTATTAGCATAGATTTTATCAGCTCAACAAAAGTTTGTAGATGCAGAACTTGTTATAGATGCTGCTATAGATCAAAGTGGCAAATGGGATCAAGGAGAATTGTTGAGGACTAAAGCTAAACTACAGATTGCGCAAGGAAAATTAAAGAATGCAGTGGAGACATATACTTTTCTTCTTGTTGTTCTTCAGGTCCAAAATAAAAGTTTAGGCACAACAAGTAAGGTTGTGAAGGTATGTGTCAATGATAAATGTACAATATATCACTTAGATTCTTTAATCATTTAAATTAAATAAATAATGTGAAGGAGAAATAAATGAGTAAGGAAAGACGCTCCTATGATCCAATAAATCTCAATGAAATTCTAAAGTAGGCACTGCTAGTCATAGGTACTCAATGATCAATAACATGTATAAAGTTGTGTGAGCCATGTTAGAAATGTTTGTTTCTCTAAAGAATGATTTTACATATGTAAACTGTTAATTAGAGTGCTTCGTGTAAGCAATGCCTGGGTAAGAATTTCTCATGAACTCATAAGTACAAATATTAAATTGAGTTTAAATTAATCATGGAGAGGGAGCCAACAGAGACAGAAAAATCCAAAAATAATCTTAGAGGGGCTAGCTTTATTTTACATGCATACTGGATCAAATTTTGGTGACCACTCTATGGCCAGAGTAGGGCCTAATTATTCAAGAACTTGAAAAGAAACATATAATTTGTATGTGATCAAACAATACACCTTTGTTCCCTTGCATGAGATTTTCCCACACTCTTTGTAGAGTAAGCTGCCATGACAGGTCTACATTAGAATCTGACGCTGGTAAAGTATGGGATCCAACTTTGTGATACACTGATAAACCAGGTACAAAGAGTGCCTTCTTAAAGTAGACACCTACAGATTCAATATAGTCTAGGTTTGTTGATTATTATATTTATACATAGGAACAATATCAAAGAGAAAGGCATTATTTATGGAGATTACCCAAATCCTTCGTGTCCAAGTGCTAGAGGAAAATTGATCTACAAAGACTCTAACATATGGGAATCCTTGAATGGTTGAGATGTCTGTGTAGCATAAACTGGCACATAGCATCTTAACAAAAGGGAAGAAACAGGGATAAAGGGTCAGAATAAATTATTGCAAAGAAAAATTTGAAGCAATAATAAGTACCTATCAAATGACAACATTAACATGAGTCCTATGGATCTCACCAACAGAACTGGTTTCATACTTTAATATACCTTTTTTAGCAAATAATTATAGAGATAAATGATATTAGTTGTCTCAAGTTATAGAGCTTCAATAAAACAAAGTAACCATGCATTAATAATAAAACCAGCTCAGTCACAAGTCACAACCATACTTAAAAAGTCCATGTTCTCTTTTTATTTTATTTTTTCTTCTCTCAGAAACTAGCTATTACATATAAGAGGAGATACAGACCTGCAACCAACCTTCATAGCAAAAGAGAATCAAATGCATTTCATTCTCACCAAAAATGTATGGTTAGAGCATTTTTATATGCATTGGTAACAAAAGAAAGAAGTGACTTCATAAATGTACCTTGTGAACCAGAATAGTCCCTGCCAAACCTCTTCTTCCTGCAATCCCTTGAGGTGGAGGTAGTGCACAGTCATCACCAACATAACAGTCTGCATAGGCAAAATACATGTCATACTTTACCTACATAATAAATATTTAATTAGTTAGAGTACAATAAGAAAACACAAACCAGCTAGACATAACTCTACTTTATAAGCCTCACATTTTGCTATCTCAACAGCCAAACCAAAGTTCAAACAATCACCAGTATAGTTCTATCAACACCCAAAAAAAAGAGGATTGGGGTTAGTGGTTACATCTAATCATGGTCCAATGGGTCTTTTCTTGCGCGATTCAAACCTGCAAAAAAGGGAGGATTGTGGTTAGGAACAAAAGAATAATAGTTATCACTTACCAATCTGCAGAGACAAAATCCATTACTTGGGAAGTGCCTCTAAAGTGGTAGGTTCTGTTTTTGTTGTTGTTGGACAAGAATGAAAGGGCATGCGAATGAGACACCATAGACGACCCAAAAGACATCGTCCTGGCTTCAAGGCAGCCCTATGACAAAGAAAGGGTTTATAGGGGAAATGGTTTACACTAGAGAAGGTTTCAGCCCCTTATGACGGCAACCTCGACGGAGAAAGGGCTTTTTAGCGCCGGTGAAGGGAGGAAGTCGTGGTGGCGGGGGCAGAGCTAGACGGAGAACGGGGAGGAGAAGGGGACCTTTGAGTAACAGCGGCGATGGTGATGGTGGTGGTGGTGGTGCTGCTGCAACAGAGAGGTAGCCATTGAAGTTGACGAGGAAGAAGAAAACGATGATGAGAGGGTTCTGGTGGAACTTGGAACTTAGGGTTTCAGTAACATCAGCATTTTTTTGTAGTGAAAATGAAGGCTGGATAAAAAAAAAAGCATATTTGAAATGGACAGAAACGACGATGGTTGTTACATAACCGTCTTTGATTCACTTACAACGACGACGGTCATTGTAAAACCGTCTTCGTTTTGACCTTTCGATGACGGTTTCTGGAAAGCCGTTGTTGTAAACATTCACTTAATTACGTTAATGCCACCGTGCGACATACGAAGACGGTTATGGAACAACCGTCGTCGATGCTGTGTCGTAAAAAACACTTTTTCTAGTAGTGAGTGAGTTGTGGGCATGGTCTTATGATAGAAATGGTAGTCAATAAGGTCTTTGTTAAAAAATACTACTTACTTTTTCCTTAAATTGATGGTCATATGTCTTTTAAGTATGAACATAGAAAAATAAATCATGGTCTATTTGGTGCAGGGGAGGCACAACCAATGAAATGGGCAATGAGGTTGAGGTTGGCTTTCTACTTAGCTCAAGCTCTAGAATATTGCACTAGTAAAGGAAAGGGTTTGTATCATGATCTCAATGCCTACAGGATGGTGTCTGATCAGGTATAATTGGTGGCTAATAAATGCTTCCAAGTTCTAAGTAAATCTTGTTTCTTCCTATTTGTAACTTGGACTGGCTTTTATTGTATACACAAGATGCTAATCCCAGGTTGTCTTGCTTTGGTATCATGAAGAACAGTAGAGACGGCCAATGGTACAATACAAACTTGGCTTTCACCCCTCCTGAGTACTTAAGGTGGCTCTTGAATGTGTATTGTGACTATTTGTTAAATGTTAACATATATACTCGATAATTGCTATCTTGTTAGAAGTAATTTCTATCATTTTTAACATACTATTCAGTTGATAACAAGGAAAAAAAGTAAAAAGGCATCCAACGAGTCTAAATGTCTAATATGTAGTAGTAGACTAGTAGGTAAAATTGGCATAATTTAACCTATATAATAATAATAATAATAATAATAATAATAATAATAATAATAATAATAATTTGGTAAGATTATGAAATGATAAATATGAGATTTAAAAAAAAAAGACATTTTAAGACAGTTCTGAAAAACTGTTTTAGAAAGTCTATTTTCTAAGACAATTTTTGCGAAAAATCGTCTTAGAAATGTCTTCTTTTAAATAATAAAAAATTGAGAATTACAAGTAGACTTTCTTTGATGGTTCTTGCGGGAAACCGTCTTAGAAATGTCTTTTTTTATTAAAAAAAGTGAGAATTCTAAGATGAACTTTGAAAAATCGTCTTAGGATGTAAACTTTCTAAAACTGTTTTTGTAGAAAGTCATCTTAGAAATGTCTTTTTTTAAAAGTAAAAATTAACAAATTGGGAATTCTCAATTATCTGGAAAATCATCTTAGAAATAAGACATTCTAAGACGATTTTTACAACAACAAAAAAGTCCTAGAATTCTCAATTTTTAAATTTTTTTTAAATAAACAACTTCTAAGACTGTTTATTGGAAAAACTGTCTTAGAAGCTCCACTTTCTAAGGCGGTTTCTCCTAAGAACTGTCTTAGAAGCACCAATTTTTTTCTTTGGAAAAAACAACTTGTAAGACGGTTTCAGGATAAAACTGTCTTAGAAAGTGTATCCTTCAAGGACGATTTGAAAACCATCATCAAAAGTCAATATTTTTTTATGACGTCAGCTCCAAAATCGATTGTAAAATCATCATTAAAAGTCATAAATAATCGTCATAAAAATATTTTAAAAAATATTTTAATGATGTTGTCATTTCTATTAACTTAGTGTTGTTGGTAATATGTATTTTATCTCTAGTGTCTGTAAAAATATTTGCCCAAACTTATTCAGATAATTTCTTAGATCGATAAAACAATGTCCCACTAAAATGTCAACTAAATAACCCTCTAAATTCTGCAAGCTAAATGAGCCCCCCACTAGAACACTATCTATATGGGTAAGGTTCTAGCCAATTAACCAAGTTGAAAGCTACAAGAGGTAAACACATATAACAATGATGATCTGTTACATCCCAAACCACAAATGGTTTATATGCTTCCGTAGTTTTAATGTGCCTACAATTGGTATTAGAGCCTGGTTGTGCGTTTGGATGTGGATCTAGTTTTCGATTTACATTATTTCATGTAATTAGTTTTTCTTCATGAAATATGGCACCTAGGGTTCTATGATTATTGGTATAATGCTCACATATATATCCTTGAATTTTTCTTCCCTTAAAAATGATTGCTTTATTGGGTTTTTTAGTTGTAATACATGGTAGAGATTTGATTGTATTTTCTTTGGTTGTAACAAGGAGACTAATCCCATATGATTAGGTTTCCTCCTTGGTTTATTAATTCCATAATAGCATTATTTTTGGTTGTATCACAAAATTGTTATTAAAAGAAGGACAAAATGCATGCACAAAGATGGATGTTCGTCACTTTTTTGGACTGTTCGTGATCATCTGATGGTCGAAATCCAAAACCAACAACATGGGATGAAAGAAGACAAAAAACCATGCAGAATGACGGTTGGAGATGTTCTAGAGGTTGTTGCACGTACCCCAAAGTGGCTGCGAGTGGAAGTCATGTGCCTATAAAGATACAGAGCGTGAGGGTGCGTGGAACATCCTTTTTGGGTGCTTCCTATGGTCGTGGCTTTGTCTCTTCATGGCGGTCCTAGCCTTAAAATTTCATACTGATCCGAGTTCGGGTGACGGCGCAATGGACAAAACAGTTAGGGTTCTTTGAAATCGTCTTTGGTTTTCTTAGCAAAATTTGGTATTTTGGGCTTTTGGTCTCATGGTTACCATAAAGGGGGCTTGAGATAAATACTTATGGACTAAAAGGAAGGACAAGAAGGGCTGGAATAATTTTTTGTAATTTTCTCTCTCTAGGAAATCATGGATTAAAGCCTAATTTATAATTGCTTTATTTTTATGAGTGGATGAATTACATGTTTTGATAACATGATTAATGTGATCACATGTCGTATAGAATAGGTGGTGTCATATTGTGCATAACTTGTTAATTACATGAGCATAGAAACTACATCTGAATTACAACATTTTGAGCTTGACATTCCTAAACATCCAGATTTGATTAATTTATCAACTACATCTGAATTATGTCAAGGGCTAGCAAGAACTGGAAAGTCCATCATTTACCCTCTTATTGATAGAGTGATTAGACTTGTACTCACTCTTCCAGTTTCTACAGCAACTACTGAAAGATCTTTTTCAGCTATGAAGATAATCAAGACCAGACTTCAAAATAGAATGGAAGACCAATTTCTTAATGATTTTTTTATTACATACATTGAAAAAGAAATTGTTTTGAGTTTAGCACAGATTCAATTATAGATGATTTTAACAATATGAAAACACGTAGAGTAAGAGTCAAGTCATGAAGTGATTTTAATTTCTGTAATAGTTTTTTTTATATTAGATTTGTATTGTTTTCGGAATACTTTTATTTATGATATAATTTTTTTATGTTCGCCCCCTCTCAATAAAATTCCTGACTCCGCCACTATATATATATATATATATAATTTTGAAGTATATAAAAATTTAATTATATAAGTGAAATAATTAGTTAACTAATGAGAGATGCTTTCACTTCTCAACAATAATTTACCTACAATTTTGAGAAAATGAATTGGGAATTTATGATAATGTTTAACGTAAAAAGAATAGTGTGGTATATTATTTTCTCCATTTTTATAAGTGTTAACGTAGTTATATAAATAAGAGCCTTGAACTTTCTCTCTAATCGTTACATTTCTGATCTCTCCAATTTCCTTGTTGTCTCACCGAGCCACTTAAACACACAATTATACCCCGCCATGCCATTTTTGTGCCTTCTCATAATCTGTGTGTCTCACTCTCTCTAATCTCTTTGTCAGTTCGTGCCCCCTTAGTTTTTTGTGTTTAGTTGTTTATATATATATATATATATATATATATATATATATATATACACATGAATATATTTGTAGTTTTGTGGAAGGAGCATCAAGCGAACATGACTTATTAATGACATGACAGGTTACTGCGTGAGTGGTGACATTATTAGTGCGGTATGCCTTGGGTCACATAGATGCTCCCTTCAGCCCATCGTTAATAATTAAAACCAGATAATCCCAGACATGGAACACAACATCGACATTGTCACGATTGTAACCATTAATTAAAATAAATTACTTTATAACAGATTAATTATAAAACATACTAAGTAAGTCTAAACCGTTGAACTGAGAACATCTTGTATAGCATGCAATTTTTTTTCTTCTTCTAACAGTTCCTGGCATGAATATTTGATCCAGAATATCACAAAATATATACGGATCCTTTTTATAAAGTGCTTATTCCAAAACTCAGAAATAGTCACAAATCACAATAGCTGGCCTTATACACTTCAATTCAGTAATTCTTGAAAGGCGAATGATCGAAAATGTCTTTTTTACTTTAGTAAATAATAGAAAATGGATGTGACGATTCTTCTAAGACGATGGATTGGGTGAACTGGGACCAGATATGTCAGTCAAAGGGGGTGATCTTGGTATAAAAAATCTCAAATTGTTTAACATGCATGAGTCTATTATGCAAATGAATACGGAAATTTCTCTATACTAAAAGGTGGTATTGTACACTATCTTTTCTCTTATAACTATTTGGTGAAATAAAATATTCTCCATTATTTCGAAGTATCAATAGGAGAGAAAAAGACACAACACTCTTTTGTCTTTTTTTCTAGCTTCTGTTGGTACTTCCAGTGTCATTGGAGAGACACTGGACTCCTGTTTGGTATAAGGGGTCATTAACACTAATATAAATTAAAGAATATGTTATTTCTAGTAGAGTGACATTAATAGGGAAGAAGACTTTTGCATACTATTTGGGTTCGAGGAAATAGAAGGGATGAGAGGGGGTTTTATAAATTTTGGTTGATTAATTCAATTGTTAAGAGGAACAAGGAAGAGAATAGATTGGAATAACTTTTGGTTGGAAAAAGATTCTATCTTTATTTTTAAGGTTTTTATTCTCCTCTTCTAATTCCTTAGAAACATAGAAATAGATGAAAAAATTATGTAAAATTCATTAGTATAATGTTTTTCATAATTTCATATATATATATATATATATATATAGTGACAACACTTTTTGTGCGAATAGACTTACCTCACATGTTATAGATATACATGGAGTTTTTGTGAGATAGTCTTCCTTGTTATATATGAGAAGACTTCTTTAGGAATAGGATTTTGTCTTTCTAATTTTAGGTTTAAATGATTGTTCACATGAGTCATTTTATACTCCCTCCCACAATCCCTCTTGTTGCTCGTTTTTATTTTTATTTTTAATATATTCTAGTATAAGGTATGTTGCATATTTGATAGGTGGAGTCTAGGATGTCAATCTGATTGGGATTCTAGTTCTTACAGTGATTTAATTAATTTGCATATTAATTTTATATAAAAAGAAGATATTTAATATTTATAACCTTGACAATTTTTTTAATGAATGTCTTGATGAACTATTTTAACTTTTTATTTGTTATTTTTTAATATGAGATCTAATCTAATATAACAAAACTTAATATAAATAAATGTTTTAAAATTACAAAAAAGGGGCCAACTTTTGATATTTTTAACTGGGTGAGGTTATCTACTTTAACTAGCTAGTCAAATAACATGATAGAACTTTATTATGGTCAAAATTAAAATTCAAAGTTCAATCCACCCTTTATTTTTATTTAATTTTTTGAACAATTCAGTCCGCCCTTTATATTAAACTTTAAATTATGTACTACGTCCACGAATAGAAAAAATCTTCGGTATTTAAATTTCTATTTTAAATAAAGACAAATTGTTTCTGATAAACAATTTTTATTTTATTTTTGTGATGCAAATAAAAATTAACAAGGTAGTAAACTAATATGCATCTCTTTCTCATAACCTAATTTTAAAATAGGTATACATTTAAAATATAAAATACACTTAATTGAGGAGGAATCAAATTACATTGATATAACTTTGACAATTATTATATTATTCTATAACTTTGATAATTATTACACCATGCAAAATTTCATATTAATCAAACATTATTTGTTACTTTGTTCATTTACATTAAAATCGATACAATATAAATGTTTCAAAATATACTAAAAATATGGATAATTTGATTACATTTTTATTATTATTAATTTTAACAAAATTTGACACAAATGATCTTGGTAATATATAGATATAATTTAACGATTAGATCAATAAAAATCACATTTTACGTAATCAAATAAAGGGAGCGAGAGAGACGATCACACAACAATCTGTTTTACGTGAGAAAACCTTCCCTGAATCTGGAAAGGAAAAACTCACGAGACACTGATCCAGATCAAATATTCACTATAACTAAGAATGATTACAATAAATCAAACATACCAAGTTGATGGTACACTCAACCTCTCCAACAATGGTGATAATCAACTCTCAAAATGTTTCACTCTGAATTCTCAAATATGCAGACACGTAGGTTTGCTCAAATGTGTGAAATCTCTCACGCACTCAAATGTCAAACGACGGAATATCTCACGCTCTCTCAATTCTCGAATTTGAGTCTAACCTAATTTCACCTTCAACTAATGTATATATAGTGATAAATTAGGTCTGAGATATAAAACCCCTCAAATAAGCTTGAGCCAGCATTAAAGGAGTAAAGTCCAATAATATTATATAATTAAGACAAAATGTTTACACAACTTTGTGTTATTCATCAATCAAAATTAAAATTTAGTCTTGATAATTCTAATGAGAGAATAAATTTTGTCTTTATATATAATCCTGTTACATTTGCTAGCTGATTATTTGGCCAAGGCTGGAGCATAGAATGATGATGAGCTTCAATTCTGGTGGTTCTTCAAGAGGCTAGTTTTGTGGGTGTGTCTTACCCCAGAGGCTAGTTTTTCTTGTTTGGTTTTGTTTTGTTCTTTTTCTAAACGACGTTACTAAAAACAAAAAAACTGTTACATTTCATAATTGTTTACAATGAAAAAATAAAACTGATCATGAAGTATTTTATTTGGCATTAGGGTCAAAGTCCGAAAGCCATGTTACTACCAAAATTATCACATGGGAATTCTCTATTTCGGCTTCTCAATGGGAACGACGGACAAGAGTTTCATATTTGCATGCGTTCCCGTGGGAACAATTTCTTAATTGGCTAAGCAAGTGGTCAAAAAAATATAGTACGAACAATTAACATATGCGTACCACGTTTCCGTTAATGACAAAGCCTCAAAATCTACCTGGTCTTGAATTCTTGATGGTACCACACACGTATCCATCAATACGGATATTTTATAATTGGAACGTACTCTTTGCATATAAAGTCATGGATAGATAGGCACACTGATTTTGACCCCTTGTTTCCTCCAACCACAACTCCATGTCCCCCATTACCGCATATGGAACCAAAAACATAGAACTGATTCTTGAAAAGTGAAAGCAAAATGGAATTTTGATTCTCAGCCACGTGTAATACTATAGGTTGTGTTAGCTGGTTAGGCTTTTCTTTACAGTTTATAATACCGTATAAAAAAATAAAAAAAGCATTAAGTATTGTGTCTATATGCAAAAGTAGAATGGATACGGTTAATTAAAAAAAGAAGGAACTTTATATTTATTTTCTTTATAGTTTATAATACCATATAAAAAATAAAAAAATAAAAAAGCATTAAGTATTGTGTCTATATGCAAAAGTAGAATGGATAAGGTTAATTAAAAAAAAGAAGAAACTTTATATTTATATTTATATTTATATTTTTGACTCATTCTAAATAATCTACTCACTATTCCTCCTACGTCTTCAAAAATATTTTTTACTCGGAAAGTTAGCACACGGTTGACCAATTCCTTTTCATAAGAAATAATGAATGCAATCACCCATGTTCTCAATGTTATACTTATAGTTTAAAATAACACTTCAGTTTTGAATCTATTAAGCATCGTACACTTTTTATATATCTAATCAAGTTTTGATACATGCATGGTTCAGATATTGTTCGATTGTGATAGCATCAGTTAAAGATATGGAGCATTTTTAACATGCTAGCACATTATTCATATAGTCTGATTGTGATAGTATCTATTAAAGAAATAGAACATTAATTTATAATGTGCTATTGCATGATTAAATATATAGTGTTCATTAACAAAATATTGAAATTGAAACGGTAAAATATAGATCATCATACAGCCCAAAAACAATATTTTTTGAAAGAAAGAATGTAAGCAAATATCAGCTTAAACAACCGAATTCTCTGCTAAGACAAGTGTCTGCATTTAATATTTAATAATGACTTGAATATGACTATAACAAAAATACTTATAAGAAAAGATATATTAACGCAATTAAGCTAATAACATTTGCCTTTTTCACCTTTTCAACGACCACCTTTTTGGACGAAAAGTTAGGAGACTTTAATGGTCATTCATTATTGGTGTAAATTTTTTTATTCTATCAACAAATTAGATATTATTGTTTGCATAATTTTAAAGATAATTAATGTAAAAATTAATAAATTTATTATATATAAATAATAATTTATGATTAAATAATATTATAAAACTATTTTATTCTTTTTCAACACAATTTATTTTAATTTATTGTCTCGAGATAGAATATGGGCAACGATTAGAATAAACCCTTTTTATTTATTTTGTATTCCAGAGTCCTTTTCAAATTGCAAGGAAGAAATATAGAAAGAGAAAAATCGGTACTTGATCGATTTTGACTAAATTCAACAGAGGGAAAAGACATTAAGGCCCAAAACCGTTATATAGAAGCCCAGCAACTTCTCAATATGTTTGGGCTATTTTTAAGGAAGTGATCAAGATTATTCTTAGATTTTTTGTCAATATTTTCCTAATTTTCTTTGCGTAATTCATCAACCTTTTGCCGAACTATTGGAGGAGCATCTAGAAGTCGCACCAAGAAATTAGAGAAAAGTAGGAAAAAATTTAAAAATTTCCTCATTTTAATTTGAATGTGTTAGAAGAAGTTAATAACACAAAAACACTATAGATTCAAGTTCAAGCCGAACATATCGATCCCCTAAAATAGGTGTGAATTTAACTATTGAGTTTTTTTTTTGAAGGTCTTAAAAAAAAATTCTTGATATAAGAATAAAAAATACTTTTTATATTAATGAACAATAATAGAGTAAAAATTTATTTTTATTAAAATTAATATTTTTATTTTTATTTTTATTTTATATATATATACTCCATTTTTAGTATTTAAAGAAAGTGACATGGAGATTAATGAAGAATGATTTTTTTAACAAAAGGAGGGGCAAGGCTGTAGCATTATGGTGGAATAAATCTCAATTAGGTTGACATTCACCCCCACCACAAGTAAAAAATAGTCACCCCGAGTATCCATTGAGAAATATAAAGATTAATACAAGCACGGGGGAGGAACCAAACCCAAGTAAACCTTTAGTTAGGCAAAGGTTGTCTATCGTATTCAAAAGACCTAACAATGAAGTGGGGAATGAAATCCCACTAGCAAAAAGAGAGATTAGAAGTGTCGTGAGCAACTAATCAATCTGCACAAATATTCTCCTTACGAAATATGTAGCCAATAATAAAATCATATTTTCAATAAGATAAGTACAATTCGACCATCTATTTCTAACGTTCCAAGCAAAACATATTAGTGTTCTCGAAAGCTAAGATGACTAGAGAGGAGTTTGTTTCAGCCCAAAGCTAAGATGACCAGTTATGGTTCCATAAATTTGTGTTTCAACCATTTCTAAGCAATCGGGAAGTGTTCAAAGAAATAATGTTCTAGAAATGTTTAATACCAAACTATAAAGAGGACTTGACATAATTGCACACCACAAAATTGTCCATGAAAATCCTAGCTCTAGCCAGCAAAGCCCAATGGTCAGTGGATGTTTTGATCTTCCAAGACAGATACAAAATAAGAGCTCTATTGATGTTTTTGATGGACCTAAAACCCAGACCTCCTTCCTATAGAGGAGCGCAAATTTTCTTCCAGGCCACAAAAACCAGCTTTCTATTGTCACTATCCCTTGACTATATGAAGTTGCAAATATATTTTTCCAAAACATTGACAAGGATTTCATAATGTGCAACAAAAACAACCGGTCAATGGTATCAAATGCTTTTTTTTATGTCAATCTTAAATCTTAATGGCCAAATTACCTCCAAAGCACCGATTGTCCAACATGGTTGCTTTAGATGTGACAACAATACAATTAGAGATTTGCCTTTCTTTAATAAATCTCCTTTGATTCGAAGATATGATTTTGGTAGTTAGAGCCAGTGTAGGCTTGCTTCGCACACAAAGGCTACATCTGGGCCTTTCATTGATTTGACTTTTCAATTCATTATGGAAGCCTTTCCTTCGCTCCGGGAGAGTAGGAAGCCTAGAAGCAATCACCTTGGTGATAATCTTAAATTGAAAATTTTCTAAGGCTATTGAGTGGTAATCCTTTATTTTGTTAGAATTGGGAATTTTTGGAATGAGCACCACAATATTAGAATTTAGGTTTGGGAGAATCCAACCTTGCCTAAAGAAGTGAAAGTGGAAGCAAACACATGATGTTTGATTATATCCCAAAATGTTTGATAGAAGAACCCCCCAAAATCATCTAGTCCAAGCGCTCCAAGGGCATTCATATAAAAATAAAATCACTTCTTACCTCCTCCAAAAAAGAAAAATTAATCAAGAAAGCATCGTGCATATTAAAAATGAGCTTTGGGATCAATTTTTTATGGAGATCAAAATCGTGTAGAACATTGTTACCAACAAAGAGACTCTTGTAAAAATCTACGACATGTGACTCAATGTCTTTTGGATCTTGCGGAATTAAGTCTCCTTTTCTTAACATTGACATTTTTTTGGTAAGATTTTTGGCTTTCGTATTGTTGTGAATGAAAGTTGTATTTTTATGTCTGTTGCAATTCCACTTTGATCTAGACTTCTATTTCCAAAATTCATCTTGAAATCAGAGGGCAACCTAGATATTATTTTGGGCTTTTATTTCTTCTTCTATGAGGTTGTCAAGAGGACCTATTTGCTCGATGTTCAACTGGATTGTTTCAAGATCTTGCAGGGCTTGATCAACTCTTTGATGAACATTGCCAAGACAGTTTTTGTTCCAATCTTTGAAATCCCTTTTCAAAAGTCTCAATTGGAGAATATGCATTGGACAACCTAAGACAGGAGTTTCCTAAGTGCTTTTGACAATCACAATGACTTGTCCATATTTTATGAAATCGAAAAGCTGAGAAACCTAAATTAGTATGCTTTTGAAAGATCAACATCAACGGATGATGGTCTAATTTGCTTCTGCAAAGAGTGCAACAAGAAATCAAATCCTAGGAGTTAAGACAATCTACATTGCAAATAGATATGTCCAGCCTTAGATCAATATGGGCATTCCCTTTTTCGCAATTTGACCAGGTAAAGGTTGCCTCTTTGGTGGGGATATGAATTAAGTTGTTGACATTAGACCAAGAATTAAATCCCCCCTAAGCCAGAGTAGAAGGAAGTTTACCTGCCTTCTTTTCATGAGCACTAAGAACAAAATTGAAGTCGCCAAGGTAGCACTAGGGAGCCTGGAAGCAATTCCGGAGGGCATTAATATCAAGCCAAAGATTCCTTCATTGCACATGAGATGTAAAGGCACACACTGCAAAGAAAGAAACAAGTATAATAATTCAAAATTAAAGAGAAAGCTACATGTTGGTCAGAGTGAGCCACCATAGAAGGATTTAGCTCATCAGAACTAAGAGATTAAGAAGCTTAGAAATTCTATTGTTGCAGCAAAAAGTTTCAAGTCCAGAGCACTCCAAAAGGCAGGAAAAATGTTTATTATCCATCATAGGCTCGGAGATGAATAGTAAATCTGGTTTTTTGACTTAACACAACTTCTTTAAGACCAATCTAGAGTCTAGGTTTGCAATCCCGAGAATATTCCATAAAATAGCCTTCATGGTGACTTTTTTTCTTGGCAACCTTTGATCAATTTTTCTCTTTCTTAGCAGAAGAATATGCTTGAGTCTTTCATTTTGTCTTTTTATTTTAAGCTTTTGAAATTAATGGAGCGAAAGGAGTTTGATATTCATTGCACTCTTGTAAGGGAATTTCAATTTCCTTATCAACTTCTTCATCCTCCTCATCAGCCTAGAATTTGGATAACATCTTGTAATCCTGTGGAATAGTAATCAACCATAACTTTCTTGAGCGAAGAGTGCATGTAAAGGGTGAAGCGTCATTCCCTACCTCAATATTGAGGATAGTTGATTTTGTTGAAGAAGATATTACTCCTAACGATTTTTGTAAATGGTTTTGGTCAAGGGAATTCCATACCAAGGTGTTTGGTCTATCTCTCTGAGGCACTAGGTTGGACTTCCTCAATGCAAGTAAGACCCTACGTTTGCGTTTAACTTTCTTCAACAATAATCTCTTTGCTTGGAGGGTGATCATCCTTGTTTTTGTCCACATGAGAAGGGGCCTCTACAAGTAGGATTGCATGTTGTTTGCCTTTTAATTTGTTGTTCCCCATATGCTACGAGTCTTGCTACTCCTTTAGATCCCTTTTTTTGCACTACAAGATATTGTGTCCAACAACTTTGCAGACATCACAGAAGAGAGCAAGTTTTTCATGGTTAAATTTGACAAGGAGGGTTTTGGTGAGTTCAATATCCACAAGGATGAGGGAGAAATGGCCAAAAGTTCTTGATTTGGTGGCCTCATCCAGAGTGATGGGGGAACTGACTGCCCCTACAATTTTGAATAGAAACTGTGGATCCTAGTATTCCTGCGGAAGCTCATGAACTCTTATCCAGCATTGGGTGTGCGTTTGCCTTACCTTGTTAGGATTGAAATTAGAGCTTTATTGGGAAAGCCTCAACGATCATGGTTGCAAATTCCAATTTTCGACTAACCAAACACTTCTTAGGTCCTCTAGAGACGCAAAGCTAAATTTATAAAACCCCTTGCCCTGGGGTATCACCCTCCAATGGTTAATGGGTCTCCATAGTTTGGTAAGCTTCTCCCTCATATCTGAGGCAGTGATGGGAGCTAACCCTATGATCATAATCAACTTTCCATGTAACCTATTTTTGTACAGTTTTGAAGGCTCTTTTCATACACATCCTCAGTAATCTTAATCGTGAGTATGTCCCCCTTGAAGGAAGGCTTTGGGAGTTTACTCAATGGGATGTTGTAGGAAGTGCTCAAAGCAAGAGCAAACGAATTCTGTTACGGCTTCGTTTTTGATGGGCAAAGATCAGGGGAAGAGGAAGAAGTGAGAAAGAACCAAGGGCATACCGTTGTGACGTCCTCCATCGTGGACGTGTGGAAGCAATGACAACAACTAGGGTGGAGCGACATATTCGGGGTGAGTCTCAAGTTTTCAGATTTTTTTTGTAAATGTTACCTTTTTCATGAAGAATGAATTTAATTAAAGATTGTTTTACTTTTATACTATCATTATAAATTATTATATAAATAATTATTGAATTTTATAATAACATTCATTATGTCCACAGTTAGTGGACATGTAAAAATGCAACCTTAGCTTCCTTGAAATTTTTTTGCATTGGAGTTAGCCTTTGTGGCAGAACCGTATCCTCAAGAACGGCACGCGTTCCTTATATAAGGAACCAAAGCTTATGATTAAAATAATATTTCTGGCATCAAGTATCGATAGAAAAAAAGAGGGAAAACAAACCAGAGGTTGTCAAGGTCGCACGAGGTGGAGGCCACGCGGATGAAGAGGTTTGCTCGAGGTAGAGGCTACGCGAGGTCGACGGAGCGCGAGGTGGAGGCCGTGCGGAGGAAGAGGTTGCGCGAGGAAGCCGTTGTGTGAGGAAGAAGGCGCGTGAGTGGAAGACTGGAGTTTAGAAATCCAATTCTCCTCTAGTGAGACCAACTTGGTGGCGCATGCTCTTGCTAACCAAGGTGTCTACCAAAGGCTTCCCCACCCAACCCCCACCCTCCCACCTTCCCCCGTCCCCCACCCCCCCCAACCCCCCCCCCCCCCAACAAATCTCCTTGTTGTTGATGGCCTAGAGTAGTTGTATGTTTCTTTCTTTTTCCACTATAAAAAAACTAAAAAAACATTGTGAAAAAAAAATTAAACTAAAAAAAGGGACAATAAAACTCAAATAATAAGATTTTTTTACATATAAAATAGGTGGGCAAAAGAGAGAAGCGAGGGTTGTAATCCCAATTAGGTTGACATGACATATCATCAAATTAAGCTCCGCCTACATGATAAAATTAAAATAAGAAAAGAAAAAAAAAACCAAGATGAAACTTTTTTTTTGTTTTTTAAAAAAAAAAAGAGGAAACAGGGTGTATGTATGTGTATGTATGATCATTGATTTTTTTTTTCTTGTAGTGAAGATTTGAGTTTTCAAATTATATTTAGGACTCTCGGCCATCCATGTAATTTATGGGCCCAAACTGAAGCAAGAAAAACAAATGGAGTCCAGGTAAAATACAACGTACAATTATAGTTAATATATAATAGTACGAAATAAAGGAAAACAATAGCAAAGAAAAATCCAAAGTTTAGGTCTTTAATATTGTATTTTAAAATAGTAAGTCATAGAGACTTACTAGAACTCAAATAATAAGTATACTTCTATTATTATCCCTTCTAATTCACGCAAATAAAAAAAATCTATTTAATTTATTAATTGCTAAAGCAAAGCAACGAAGCTCACAAAGGATGAACATTGATGTGGAACAATGTAGCCACAGAACAATGGCACATGCCCTTACGTGTGTGAATCACATGCCTCTCAGAGTCAGACCCTACAAAGTCTGGTATATATATTCTGCTTCCTTCAAGCTCATGAAAAATGATAGTCGGTATCTTTGCCTTCAAGTTACATACATGTGCATACAATTGATATGGTCATACATCCATCAACTATCTCTAATTAAAATGAAATAATGCGGTTCATTTTAGAAAATAAAATATATAATTTTATATGAGAAAATCAAATGTTGAAATTATGTGTACATCTATTATAAACTAGAGTAACACCCGTGCTCTGTACAAAGTAGGGGAAGAAAAAAATTTCAAACAGTTGGTCCATACTTTTAATTAAAGAGAGTGTAGAGTAATAAAAAAATTTGGTGTGTGTAGGCCAATACGAAATTTTTTACAGATATAAATGTATGCCAATTAATTAAGCTAGCAACATCTGCCTTGTTCAAAGTAGTCTTGACTCCCGAACATTAAATTGTTGTTCTCAATTATACCGCAAATAGTCCTTGTTCAAATTCTAACTCCTGAATATTATAGCTCTTGCTGCGATTACCTATGCCAAAATGCAAAAGGGTTTTTGATATATCAAGTATATTTTAGATTAAATAATATAAGTTAAGAACTTTAAGAAAGTATCATCCTTAACAACTATGTGATATTATTAATACAAACATATAATATTAAATTTATAATTTAATTATCTTTAGGACTATAATGCTCATTAGTAAAAAGTTTGGCTTTGAGTAAGCTTATCCACAAATACTTCTAGTTAAAAAAATGAGTTTCTGCTCAAATTAATTTATGCAATTTGTAGAAATTTTTTCATATATAATTTCTTTAAAAGATGAAAAGAAAATTATAAATCAACTTATACAATTTATGGCGAAATTCATTTTTTTCCTTTTTTTAAAAAAAGTGCTTATGAAAAAACTTACCAAAAAGATTCTGTCATTAAGAAAAAATTATGAAGCTTATGTGTTGGTTTTGTTTTATTAGAAGCTTTTTATCTTCATGTGCATTGTTCAGTGATTGGTTGTAGTTGCTAATTTAGCATGAGTTTAATGGCACATATAGTCGGTGTAAAATTACAGAATAAAGAAATTAGAAAATCATTATTAAAAAGACTTTTAACCCAATTATTATAAAAATGAATAATCTAACTTTAGATATTGGTTTGTAATTAAATGATATTATACCACTACTTTACGTCATTAATACATAGCCTATTTTATCATTTAACATTTCATATTTTGTTCATAATAAAAAATATTAGACTAATCACCATAAACATAAAGATCACCAAAATAAATTATATCCTCTCCCAACAAAATATTCTTCATATACACTATCAGAAATTTTTTATCTCATATCGTTTCAAATCTCTTTCTCACAGAATTTATTTTTGACCACATGCACACAATTATTAAGCTTGTGGCAGCCACAAGTGACTTATTTACGTTCAATACTTGGACTTTGACTTGAGATTTCCTTCACTTGATGTGAAAGTAAGGTCATGTTTAAAATGCTTTTCAGTTGTGAGTTTCACAGTTCTAAAAACAACATATATATATATATATATATAAACAACCAAATTTTAATTTGGAAAATTTATGTTTTGGTCATTATATTTTTGTGAAATTTTATTTTTAGTTATTAAATTTTCATATCATCTGATTTAATTTCTATATATACTTTACAAAAAAATTATTTTTAGTTCCTCTTCATAAAACTATCATAAACGACACTAACTCTTGTTTTACGTGATAAATAGAGTGTGTTTCTTTTTTTATAAAAAAATAATTAAATTATTATGTGGAAAATTGTTTTATTTTTTTAAGGGAAGTATTTATTAATATTGTTAGAAAACTAAATTTTCTCACATTATTATGTGCTACATATTGTATTAATAATTATATTATGCTATTTAATATGTATTGGATAAATTAAAGTGATAAATTAAATATGCCCAAATAAATTCTTAAATAAATATGGGATAAATTGGTGGATACCAAGTACTGGGCTAATTAGGTTTAATGAGAACTTATTAGATCAACAATAAAGAAAAACACTATATATAAAAGGTTATATTCTCCAATAGGTCAAACTAGCTTTATTTCTTTCTCATCTAAAGAGAATAACCTCTAATGAGTGATTTGAGACTAAAGCTCATAAGGAAAGACTAAAAGGCTATAAAAACAAAAGGATAAATCACTACTACAATGAAAATATGTATGCTTTATTTATTTAAGATTTTTTGACGGTCCAATATGATGTTTTTAGGGTTTTATTGGATGATGATTTTCACCATAAAGATTTAGGAATTAATTTTCCAACAAATATATCTTCCCTAAATACATCAAACCAAAAATTTTAAGGGCTTCATTTTTCTCTTTATTTTCATTGTTAGTTTTATTTAGGTTCAATCCTTAGACTTTGACTTGAAATTTCCTTCACTTGATGTGAAAATAAGGTCCTGTTTGAAGTGATCTTCAGTGGTGAGTTTCAAAGTTCTAAAAAAAACAATCAGTTTTAATTTGGGATTTTTATCCTTATAATTTCGAAATCTTATATTTAGTTCTTGAAGTTTCATATTATCCAATTTAGTTCCTTTACAGAAAAATTGATTTTAGTCCTTCTTCAATAAATTTTCATAAACAATGTTAACCTATATGACATGGCAAACTGAGTGTGTTTTCAAAAAAAAAATGATTAAAATGATGTGAAAAATTGTTTTATTTTTTTAAGAAAATAAGTTATTAATATGTCTCCTCTAAACACATCAAACTGAAACTTTCAAGGGCTCCATTTGTATTTGTTTCCATCGTCATTCTTCAATAGTTGTTACAGATTTGTTCTTGCATCTTCTTCTGATTTTGTTTATTTTTTAAACGTTGCTTTCATGAATTCTCATGGTAGATAGACACGGTAATCTATTTGTCATGTAGGAAATGATGTCACACCACCAAGCACTATTGCAGCATATTTCCAACGAGTTGTTGGGTGTCGTCCTGGAAAACTTTGCATTTTATATATGATCACAAAATCTTTGTTCATGACAACCAATAAGATAATGTTGCTATAAAGCGGGTTTGATTGAAATGCCCTTTCAAGGTAGTGGAATGGCCAACTTAACATATAATTTTAAAATATTGGCGTTAGTCTGAGAGAAAATTTACAATTTATTTTTCGTTAACAACTATTGCAATGGATTTCTAAGTTCCATTGTGAATGATTATAATTAAAAAAAATGTATCATAAAGATTTTATTTATATATATATATATATATATATATCACAATTCAAATTTGATATTACTAATTAAATCGAAACACCTTCAGATAAATTTATTCACGTGTTCCATAGTTATGTATAAGAAGTTAAAATTTATAATCTAGACACAAGGAAAACAATAGAATACGAGATAACAAAGAGGAGTCTATTTAATTTTTCATTAATTAGGCATATATAGAGACTTAAAATCTTAGTTAATTAATCAATGTTTCAAGAATTGATCAAATTAAAGTCCTTTTCTTGAAGGTCAGATGTGAGTTTCATTTTGTTTTCTTCCTCAAATTGAATTCTTACATGGATTCATCACTTCCCTTTATTTCATATCACATTTGGTCATTTAGGTGTGTTAGGTTGACAGTTGGAGTTGCTAGAAAACTTCTTTTCTCATTTTCCCGAACTTTTTAATCGCCAAACATGCACACACCCACACATCCTGTATGATGCATGCATTTTGAAATATAATATGGAAATAAAAATTATTGTTAACTCTTTAGGCTATCGTGTACAAAGCAAAAGCATTTAAATTTCCAAATCAATCCGTTAATTACTAAATGAAATAATAGTAAATATTTTTTTATGTTTTTAAATATTAAACATATGTAATTTATGTTTAATTATTCATATAATTCTTATAAGTACCAGTACAATCTTTACAAATTATTGTTTTAGTATCTGTACACGTACGTACTTTTTAATTTGCTTTAGATGATGCAATCCAAAATTATGAGGATTAAAACGGATTAAAAATCATATGTATAAGAATTAAATTGAGTCAAAAAATATATGTGCACGTACTTAAATCGGATATCATTTCCAAAATAAGAATCAAACTTGATACTATGATGATGTGGGCATTGCAAGCATATTACACAACGTACGTTCCTTCTCTAGCTAGATGGATATAATAACGCACATAACACACAGTTTTTGGTGCGGTTGGTTTATTCCAGCGTGGACCCAATCATTGCTGTGCAGAAGAGAAAAGCAATGAGCCAATGAATGAAGTGAAGTGGTCCTTCAGCAAATGAACGAGTTTGAATCTACAACAAAGTGAGGGTCCCACGTGTCCAGCTTGTTCAAAATCCCTTGCAAGTGTGTGCACTGTTCAATGCACTTTTATTATGCTTTTGTTGTGTGTGACTGCTTTTGCTCATCAACCTTCATCAGATTCTTCAATTCTTCTCTCTCAGCTTTCTTATTGGATTATCAGTCACATTTACACTTTTTGATCCCTTCTCACTGCCACACTGTAGTTTTTGTGGTTATTGTTTTTGGAGTTCTGTGCTAACATAAAGTACATGTGACTGTCTCAGGGTTGCCTCTTTTGTTCTTTACTTCTTTTTACCTTGTATGAACTAAATGGTGAGTTTTTGGTCCAACGTGGCACGCGTTTTACCAGAACATGTTTGCTTTTTGGCCAAACGTTGTTGCTGTCAGTGTTTTGATCTGTCTGCTGGCTATGTTTTTCAGTAAAGGGTGTTTTGTGTTTGTGTCATTCTGTGCTGATGTTTCATTTGCTTAATTGGTTTGTTCTCTCTCTCTCTCTCTCTCTCTCTCTCTCTCTCTCTCTCTTGTATGTGCTTATTTGATTTCTATGAATTTTCTGGGGAGGGAAATAGTTATCTGCACTTGGTTTAATGCCTACCAACGAGAGTTGATCTAATAGAAGGGGCTAGTGTCCTATAACGTGACAAACCACAGTTCGAATCTCTACTGAACAAGATGTTTACATTTAGTATTTAATTGTGTCTTTGAATAGAATTGTCTTTAGAGAATGATATCCATGAAAAAACAAAAAAAAAAAAAATTTGGTTTAATGCCAGTGTTAGCCTTAGCTGGAATTTCATCAAAAGGTTGAGCCGCTTCTCATAAATCTGAACTTGTTCTTTAGTGTTTTTTTTTTGGGCACGGTAAGATTTGCATTGTTGAAAGAATTCAAAGAAAGGAAAAATGTATATTTCATTTGGGTAAAGGACTGCATTGAATTGCATTGGTTTTTATTTTTCATATGTTGCTTCTTCCCCTTTTGGGGTCTTTGATGTCATTCCTTGTTTTTAGTATAAAAATGATTCTTCGCTTCTTTCTCTCATTCAAAATTGTGCATGAGACTTTCATCTCGCACGGCTCCTAAGTGATAAAAGAAAGAGCATGAGTTCTTTCTTTTTTTTATTACTTTCCTCACCTATGTATAAGACTGAATCCTTTCTATTTTTAATTTTCAAAAGGATTACTAATTCTTAACTTTTCGAGGAATCCTTCATTAGTGGTTGTGAATGATCTATTTTTCTCATTGACCTGTTGGATTGACATGAAGGGTTGTTATCTTAAATTATTCATTTATTCTTTTTACATTTGCTCTGTTGTTCAACACAGCTATGCCAAGCTGTAGCTTTTAACCATGATTTGTTGTGTGCTTGATGTACCTTTTGGCAGGCCTATAAATGGATTTCATGATCCATAGGGAACAATAGCAAATCAGTGAAGAGGAGATGAGAGAGGAGTCACTAGGACTGATTATTGGGGTTTCAATAGGTGTGGTTATTGGACTAGTTTTGGCAATTTTTACATTCTTCTGCCATAGGTACCATCGAAAGCGGTCACAGATAGGCAATAGCAGTTCTAGAAGGGCTACTACCATACCTATCCGCACAAATGGTGCTGATTCTTGCACCATTCTATCAGACTCAACCTTAGGTCCAGAATCACCCATAAAGTCAGGAAGAAATGGTATGCCCTTGTGGCTTGATGGGTTTAAGAATAGTAGTAGCATGATCCCAGCGTCTGGACTACCTGAATATGCATATAAGTAAGAGTTGGTTTCTTATATAAAGTTGCCTTCATTTGTCTTTCTTATACAAGTATGCTTTAGACTAGTTTGGATAAATTTCTATATAAGCACTTATAGATGAAGAAAATAAGAAAGTAAAATGAAGTGAGCTTCTCTCGGAAGCTAAAACAAGCTTATACTCTTAAACTTTTATAAAAGCTGTCTCATCTTCTCTAAAAGCCAAGGTACATAAACTTATTTTAGCTTATGGGAGAAATTCAATGCATTTTACCTTTTTATTTTCTTTTCCAATAAGTATTTATGGATAAATTTATCCAAACAGGTCCTGAGAATTATAATTTTCTGTTTATTTTCTCGGTGTGGAATGTGAAATGGTCCATTAAACTTGCATCGTATGCTTCTTGAATCATGATCTGTATGCGTTGATGAGAAATAGTTTCAAGTTATTAGGTTGAATTTAAAATTTAGTGACTACAGATTGTTTCGAAGAGTGAAATCCAAAATGTTTGAACTTTATGAACCGACTGCATTTTTCATTCTTTCCATTGAATCTTTTAAGTTATGCTTCAGGGATTTGCAGAAGGCAACACATAATTTCACCACGGTCATAGGACAAGGTGCATTTGGTCATGTTTATAAAGCTCAGATATCTACTGGTGAGACTGTTGCAGTTAAAGTTCTTGCAACGAATTCTAAGCAAGGGGAGAAAGAATTTCACACAGAGGTTGGTTGCCGATGTCATTTACCATTACTTTGGCCACACCACTGATAGAATTATGCTGTGTTTCATGACATAAATTTCAGGGCCAATTGTGTTAGATATGGTAACTTCAGGAGAAAATATATGAAGTCAGACTGCTGAAGAATATAGGAGTGATGTGAATTAGTATTGATGTATAAATACCATTTTGGAAAAATACATTATTAAACTCATGACTATTTCCATATCCTAAATTGGAAAAAAATTCTGTTGTTTCTATCTGTGCTACTAAGATAATTAGTTAGTAACTAACTAGGTATGTTTACTTTTAGCTGAAGTTAATGACTCTTGGAACAATTGGTGACGTAGTAGTTTTACAATCCTTATCATATACAATCATTTTCTATACTTTCTTTCTTTTTACTCCAGAGTCATTTTCAAGTGTAACATTCTATGGTCTTCTTTTTTTCAGGTCAAGTTGTTGGGAAGGTTACACCATAGGAATCTGATGAATTTGGTTGGATATTGCGCTGAAAAGGGGCAACGTATGCTTGTATATGTATACATGAGTAACGGTAGCTTGGCATCCCACTTGTATAGTAAGTCATCTATCTATCTATCTTTTTCCATGAGATGCATAGACTGTTCTTCTGTACAAACTTTTTCCCCTGAATGTGCTCATGCAAATATGTATCTGTATGCAAATTTCTTTTGTCCCTGGTCGAAAGCCAAAAACTAATCTCTTGAGATACAGAGATTCATTTAAGGGGCTAACTTCTCCCAACAAATGTTCTTCCATAAACACGAAACTGGGAATCAAACCCCGGACCATATGTTATTGTCTTCAAAATATTTTGCTCTACATCCTGTTGTGAAATAGTAGTGTGTTAATTGTCTGTTTTTGATTGATGCATTTTCTTTTTCCGTTTCGGTTTCATTTATTGCAGATGCGCATTTGGTGTGTCGGATGTGCATTGTGCAATAATAGATTGAACAATGTGCTTTTCTTGTGTCTACAATCAGGTGATGTGAATGAAGCACTGTGCTGGGATTTGAGGGTTCACATAGCTTTAGATGTGACAAGAGGCTTGGAATATCTTCCTAATGGGGTAAGTTTACATGTGATCTGCAACAGTTTAATTATACTTTGTATGTATATTGTTATAATAGTATGTATTGTCACTTCAGGCAGTTCCTCCTGTAATCCATCGAGATATCAAATCTTCCAACATTCTGTTGGATCAATCCGTGCTAGCCAGGGTATGTCCTTGTTACTCATCCATCATCTTTATCGCAAAAAGTAGCTAGCAATAAATACACACACTATACATTAGTTTATTTTGGTGAATGACACAATACATTAGTGTTTTCATAGTCATTTGTTGCTGTTAGGATGCTTCTTAATCTGTAGTTGATAATGTTGGATCAATCAGGTTGCTGATTTTGGACTTTCAAGAGAAGAGATGGCGGATAAGCATGCAGCTATTCTGGGTACCTTTGGCTATCTTGACCCCGAGTACATATCTTCAGGAACATTCACGAAGAAAAAGTGATGTATACAGTTTTGGGGTGTTGCTCTTTGAAATTATAGCTGGCAGGAATCCTCAGCAGCGTCTTATGGAATACGTAGAGCTTGTAAGATCTCTTTCTCTCCCTTCAAACCAGAGTGAGGCCAATGGAAGTGGTGGTTACTTTTTTGGAGATATATAGTACATATCATACAAAACAGTTTTAAGTTTTTAGAAGAAATCTGTTGGGGTCACATTCACTTAGGATCCAAAGAGTATTAGTTAAACTGTATTTAATACACTATATTAATCGTGTCTAATTACTTAAAAAAGTAAGTATTTAATGATTTTTTTTAGTTTAATGATCATGCATTAACTATGTAAAACATCATTACAAATCAGTGTTAATATAATTTTTAATTTAATTATTGTAAAAGTCTCTAAATTTATCATGTATAATAAGTGATCGAATAATAATAAAATTGTTTTGCATTGTTAGAGTGTTAATATATAACTAATTTTCTCTTTTTTATTTTCACTATAAATAAATATTTTTCAATAAATACTTTCATCCGTTCATTAATCAAGGATTTTTTAAGACAACTTAGATACCGTTCTTTAAGTATCTTAAGTATTGTTTTTAGAATTGAATTGAAGTTTTATTTCAGTTGACATAATAAAAACTAAAAAGCTTATATTAAAGGTTAGCACATAACTATTTGTAAAACTTCAATTCTTAGAATACCATCAAAAGCACCTAAGGTACCAATCTAATACTAGTATTAGCTACTTGATGACTCTACCTGATGAAATTGTCACATCTTGAATGAATGACCACTGTTGTGGTCAATAAAGAAAACATGTCAAAGCCAAAAGTAGTTGTTGGCTTTGTTCATTTAACACATCATGCACATATCATTTTCTAGGCTAACCAAAGCAATTGATGGATGATTAGGAAGAAATGAACACTGAGGGAAAAGTTGGGTGGGAGGAAATTGTGGATTCTCACCTCCAAGGAAACTTTGATGTCAAGGAACTCAATGAAGTGGCAGCACTTGCCTACAAATGCATCAACCGTGCCCCAAGTATTCGTCCTTCTATGAGGGACATAGTGCAAGTGTTAACAAGGATCCTTAAATCAAGGCACCATGGGAGTCATCACAAAAATTCCTTGTCAGCCACAGATGAAGTTTTCATTGATACTGATCAGCTAGAGACCAAGATTTCTGTTACTGACCACAGGAGAGAAGAGTCTATGGATAGTGTAGCAGAGGTGTATGAAGTGTAGAATATGGTTTTACCATAACCAACATTTTATTTTTGTATACGCTTAGTAAAATGTTCCATCCAATTTTTTTATCTTTCCTCGGTTATATTGTCTTGCTGAAATGATACTCCAAAATTTGTATTTTTTTGTCCTGTCACGGATATTCTTCAATCTATTTAGATCAAAAATTAATTTTGCTTGTGATAAGGTGATTGTCGCTGACCCGAAGGGTTTTGGCACATGGAGAGAGACTCCAAAATTTGTATACTAGTATACTTTCACTAATAAAAGTGAAGAGAGATATTTTTATTCACATCAGATGGCTACATTAATTCAGTTTTCATACCCCTGTAACAATTTGCATATTATAATTTAAATGCGACCGGGTAACATTTAATGTTATCAATGAACTAACTATGCAATTTCTAATAAAAAATCTTTACTAGAATTTGTTGACCAATGTTTTTTCCATTAGTGGTTAGTTGGACCTTTATAATTTAGCACGAAATAATATATATATATATATATATATATATATATATATATATAACAAATATCTAAATTAGCCTTTTAAAATTTCTGTCACTATTGATCCTCCAAATTCATTTGGAAATCAATTTTAATGTTTTGAATTCACATAAAAAAATAAAAATAAACTGATCTGTATCTAAGTTTTATCCTTTTTTTTTTCTTCTCATTTAATATTATAAGGCCACTCATGCTGCATTGCATAAACAAAGAATGCATCTTAATTGACTTAAAACTAATTTCTATTAACTAAATTTTTGTGTGCCACAAACATCCTATGTACTAAGACATTGTATAGTCTAAAAGAATTTTTTATACCAATTCAAATTTGCAGAGATTACCATCAATATTCCAATTTTTCAACTTACGAACTCGTTTGCTGTTGGAATAATTGAAGCCAATTCGTGTTCACAATTGATGTCATGCTTCACTCTAAAGAACATTGGTCCAACTAACCACTAATGGAAAAAACATTGGTCAACAAATTATAATAAAGATTTTTTTTTAGAAAAAACATTCACTATATATATATAATTTAGCACGAAACATTGGTCAACAAATTATAATAAAAATTTCGTAATTATAATAAAAAACATTGGACCTTTATAATTTAGCACGTTTAAAGATAATATTCTTAATTTGTATATGAGTGTCAATATCACATGTCTCAAGACTTAATTTGTAATTCGTAATTTCGTATAGAGCAATACTATCACCTTTCTCTAAATGTGCACAAATAACTGATTAATTGGCTACATCCAAATCAATAATAGAACAATCGTGTTAGCAACATTGCGCTCCGATTACGAAAATGATACATATTTCCCCCTCCGTGCCTTTCTCAATTGTCATAGTGAGTAAGATTAAAAGTTTAATTACATCAATCGGAGCCGACAATGGATTTGGAAATTTCATTTCCTGTTTTTGATGTGAAAGATATGGATGAACCGTTAAAGGGTATGGATATTCCTATTTGCCATGAATGGATCAGCATTACTGAAACAATCATGCGCATGCTCCAGCTAGATAATGCTTACCTTATATCTTAATCCAAACCTTTTCAATCTAGATAGAGCATTCTATTCATATTTTTTTTATAATCTTAGATATTCCTTGACCGATAGTCAATAACTAATACCTCATTTAAAATATTGATCTCTCTTAATAAATATTTTTTTAATACACATCGATCAAAGATCAAATATTTAACTATATATATAAGAGACAAAATTATCTAAGTATCATATCATATATATACCATATTTTACTTTCTGCATCTTTCAAACCCAAAATGAAAGTTACAATATTTGTTTATAAACTTAACATGGATTAACATATTAATTATTAGCCACCATTATGTCACCCTAGATTTAGAAATTCAGTTTTCTCACCCTTATTTCCTGCTCTCCAAACATGAACTTGATATATATATATATATATATATATAGACAGGGCTTGACCTACCAATATTATTAATGCTCACATCATCATCTGAAATTGACATTTTAGAAGAAGAATCTCATTTTCTCTTCCTTTCCAAATTTGAGTACTCTTCTGCTCTTGTCGTATTTGCCGTGTTAGGCCTAGAATTTCGCAATAATCCTATTCACAATTCCTGAGAGATCCCGAAATTAGTTCACCAACACTAGTCTCTTCTGATTAATTAAATTATGCACAAATCTAGGTTTTACATTTTTTTTCCTAAGATTATTATTATTATTATTGCAAATTTGATTCCTTCAAAAAGGTATTGAATTTTATGCATAGAATTTGTGTATTTATCTCTATCTTCAAATATGTCATGTAAACTTTACCAAAAAAAAATGTAAGGATTCAAAAATATCCTGCTAAAGAGTTCTTGAATTTTCTTTGATTTCTTCAAAGGAATTTTATATCACGAATTACAATCCTGTGAATAACCAAGACACATCCTTTGAATTCTAACATCTGGTAACCTTATGCATGCAAACAAAGTAACAGCAAAATTATTTTTAAAAAAAATGTCTAGCTAATTGTGGTACAAAATTTGGGATTTCACAGGCGATATTTTTCTTACTCCTAAGGCATAAAAATATCTCTCGTTAGGGATCACAATCCTGTAAAATATCCTGGACACATGTAGTAAGTTCAGAACATTTGGCATGAAATCATGGAAAGTGTAATTTTTCACTGTCGTTATACCAGACTAGGACAAAGACAAGACAGGCACTGTCGTGTTTTCTATTGCATCTCTTTATTTTTAGTAAGATGAAGAAAAAAAAATGAGGAATTCATTAGTATTACTTAAAAAATAAAAGTAATATTGCAGAGTGTGTAATGATAGTGTATTGAAGGATGAATTACGAAAAAAGTATATAACTATCATAGACAAGTAGGCAACAATGAAAATGTTAGATATTTTACATATCTAGATCACTTCACTCTAAGTGAAAGCACATTTTGGTGTATGAAAAATGTAAGGTCGGCCACAAGAGTATTTAACGGATGGAAAACATCATATTCATCTCTAAATGATGAAAAGGTTGATTCAAAAACAAAATTGGTGTAAGAAAGGATTAAATTGATCCATTTTTTTTCATTTTTCTAGGATAAAAATAATACTATTTTTTAACTTTTAAGTACTAACATGACCAACTCAATCTTTTTAAGAATAAAATTGTGATTTGTTCTTCTTTATTTCTTAATGAATCCATGACATTTTCAGTCAAAAATTAAAGATTAATTTTTCGAAATAGTGAAATTATTTAAAAAAATTAACTTATCTATATTTTTTCATACATATAAGGGACTTAATTAAATTTCGGATCATATCCTTAAGAGATGTCACACGGTGTCCGTTGTGATTTGGTCTTATTTATTTTATAACACTTGCCTACGTGCCTACTTGGTGCTGGCCTACTAGCTACTATAATAATCTAAAGATTATAATACATTATATTAAAGAGGGAAACAATATAGCTCAAAAACACTTTACCTTGCCAGGCTCTTCATATAAAGGGCACCATCAGACTGGTTTAGTTTGCAGGATTTTGGTAGTGAAGAGCAAAGAAGGGAATGGAGGAAGTGCTGAAAATTGTGAAAAGCAATGAACAAGTTGTTGTTCCTGGAGCCAAATATTGCGTTACAGGTTCCACAGGGTATACCGGTTCATGGCTGGTGGAGGCTCTTCTTGAAAGGGGATGCACAGTTCATGCCACTGTCAGAGATCCTCGTTAGTATATATTATTCTTCTCTAATAGGCTAGTATACCCTTTTCTTCTTCTATTTTTTTTTTTCACTTTTTTTTGTTTTCTAATTAAACTAGTACAAGAAAAAGAACTAGTTATTATCATAAGAAATTATTGGTTAAAACAGAAGTTATGTGATGGCAACATAATGACATGGATTATATCTTATATTTTTTATTTTTCATAATCTTGATTTTGACATTGTGACACACTACAAGAAAAATGACTTATACCTACGGACAAAAACTGTCACTATAAGTAAAAAATATATAAGTAAATGTATGATATACTTTGTCCTACGGACATTTCTTTCGTCAACTTTGAGGGGGTGTATATCGACGGCTAATAGTCTATAACTATAGGTTTTACCTACGGATTTTTTTCCACCTACAATTACATTTGATTGTCACTATATACAATGCCTACAATTCACAATGTGCATAGGTAAAAGTCATTAACTTATATCTACAACATCTAATTGTAGGTAAAAACATTAACTTATACCTACAACCTCTAACTGTAGGTAAAAGTCATTAACTTATATCTACCATTTAAAGATTGTAGATACAAACCATTAACTTGTACTTATAGGCTTTAACCGTAGGTAAATGTCATCTAATAAAAAAATCACGCTGCCCATTAGCTATTGGAATGCTTTACGTTTCCAAATTATTTTTATTATTATTTAGTTATCTAGATAAAATGAATATCAATTGTATCTAAGTTAATTGTCTAAGCTTTCTACAAGTTCAAGAAACTAATCTATGTAATAAATTAATTGTCTTACTTAAAAAAGAAATTCTACTAATTTTGAAACATTGGAGCACACATTAAAAATTGACAAACACGTACTAATTAAACTCTTTTCTATGAGGGATGAAGGGGACAAAGGTCCATTTTCCAAGAAAGTCACATAATCACAAAAATATAACAAGAGTATTTATTTATCCCAAAATACTTAACAAAGATGACATGATATCCAGCATCCACAATAATCAACAAAGTAGTCACATCCAAATACAATTACATAATCACAAAAATAAACAAAAAGTATTTATGTTTCAAAACACCTAGCCAAGTCGAGATGATATCCAAATTCACAATAACCAATAGAATAAGTAATCACCAATCTGCACATTCATGAACAAAGTCACCAACAAATTTTTAAAATGATCAAGCATATATTAAACTATTAAAATAAATTAAACAAAACTAATAACACAAAAGTAAATAAGACCCAGATGTAGAGCGTTTTATGTCACAAGTTGCAACAACAAGGTTATCAATATCGAAGCAGAAATAAGGAAATGTCCCACAATAATATTGGTTGAGAGCCTTTCTGTAACGTAACATATTCAACTCTTGTTTTTGTTAAATTGTTATTAGTTGAGAGCCTTTCTTTAATGTGAATGTTAGGTTGTAAAATTGTTAAAACAAAAAATGGCATTGTATCTACTTTGTCATGTATGCTTTTATATGTTAAACAGCCACAGCGGAGAAGGCAACCAAACTTGAAGATGCATTAATTTGTGGGAATCCTAGAAACACTTCTCACTTCATTCTATCACCTTAATTATTAAGACATAATATTTTGATAGTATTATTAGTGTCCTAATTAAATAAATAAAAAACTATTTTGAGTCATAAATAAGATGAGAAAGTAAAGATACATTTCTTATATTAGCTTTATTGGTTTTTCCCTATAGTTTTTAGTTTGGGCTGAAATCCATCCCTTTTATTCACAAGAAAAGTAAAAATGTTTTCATTTATTATTTGAATTATATCTTATTGTAATTTTAATGGAAAATAAATATTGTAATTCCATTCATCCAATTATAATCTTATTATATAATAACAATTGATTTTTATAATAATTATTTTAAAAAATGTATAATATAAGATAATTTCTAATTATTTAAGAATCTAAAAAAATTCTAAAACGATGATACATAAATTTTAAACACTCTAAAAATTAAAATACTTCACAAACTTAATGCATTTTAAATTAATATAGATATAGTTTTGTATTTTCACCTGAACCACTCATTCTTACGAGTTTAATTCTTGATATTTCATATCTTATCCTAATAATTTTACTAAGTGGCTAGTGCACTACACGAACCTAAGCAGAAAGCTGACCACTAAGTAATTTAATGAAATATTATTGTTCCAAACCGGATACACGTAAGTCTAGGCTAGATCACAAACCCAAAATTATAATATTCAAATTAATTTGCCAAATGATTCAAGAAAGCTTAATGTTTTTCCTCATTTAGTAAATTAGCAAATTAATGTGAGGTTAATATCTTATTATTATGCTGATATCATAAACAATTTTATTATTTGAACTTCATAATACACACGTTAACAAATAAATGCACACCTAAATGCATAGAATGGTATAGTAAATTGACTGAATGCACTTTCCACAACATGTACATTAATTTGAAGTATACTACATATATGAGTAAATTAAACAAATTCAAAGAGGTAAAGCTTAAAAAAAAAAA
>CM023952.1:16115021-16132511 GCA_013407115.1 Glycine latifolia | reverse complement strand
GACAAGGACTATGGTGGCCGGAATCAACCTCGATGGCGGTGGAGCATAGGTAGGGCTGGAGAAGGAGTGAGACAGCGAGGTAGTGAGAGTGAGAAATTTAAATTTAGGTGTGGAACGGGGCTATCTTTTTTCCTTTATGTTTATGTTTTTTACTTTTTGGAAGAAAGCAACTTTTTGCTTGTTTTTCTATCCAGATGTTAATTACTTTAAGCTTAAGGACATTAATTAAAAAGAATTTTTTATCAAAGAATATTATTAGTTTATTACTTGATTTTAATTTTAAAAACTATATTACTATTTTTTTCTTCTTTTATAGACATGGTTGAATTCATTTTAATTAAGATCATTAATCATCAATGAAAATAAAATCACCTATAAAAAAGAAAAAGAAACATGTGCATAATTTTTACTCTAAAATTTAATCAATATTTATTAATTTTTATGATAAGAATATTATTAATTAGTTAAAAAATTATTTTAAATTTAGTAAAAAATTATTTTATATTTTATATTTGGTGGTGTATAATTATTTTAGTTTTACCTACACCAAATAATTATAGGTATAAGACTTTGAAGTTATACCTACACCAACCAAATGTAGGTATAAGTTTAAGAAGTTTCATCTTCATGGTGTAGTCATAGGTATATGTTTTTTAGAATTTTTCCTACACTAGATTTTTGTAGGTAAAAGTTTTTTGGTGTTCTACCTACATAAAGTAGTTGTAGGTAGAAGTTATTTTTAGTTTTAATGAATTTACCTACACCAAATAATGGTAGGTACAAGTTGTTAAGTTTTACCTACATCAAACAATGGTAGGTAATAAGTATTTTTTGACTTTTACCTACAATAATTTATGTCTGTAGGCAAAAGTCTCCGTAGGCATAGGTCATTTTTCTTGTAGTGACAGAAGAAGTAATTTGATTATTCATGATAGAGAACTATGATTCATGTTCTCATGATGTATAGTAGATTTTAACAAAGTCACTTTTTTTAAAACATTTTATTTTTGATCAATTTTCAGCATTGCTTTTTATCACATATTATAGTTAAAAACTTATCAACTGAAGGCAAGAAGGCAAGAACGAGAGGTTAGTTTTCGACAACAACTATTCATGATTTCTCATGAGGAGAGAGCTTTGACAAGATTTCATTTCTTTGGAAGAAAGAAAGATCACTTAAAACCAAATTATAGATATTGTGTGTGCCTAAAAAGTAAAACTGAAAATTCAAGGAGCCCTACTAAAAAATAGATTTTTAACATTAGTTGTCTTTTACTTTTAACAACGATTTTCAAAAACCAATGTTAACATACTCCACACAACATCGATTTTTAAACAAACGGATGTTGTATAATAAGAAATAAACCAAAAAATGTAAAATATGTAAAAATCAACATTGATTTTTTAAAACTTTGATGTTATTATACATCTGACAACATTAATTTTACTAAAAATTGATGTTGTGTGATTTTCAAGAAACTCGATGTTCTCAGGTGTACTGCAACATCGATTTTTTAGAAAATTGATGTAAAAAAGGAACTTTTTACATTGGTTCTGCCAAAAATCAATGTGAAAAAGACAATTTCTACATCGGTTCTGTCAAAACCGATGCTGGATAGTACTTACAACATCAATTTTATCTAAAATCGATATAGAAAGTTTAGTTCTAGATCGATTTTTCTTGTAACCAATGTTGTATAGTTACTTTCTACATTATTTATTACATAACCGATCTAGCACATCATTTTTTTAAAAACAATATGACTTATTCTCTTTATTTCCCACCTTCTAATTTTAAAAAACACATTAAAAATTTAAACAAAATTTTTAAAGTACTTCTATTTTTTATACCGTCAAACATTTCCCAGTGAGAACTAAGGATGTAAATAATTTTGTATACAAATTAATGTAAATTAAATATTTAACTAAATTAAACAAAGTGAAATGATGAATATTGTTAATAAATTTTTAATTATACATTTTAAACTCAATAAGTAAATTGATAAGATTTATTTTTAAAATTCATACGTCACTTCACTAAATTGAAGTTCTTTCTCATGTTCCCCAAATAAAATATTTATCTTATAAGTGGAATACCATAAATCAATCACTAAATTTGATTATTTTATTTTAATAATGAAGAAACAACAATTAACGACTATTTGGATTAAATACTCTTGAAAGCGTTCTGCTTCATTAGCTGATTCTGCTTCAGAAACTAGAGCTGGTGGTGGAGGTCCTACAAAAACCAAAGGAAAGCAGAGATGGCTAAGCGCTTTGATCCCTTTGTTGCCTTACCCGATTCGTACATTACATTTATGCATGCTTCCGCCCTTACTTCTTCTGAAACTTAATTACATTAACAATTACAATTAACATAACCTGTGACTCTGATTCAATTTTAATGGTTTGTTAAGCGTATTAAGAAATTTGTTCCGTTAAAAAAAAGAAAAAAAAATATCATGCATAAGAATTGAGGTTAAGAATAATTTATAAACATTTTTTTAAAATCATCTAAATTATTTTAAGGACAATTTTGAAAGTAAAATAAAGTAAAAGGCACAATACCTTAAATGTGTAAGCCTAATAATACGAAGGACGCGAGTTTAGAACATTGACACTAAGAAGGCTAAGCCATGCATGTGAGCTGTAAGACCGCAAGAGCTTCTAGCCTCTTTACCTTTCTTGGGAGGTGTTATTCTAGTATACTAAAAGTGTCTCATGTCTTACCAGAATACTAGAGCTTAATTAGTTTGAACGGATTCTTAGCCACAAGGGAAATCCAGATAACAACTACAATCTACAATAGCTAGTACAGAAGCTACCTACCTGGCTAATCCAATCCTATATAGCTGGAAAGAAATTTGCAAGAGTATATGGTTCATATCAGAGGCGGACCCACAGTGGGGCACATGACCGCACGTGTGGTCATTAAATTTTGGATTTTTTTTTTCTGTTAAAATGTTAAAAAGCAAAAACGCTAGCTTCTCTCTTACCTTTCTCTGCAAACCCTGCGCGCTCAATCCGTTGCCTCCGCCTCCATCTCCTTCCACGGCCTCTGCTACGTCGGCGGCGACAACATCGACACCTCACCGGCTCACCCTCGTCCCTTCGAAGCCCGACGAGTACGAGAAGCTCGGCTCCTACGCCCTCGTCGACCTCCCCGCCACCTACGCCACGCGCTTCGTCGACCCCAGCGAGACTAAGACCAAGTATGCCATCGTCATCGGCGGTGCCAACTTCGGCTGCGGCTCCTCCTGCGAGCACATGCCCGTGGCGTCGTTCCCGTCCGCCGTTCTCGCGCAACAGCCTTGTTCGCCGTTCTCGTCCTTCGTCGGCTTGGAGCTCGTCCACGGTCCACACCCTCGTCGGCTTCGGCTCGTCCACGGTGACCCTCGGCCTCGTCGTTTTTCCCGGATCTGCAGACTGTAGTTCTGCACCACTGAAGCTGATTCAAGCTTTTTTTACGGTTCTCACAAGACCAGGTAATTTTGATAAGGATTTACATGCTAATTTTGATTCCTTTGAATTTGTGTTTTGGTCGCCAGCTGATAAGGATTTATCTGATATTCTGATAAAGAATTTTTTTTGAATTTGTGTTTTGGTTGCTAGATGTTTGATAAAATGCTTGATTGACATGTGCAATGAATTATTGTTCCAGTGAGAATTCTGACTTTGTTGTTAACAGGGGTTTTGTTGATTGGTATCATGTTTAGCTATAGTCAATGCGTATGTGGTGTTTGATTTATTGCTTAAGTTAGTGAGCTGACCTTTTTCCCATCTTGCAGTTAGCTATTGTTGATTTTGTGGATGCATTCAATGGGTTTGGGTTTGTGTTGTAATATAAGACCAATTTCATGAATTAAATGACAAGTTTTACATGTAGAATATCATCTGGGTCATGTAGACTAGCCTTTTCCATAAACTAAAATTCCTGGGTCCGCCACTGGTTCATATATATAATCATTTTCAAAACGATTTCAACACAAAGATTTGGTTTGATGGGGGAGAAAAGTTTATTATTCCTTGTGTTATCATCCAAATAAACTCTTGTCCCGTAAATTATGCATAAAGAATAACAATTTTGTTATAATTTTTGCAATATTCTTTATAATATCATATTTTTCTTAATTTCTTTCTCTTAATTTTTCATCTCTCTACTTATTGTAGAAATTATTATAAAAATTAATTAACGTGTAAATAAACATATTCAATATTATTAATTTGAAGGATGGTAATTGAATAGTCAATACTAGTTAATTAGGCAATAATTGAAGAAGAAGAAGGCTTGAGAGCTTACCAGGAAGGAGGATATGGAGACGAATCATAAGGACGAAAGGGGGTTTCATCAATGAGAGAGGGCGAAAGAGAGTGAAGGAGATTGACAGTTGTGAAACTGAACTCGTGGGAAGAAGATATAACTTTTGAAAAAACACAACATCGATTTTATGAAAACCGATGTTGTCTTATGCTTGTTAACATTGATTTTTTGGTTTTTGAAAAAACGATGTTAACTTTCACATAATAACACTGATTTTTTAAAAATTGATGTTAACATTCATAGAATAACATTGATTTTCAAAAAACCGATGTTAATATCGTCACTTAAACATCGATTTTTCAAAAATCAATATTAACATTGTCATGTTAATATCGATTTTTCCAGAAATCGATGTTAACAAAATCAATTTATTTACAAAAATGTCAATATCCTTTTGTTAACATCGATTTTATGAAAAACCAATATTAAAATAGCGATATTTAAAACATTTTTTCTGGTTAAAGAATTATCAAATGGCTGCTTTAGGTGACTAAGGGTGTTAATATGAGAACTTAGTAATGGAAAACTAAGTGGCCAACTTTTATTCCTTGGTTGTTGCTAATTTTTATGGTGGATTTTACTTTTTAATTTGTTTTATTTTAAGTGTATCTATTTTCAATTACCAAATTTAATTTGATTTCATCTCCATTAGTGCTATGTGTTTGGTTTCCTATTGACTCCAACAAACTCTAACTTTTGAGTAGCATAAAGGTGTTAAAATCGGTGAGGAAAGATAATTGTTAGTTCAATATATAAGAATCAATCATCGAAGATTTTAGAATTTAAAAGGTGATGTGAACGGAAAATTAAGAAAATGATGGAAAAGACAGTGACATTTTGTATTCAAACAAGCTTCTTAAAAAAAAATCTTGCAGTGTTTCTGTATTAAGGCATATCAACTGCAAGCCCCACCGGATATACATCAATCTCATCATATATCTATCACGGGTTATTCTTGGGCAAAAAAATATAAATATTACATTTTTAATAAATAATTAGGAATCTGTTGTAGTTTGAAATGTATTTGGAAATCTGTAGCAAACAATCACGCCCAGCCCAGACGTCACCAAACACGCCCCACCCAGGCGTGATTCAACCCCAATCCCGCCCCACCCAGGAGTGTTCAAACACGCCCCCAACAGATGTGATTCAACCCTAATCACACCCCATCCAGGCGTGACTCTACTCTTTTCAGCCAATTCACCTATTTAAACCCAGTATCCTTTTCCCACTCTTCACAACTCTTCTTCATCATCTCAATATTTGCTTATTTATACTTTTTGCATTGTTTTTTGGTTATATATATAAAAATGTGTCCACATTCTGATTTTGTTCGTATTGTTCTATATTATAATGGTAGGATAACTGAGGGTCGACGTGGTGTTGTTTTCGAAGGTGATAAAAGATCAACACGTATCAAGCGCAACTCAAGTATTGAGGAATTGCATCAAAAAATCTGTCAAAAATTAGTTCTCAAAGGTAATGAATCTAATTATTATGGTCACTGCAAGAATATGGTGTGATGAGAAATATATTAGCATGAAAGTAATAGACGACGAAGACATAGAAATGGTAATAGGAGAATTCTTCAACCAATCAAAGAAAGATTTCTTAGAGTTGTACATGGATAGTGCTGAAGCTGAGGATGTCGTTTTACCAATGAGGTCAGTTGATTTGAATTATTCCCATAATGCATTAGCATCTGCTGCTCCAGTTGTTAATTTTTCTATGGAAGATGAAAATGACCCTAGTTGGGTTATGGACGACGATTTTGATGATGACGATGATGAAAATATCACAATGGAAGATCGTCTTCTTGTCGAGAATGCTAGTGGTTCGGGCAATGATGAAGATGATGGTTGAAGCACAACTCAAATACAAGTTCATCACTCTTTTGTGAGGCAGTATCAAATCCAACCACACGAGGATGCGGGGGAGTCTCAATTACCACAACAATCTGAAGGTGTGTTACCAAACAATAGTTATTTACATATATGTCTGGTTTTTGTTTAAGGTTTTTTTGGTAATAAAAATGGGAAACTGCACATGTAGGTGAGGGTAATAATACTTTTTGGGATGAAATCCCACATTATACATACATTGATTGGGATCATCCAAGTGAACAAGATTATGGCACTGGTTCAGGTTCAATTGAGGGGCTATTGGTATTAGGGAATAAGTTGTTTGTTAAAAAGCATATTTCATATAATAATATAATATAATATTATTTCATATAATTTAAAAAGCATATATTCAAGCAGCACTTACTTGACTGACAGAGTTTCACTGCACAAAGCCTCAAATTAAAACAGAAATCTAGAGAGAAGTTAGAGCAAAGTGCTAGAGAGATGCAGAAGTGGAGTAAAATGCTGAATTTGGGGTTTAAATAGGGGAGCAGGGTCACGCTTGGATGGGGCGTGAATCGGGTTGAATCATGTTTGCTGGGGCGTGTTTGAACACGTCTGGGTGAGACAGGATTGGGGTTGAATCATGCCTGGGTGAGGCATGTTTGGTCGCGTCTAGGCTGGGCGTGATTACTTGCTACAGATTGCCAAATACATTTCAAACTACAACAGATTCCTAATTATTTATTAAAAATGTAATATTTATATTTTTTTTGCAGTTATCCTTGAGAAAAACTAATTTCAATTTTTTTTTCTACCACTATTTCCAACTCTTCGTTTGATGGATAATAATACTAAATTGAATGAGCCCAATTAAGAAACACCCTGTTTAGCTTTTTTGGATCGGTGACACCCTGTTTAGCTTTGATGATGAGATGAGAATAGAGTTAACAGAAATATTCT
The DNA here is from genome assembly GCA_013407115.1 of Glycine latifolia. Lineage (NCBI taxonomy): Eukaryota > Viridiplantae > Streptophyta > Magnoliopsida > Fabales > Fabaceae > Glycine > Glycine latifolia. The sequence goes on along the minus strand of CM023952.1, from coordinate 16,125,383 downwards.
TACGTATTCCGATTGTAATTCTCCTTTGAATTTCAAAAAATAGTTAAGCCCATTTGCTGAAACTTAAAAAAAAAAAAAAACTAATTATACTGCAGCGTTTAACAATAAACGTTATTTTAGTTTCTAAACTAATACTAAATTGTTTTTTTTTCAGATTTCTTTTACATAAATTATATATTTTTCAAACACAACTTTTAACTAAAATAATTAGAAATGGAGATGGGAGAAAGAATACAATGTATGGTTATGAGTAACAATTAGCTAAAAAGTGTGTTTTCTTTAGAACTAATATTCGTACTATTATGTAAAGAATTTAAAAGTATTTATAATAATTGGATTTTGGAAGAAAAAGGGAGACGATAATTTTTTTTCACTTTAATAAATATTATCTAATTTAGTAATATTTCATAAAAAATCATTTAATAATTTTTTTTTGTTTTTATAAAAATTATGTAACTTTTTAATTTAAAAATTAAACATATCCAGAATACGCAAGTATCTCATATAATTGGCGTCTTTGTATTTTGTTTTTCTTTTTGGTTCCATATGTTATTGGGATCCTGGAAGCCATTATTGGTATCTGGGTTTTACATCCTGCATATCCTTTTTTGCTACCTGCACCTCCATAAAATAACCCATTTGACAAAAATATCCCTCATCCTATTCCATCATGGTCATTACAAAAGAGTAACTTATTCCAGGCCTTTTTTGTTTTGCTCAGAGGTTGTTGTTGTGAGCATTTTTCTGTCAGCCCTCTTATTCCAGTGTATTTTGTGTTTTCTCAGAGGTTGTTGTTGTTGCAAGCATCTTGTTGTCGTAGCTCCTGGACACAGCAATGGAGCAAGTGTAGCAGAGCTTCTCCAAAAAGGGGATATCTATTTAGAAGCCAAGGCCAACGCCGCAAGATGTAGTGGTTGGTGACGTGGAAGTGATTTGTCAAAGGAGAATGTTGTTGGTGATGTTGGGTTGGTTCAAAGAAGAAAAGGTTGATGGGTCGGTGAAGCCCCGCCAGATTCGGTTTTGCTTGGGAGAGGCAAGGGTGGTTTTTGAGGGGTATTTTTGTCAGTGTGGGTGCAGGAAGTAAAAGCCTGGGTCTTAGCTGGACAACTTCGAGCCCATATTTGTACCTGTTGGACTATTCTTGATGCCCGTTAATTTAGATATAGCACCTGCATAGTCATATAAATTTAGATATAACACCTGCATAGTATATGAGAGAAAGCACATCTCAAGAGATAGATATAGTTATCTACCGTTAATTATTGAAATGATTAACCCCATCAATTAATATATTATTTATATTGCTTTAGACTAAAATGGATGTTTCATTTTAATTAAAGATCTGTACAATTAGTTAGCTTTCTTTGAATATAAAACAAATTCTATTTTTTTTAAGAAAACACAAAAAAGCAAAAAAATAGATCGATCAAAATACCATATATGCATTCACGATCAACAGATTCTGTAGTATCTGATGGGTTAATGAAACTCGAAATCAATTTCTTCCTTATCTAAACAGTGAATTATAGTATATATGTTTGCTGTGTCTAATAAAAATATTTCTAAATACTATGTTATGTCACTATATGTTTGATTTTCTTTTGTCTAAATGTAAAAGCAAAGTCATTGCACCTTCTGTCTCACTGTGAAAGGGTGGTGACCAATTGAGATTTTTCCAAGCGGATTTGCATGAAGAAGGAAGCTTCGATGAGGCTGTTAAAGCAGAAGGTCGATACATATGCAGCAGCTAAAGTTGTACATTGTCTAACTTGGCTACCCTTCTTTCCAAAGTGTATTCAAATACAAATATCTACAGGAAGACCGAGAAAAATTATGACAAAGTTCCCTCTGAGATTTTATCAAAGAAGCTAGAAGATTTGGGGTTTAGTTACAAGCATGGCCTTGAAGATATAATTTACCAAACACATGTGTGTTGCCTAGACAATGGTTATTTACCTCCTGTTTAGTCAGTAGTAGTATAGTTTTACCATTGTACATGATTTTAAACAATTGAGTTCAACTAATTTGTATTTTGCCACACAAATAAATGTAGTTCACTTGCAAACCAACAACTTTCTTGAATTTTCGTTATTTGTTATTTTCTCTTATTATGGCTACAACAATTCATAGCCATCATTAATTATCAATAGAAATAGAGACCCGCTGCCAAAAAATTTAAGCATGATATATATGACCATTAATTAGACCAAGATTTGATGAGTTGAAAAACACCAAGAACTTAAAGTTAGGTCTTAATCTGAATCAACAACTTCAATGGTGGTCACTCCTTATCTTGAGTCTGTAGAGTAAATGAAGTCTAGACAAGAGGCTAATAGAGGCAAATCTGCTGAATTGGGGAGACCTAATTGTACTTTGATAAATAGATATTTTTGTCTAGATTGGGGACCATGCAAAGTCATTTACAAGAAGAAAATTTAGTTAAGAACTAGCTAGGCGCGCAAAGGTAAACAACTAAACATAATAGGAACGGTTGAGTTCAAAGTCTAGTTATACCAAAATAATAAGCCATTTTTAGGAAGGTTTATAGCTATTTGGTATCTTTCAATCTTTGACATCTTAGCCTTCACTGTTTTATCCCTTTGTTTTTATTACACAGCTATCAACTACAGCAACTGGCAAAGCCTGCTTCAAGTATTAAAGAGGGAAAGCCCTTAAAATGGTTCATAAACCTATGCTAAGATGATTTAACCTAAAATGCTTCTTCTCATGGCTTTTGCAGCCTCATAATTGCAAGTCAACAGCACCAAGGTCCTTTTGTAAATTCAAATTTACCAAACTATATACTTGACATCAAAATTTGAAATATGTGGAGTTTCATTGAATGACCTCCATTCCAATCCAGGGAAGTGTAAGAGCATCTTTAGTGGTAGATCTTAAAATGAGATCTTAGACCACTTTTTGATAGTTTCTATAGAACCACATAGGATTAAAGATCTCTTAAGATCTCTCTAATTTTTTTTTAGTGGTAGATCTTATTTTGAGATCTTAGGGAGAGAGAAAGAGGTAAAAATTTATTCTTTTTTGAACTATGTGCAGATCTTGAGAGTTCTTCTACAAGAACTCATCCTCCATGTTGGAGATCTCTTCACCTCCTTTATTGGGAGATCTAGTGAAGATCAGATCTTGAGCTCAAGATCTTTGCTCAAGATCTAGCACTAAAGATGCTCTAATGAGGGTTAATTAGTACACATTTATGATGTGCATGTGCCATGAGAAATGAAAACTTTACAGATATTACATAAGTGAAGTGACACTACCAAATAATAATAAATTGGGATCTTGTAAAAACTAAATAATAATAGTAATAAGAAAATAATTAAATAATATTTACATATATATATATATATAAGTAATAACATTTAAATGGGATTTCTCATAGTTAAATGAAAAAAGGTAATGATTATTAATATTAATATTTTCTTTTTTATACAATGTTAATATTTTCTTTACCAACTTATTAAAAGATTATTAATTTTATTGAATTTAATATGCAACATTTTAGTAAAATAAACCAATGAATTAGTATAATGAATGTATGTATGTGTGTATAGCCAGTATAGGCATGCATACATACATAAGACAAAATCAAATGATGTAAAGTAGGATAAAGTATTTTTTTTTTAAAATTTTTTTCTCATTTATGATTTTAATTTTTAATTTTGTGGTTAATTCTTAAACCTTTTTTGTCTAGTTTAGACGTTGAGTGATGATGTGATACTAATTTTATTTTAAATAAAGGTGGATACAGTATTTAAAATATAAGAAAACTTACTATTAAATTGTAATTTATTTGATTTTGGTTTACGATGATGACAGTATCAATATTAGAATTAAGAACTTGTACAAAATAATCAAATTCTACTACTAGATAATCCTAATAAAAAAACTTAAGTTATAATCTAGAAATTTTTAAATTATCTAAAATTTTATATACACAATCATCAAACACAATTTAAGATAATTATTTTTTATTTTTTGAAAGGAAAAAATAACATAATTTAATAATTAGATGAATAAAACTTGACATGCAAAAATGTTGTCAAAAATATCATAAATATTGTCATGTCGCCAAATTTGACATGTAAGTGTCATCTAATCTTATATTCTTATATATTCCTATAAAAACATAAATCCGAGAGACCAGCCTGCAGGCCCAGGGTATGGCATATGGGTCCGGACCTTATTTTAAACAGTTACTGTTCACATCAAGATGATCCAATAAACTTCAAGCATGGATAACTGACGAAAATGACTATTAAATATTAGCAAAAACCTATACATCACAAAGGGAAGAAGAGACAAAACATAAACCTCAACTTTGAATATCTCACTTCTAAATTCCAATTCTTATGCTTGTCCTCAAGTTTAGAATCACCTCTGTCTGAACTAGAACCAAAACCATCGAAGAAGGGTCACATGCCATTCATTTGGGGTACATTAAATACAAAATTTAACAACTTGCCATTTATTATGTACTAGGTCGGAGCTTCACAGATTGAGGAACAACACATGTTTAGTTAACATACAAGGCTGAGGAGGTCAACTACATCACCCCAATTTCACACTATACATCTGGGCGCGTTAGAATTGTATTATTTCATTAATTAATTAATTATTTAAGGCGTGGAAAACTAGATTATTAAGTTCTTTTTATTAAACAGATAAATATGACTTTTAAGATATCTATACATTATGTTTAGTATTAATATATTGTAATTGTTAAATTTTACATTATCAATCAATACAATGTTATGACTTTTAAGATATTTATTGTAAAATTAACATATTTTACATAATAATTTGTTATTAAATAAATATATAAAAATCTTTTACAATATCTATCGGTATGGTATTTACTTACAATATAATCTAATCTAATCAAATTAATGAGCACTTATGGAATCAAATCTTTGTTTGCATTAAATTACAACAAAAATTTTTCATACTTAAGTTATGTTAGGTAAAACTAACTCAGAAGCCAGCTAAAAGCTTATAAGTTAGAAGTTAAAAAGTTAGAAACTAATTGATAACTTATAATCAAGTTGATTTAATTAAAAAAATTTGGTAAAACTAACTTATAAATGTCAAATGACGTAAAAGGATATATTTAATACTTCTAATATTTGAATTGTATTTCTAATAACTTATCATCTTTTTTAAAATTTTATATTATAAAATTGTTAAATTAAATTATATTGTTTAAACTCATTTTTTAACATTTGAATACTTTATTAATAATATTATTTAAAAATGCTTTTTTTATAAATTTTCTTGAAACATTATTTTTTTATTTGCACAACAAGAACTTGAATGTGTACGTCTTTCACTTGTATGACTATGAAAAAATAGATACAAGATTTGTTCAGACAACAAACAAAAAGATAAGAGATTTTAATTAAATTGAATACAAGAGTAGAATATAATTTCAAATAAAATAGAAAGTATAAAATTGAGAAGAAGAAAAAAGCTAGTAGCTTATAAGCTAGCTTATGGAAAATAAGAAACTAAGACTACGTTTGATAAAACTAGTTGAAAGTTAACTGAAAGCTGAAAGTTGGAAGTTGGTAGTTGAAAAGTTAGCTTATTAAATTATAAGTATTCGATAAAATTAACTGGTGAAGTAGTTGAAAAGTGTAAAATGATTCATAATAATAAAATCATGATTTATTTAAAAGGATAACTAGGAAATTGGATAAATATATTAAGGATAAAAATGAAATAAAACAAAAAAGTTAAAAATTAGAAGCTAGAAGCTAGTGTTTTAAGAAAATGCAACTTCAAAAAGTAGTATTTCAAAAAATGGTAGAAAATATTAAAAAAAAATTATTTATCGAACAGTCAAACAAGATTTTCAGTTAGTAAAAAAAAGTTAAAAACTACCTAAAATATTTTGTCAAACATAGTCTAAAATAAACTTGTATACCAAACAAACTTTTTTTTATCAAAATAACTTATAAACTAAATCAAAGGAGCTTATAAACTCCTCAAAGAATTTACCAAATGGAGTCTTAGTCCAAGTATATCTGACTTAATTAAATGAACGTGCAACTAATATCCTTACATTTTTCAATTTGCCTATGAGAAATTTAATCACGTTAGAAGGTTGGGATTTGAATCCTACCCTCCCAAGTTTTTAAAAAACCTAAACTATCCTTTTTATATTATACTTTTTTGGAATAGGTATTCCATAATAGTACAAAATAGCTTTCAAAAATAAGTGTTTCATAAGAGTAAAAAATAGCTTACATAATAAGTATTCCATAATAGTAAAAAGTAAATTTCGCATTTTGGAATAGGTATTCCATAACAGTAAAAAATAGCTAATGGGTAGATGTTCCATAATAGTAAAAAATAACTTTTGTCTTTCAGAATAGTTGTTCCATAATGGTAAAAAATAACATTTGTCTTTCGGAATAAGGGTTCATAATAGTAAAAAGTAGTTGGTTTCAAAGCAGTAAAAAATAGTTTTCGAAATGTCTGTTCCATAATAGTAGAAAATAAAAAACATTTTATGTATACCGAAATTCAATTCAATCTATGTTTCAAAATGACCATTCAATAAGGCTACTATATAGCTTCCAAAATTGTGTCTCCAGAATAATGGTTGAAAAAATATATTCTAGAATTGTAGTTTTGGAGGACAAAACACCATATTTTTTATTGCATTCTTACCTTCAATGGCGACGCACAAAGGAAGAAGGGGGGAGAATGTTCTGTGGCATCGTGACTCGTGAGGAGGAGGTCACAAAGCTATTGTGAAGAAGGTGAGGTCGTGGGAGAAGTTGTTATTGAAGGTGAAAAATGTGTCATCACGAGAGTAGTTCTCACAAAGAGGAAGATGTGGGTTGAGAAAGGGTAGTTTGGTATTTTCAAATAAAAATGGGGGTGCAGAATATAGTATGAGAATGCAGAATTCTAAAGATGTTCACAAATACAAGTCATTCATGAATCTGAATTGATCCAAACTAACTCATATAGTTTAGATTTGATATATTTTATGTTTGGGTCAAACCTGACCAAACCTAGTAAAATAGTTAAGTTTTGGGTTGAGTCACGGGTTTTAATATCCCATTGACCCACTGACCTAGTTCATTGACCTACTAATATATATTAAATTATTACCATTACTATTATTATTTATTTTTATATATAACATATAATACATATTTTAAAATTTAAAATATCAATAACTATTATGCTTCAAATTTTGTGGTTCAAAATTTGTTGAAAGCAAAACTTGTTATAGAACATCTATTCTACTTTTTAATTTGTTTCAAACTATTTTAGATTTAGTTGGTTTTAGTTGACACCACTTATTTAACTATTTAAAAACATTGGAATTATCAAACTATATTGTAATAGTTTTAGTTTTTGGATTTTTTTGACTTAGTGAGTATGGTGCTTGTTTATTATATTTCGATTTTTAAACCATATTTAATATAGTATGTTATGTTGTGATGATGAAAATAATGTGATTTCTTTCTTTGACATTTTTTTCATTAATTGACTACACATAACGATCATAAATAATGTATTTGATATTCTATTTTAATAAAAGATTTAACTTATAAAAAATAAAAAAATTAAATGTTTTGACTTGTTGACTTAACCCAAATCTTTTACAAACATGTTTATTTTTAAATTTTTGAATTTTTTTTTTAGAAAATTGACCCAAATTAACCTATCCAAATTTAATTAAATTGAATGACAAATTTAATCAAACTCAACCCAAACCGAACCTATAATACCCTACTGAATTCAAATCCCTAGGTGTACTAGGTTGTTACCCATTTTAATAATGCCCCGATCTTTTAGGCCTTCAATTAATTAAACACCGGCACAGAACTTGCAAACAACTGCATTCTAGTGAAAATCTTGGATGGATAATTATTAAATCTGGCTTAGTACTACCTTACAAGCCTTGCATATTTATTTCTGATTCTAGCACTTAATGTTGCCTAGTGTAGACGTAAAAATATTCATAGCCATTTAAGAAAAAAATTACAAATGTATGAATGAGAGGTTCATACGATAAACATGAAGAAGCACAATTTTGACTTGGGGGAAAGAATCAAATTTCTTCGAAAGATGAATGGCAAAGAACCTCCATAAAGGCCAAAATAGGTAAAACTACATAACATGTAAGAAACTTTGACTTTTGACCCTTTTGGTTCAAGGTTTGCAAATCACCACAAAGCATGGAAGAAGAGCTCTAGGATTGAGCAAATAAAGCTCCTCAATGTTTGAATAGAGACCAACTTTACCAGCCAATGAATCAAATCCTGTTTGTGCTGCCATTTCCTGAATGTTCTCAAGTGGCCTATGAACCCTTCCAGCAATTACTCTGCACACTATAAGTGCTTTTCTCAGTGATGGTTCCTCACCAATAATCTCTATGGACTCAAAAGCCCTTCCACTTGTAGATGTTGTGAAGACTCCAATACCACCCTTGACCTCCTTCTTGGCTGAAAAGCCATTCCTTATGATTCTGCAAACACAACACTTTTCTGATAGGCAGAGGGTAGAAGAGCCATTGAGGCCAAGAGAGCATGAAACAGAGGTGCCATAGAACCTCAGAAGTTCATTCCCATCAGCCAGACATCTTGGATGCTTCTTCTGGAGTTTGCTGGCTTTGATCTTCACCATCTCCCTGTACTCTTCAAATCTTGCAAGAGTCTTTTGCATGTTGTGAACCTTCAAAACTCTCTCAATTCTACCACACTGGTTTTCAGACTTTAACCAGCTAGTCCTGCATATGATCTCCACTATTTTCCTTGAAGAATCTCCTTCCACAAGTTCAGTCACTGCCAAGGGGAAAAACTTATTGCTCTTTAACTTAAAAATTGAAATACATGACACTTAAAATATGTCAAAACAATACAAAAATAGTAACAAACTTGGAGATCATTGACACTTCAATCAATTTTGAATTATGTGGGTTGGAGAGAGAGAGAGAGAGAAAGAGTCCTAGATATTTTGACTTTTGAAGGTAAAGCTGTTGGGGAATCCTAACCATAGTTCTAAATTGAAAAGGTAATGGCAAAAGGGAAATCAGTTTGGTTGTCCCAAACTGAAAAGTATGTTGATTTTATAATATTCCTCACCTCAACATAAAAAACTATGTCTATCTGATACAGATGTGGCCAGAAAGTTTGTGGTCAGAAGAATGTAAGGATAACCAACTTTGGGGGTCAAATAACAAATGGAAGAAAAATAAACAGCCAATGCTATAGTGAAGGTTACAAGCATTATATATATATGATGCGGTGGAACTTCACTTGAAGATAGAAGCTAGCCATGAAAACAGACAAGAATAAATACTAACAGATATCTGAGAAGGAAATAGAAAAAAAGGAAGGAAAAAAAAGTGTTACCAGCATGCTTGGACAGATGATGAGCTTCAGCAGCATCCCATTTGTTAAATTGCTCTCCACATTTGTGGCAAGTCACAGTTGAAGAGCCATTAGAATCTGTCTCAAGAGACAACCTATTGCTAGGATGAAGTCCAGCACCATGAGGACCAGACCCTTCTTTATCTGATAGAAGGAAAGGAGATTTCCTTGGAGGAGTGGATGAAGTCCTAAAAGAAGGGTTAAAGTAGTGCATTGTAGGGTGCCCTCCAGGGCCAGGAGTACCAGGCCTCAAAGTCCCCACAAAAGTAGAACCACCACTACCACCTCCACCAATATTGCTACCACCACTTCCAACCCCTTCTTGGAACCCTCCATAGCCAGTTATCTTCAGCTCACACCTTGAGTTGCTCAGAATCACCTCATGAGTTATGGGGTTGAGGAACTCACTGCTCCCTATGGATCTTGGACTGCAACTTGGTGGCTTATCAAGATGCCTCTTGCTTCCATGGATTACATCTTTGAGATTTGCTATGGACCTTGAACACCCTGACCTCCCTGCTCTCTTTGTCAAGATTGTGCTCAACTGCTTCCTTGTTTTGGGGTCATGAACATCAGATGGCTCAGATTTGCAGTGTAAGGACTTCTTCAGAGAGAACCACACTGTTGGCATGTTATCCTTAATGTTTCCCTTTATCTTCTTTTTCTCTTCTACTTTCTCCATTCACTTCAACTACTAGACTATCCTATGTTTCTGTGCTCTTCAACTTAACTCTCTCACAATCCTCATTCTCAAAAGGGTCCATCTCCATTTTTCCCTTTTCCACCTTTTCCTTAGTGAAAGCTGAGAGAATGAAAAAACTCAAAAAGACAACAACTTCCCCGTTTTTTCTTTCCCCAAACTCCCTTCACTTTCTCAACTGAAATCAACTTAACCATGCATCAAAGGGGCTACCTAACAGCAAAACATGTTTCACAATAGAGACAAAGA
>CM023952.1:16094154-16114921 GCA_013407115.1 Glycine latifolia | reverse complement strand
AACACCAATCTATTATCAAACACCTTCAAAACTCTCAAGTGCAGGTGTTGTTGTTACCATGAAGAGCAGCGGGAGGTGGCACAGTTCTGCTTGTTCATCACACAGAATGAGTTTGGCAAGTTGCATAGGATGGTGTCCGTGACCCCATCAGAGAGCAGCAAGTGAGACAAAAGGGACTCAAATCCATAGGATGATGAAAAAACATGAATGAATGAGAGCATTAGTTAAAAACACGGGTGTTTGAAAATGTAAAAAAAAAACAAAAAAAACAAAGAATCTTTGGCTCTTGGATATGGGATTTTAGGAACATGACAACTAACTTGGACAAACTAGGTATAGTGGCGCTAATAAATGTGAGTTACTCACGCTGTACCTTTTATTTCTTTTTACATTGTATAAATGAAAAAACAAATATAGGTAAGATATGAGAGTGTAATTTGTTATTTAAACAAGCACGTAAAAATCATTCTAGAGTAAACTGATGCAATATTGGTAGTAATATTACTGCTGCTCATGAACATACATAAAACAATTTAGGGGAAGTTAAAAGTTAATGGTGAGCCTAGATGAGAAGGAATTAAATAGACAAAATAATAGAAATTCATTTTTTTGTATTTGGTTAAAATATAAAAGAAGAAAAGGAAAATATGATTTTCAGAAATAAAAATTATTGAAAAATCATTTTCTCTTCAATTTTAGTTTTTAATCCTGTTTAATTTTTAAAACAAAATTAATAAGAGGTAGTTTTTCATAAAACTAAAAAAAATCTACACGATCATAAAATTTTAAAAAATCTATAAAATCATAAAATTATTATTACTTTTAAGCTTAGACAAAGAGTCCTGAGAAGTAGAGAGTAAATGAAAAGGGCAATTATATTCAATCCAACAAATTTAAGCACAATAAGATGCATTTACCTTATTAGTGATTGAAAACATATAAATTTGGTATGTCAAATCCAATAAACAAAAAAATAGCAGTACATGAAATAATTAAGTGATTTATGTTGTGGAACAAATTAACTGTCGCTTTTAATATTTGTCTATGCTGTCAGCACATGAATGCATAGTGTTAACTTTTATTTTATGGGGAAGTCTAACCCAAAATAATGCCACATGCAATCAAGTTCCGAAGGGAGAGGACCACTAAACTCAAGTGTTTATTTTAATTTGTCCAACTTTGAATAGTCTCTAAACTGTGGAATTAACTAGGATGGACCCAGAAAAAAAAATTAAATATTGGATTTAACAAAGAGGAGGATATAAATTCTGTCCCCAACTGTGATCTTTTCACCTTGATTAATCAGTACTTTTTTTCCTAAATTAATAAATGATATACTTTATTAATTGGACTAAAAAGGATAATAAAATTCTTCCTATAAATATTTAATACAACCTTAAATTTAAATTTGAGATTACTAATTAAATTGAAATATTTGAATGTAAAATGATTCACACACTTAATGGTTGAATAATTCGATATTATATTCTAAATAAACATGTAACCCGTACACATAATCTAAATAATTTTATACCAACCTAATGCACATTAATACAAACTTTAAATTTCTCACCAATTTTCATTAATGTCTCTATTAAGATTTGGACCATAATGCCTAACAACCAAACAGTGATTAATATAAACCATGACATTGTGTCAGTGAACTTATCTAAAAGGTTGACAACATGCCTGAGATTTTCCTTTTTCATGTCTGCAGCTTTTACATGCGAAGTGCCTTTACTTCACAGTCACTTTTTCACCTATATGAAGAAGCAATCCTTATGCATCAGAAAGTAATTTTAAGCATAGTTTCAGCAAATTGCTTAATGTGCTAAACAACATGTGCCCAAAAGTACAAGGTTTTGTTTGGAATTCGTTTTCAATTACCTCTTAATTCTGAACGCGTGATAATAATATGTACCAAAAGCATACAAAGCATGATAATATGTTGGACATAGCTCTGCATATTTTGCAATTGCTATGGTATATCTCCACCAATATTTCAGTAGTCTTTCTATTTTAGGAAAACAAATGCAATATCTAGTGTGAAGAAAAGGAAAGAGTAAGGATACGTTTAGTTTATCTATGGTTTGGTCTCCTTTAATTTATGTTTGACTCGATAAATTTAATTTGATGATATATTTGATTTTTCTTTAAAGTATGTTATAAACTTGCATTTGTTTCTAAACAAAGTATGGATTGAAGATAATATTATGATTATTTTTACAAACTCAATTTGTAATTCCAAGTTAAGTATGTAAACTTCAATCTAAATATGTATTAAATATTTAAAAACTGAAACAATACAATTTTACTAAAATTCAATTTCAAAATAAGAAATTACAAAAGGGTCTTTGGAAAATAGGAAAAACAGAAAAGCAATAACTCAGTAATCTTTAGCATAAAGATTTAGCTCTTGTTGGCTGATTTGAGTGCATAACATGTCATCTACATTCAGATTATCATGTTCCAAATCACCATAATAGTGCTGTTGAATCATCAATAATATCTCGTTCACATAAAGTGATTTTTTATTTGTAAACCATGAATGACTAGGATCTAGCCCCACTCATTTTCCTCTATCTTTGGTATCTTGGAGACATCAATGTGACTTCTACTTTTCACCACCCTAAATTTCGGGATTAGTGGTGTACAATTATGAACCCAAACTTCAAAAGCCAAAGTGAGCCCCTTGAAAAATATGAGAGCTCATAATTAACTTTGACCACTACAATTATTTTATCAAGTTTAGAAAATCGAAGAGGCGGTGAAAAAGATGCAAGATATGAGAGAGATTTGAAGGGTTTAAAATAAAAAGATTTAAATGTTTTTGTTTAATTTTTTTTCATGTAAATTTATTATTATTATTATTTGTAAATTTTGTCTTTTTATCTTGTTCCTGAGAGATATTTTGTATTTTTTAATCTCTATAAATTTATATTTTTCTAATTCTGATCCATGTAAATAAAAACTTATTAGAATTATAAATAAAAATTTAGAATCTAATGAGACTAAAATTGAATAAATGTAAATTTACAAGAATTAAAATTGAAAAAAATATCTTACAAAAACAAAAATTAAAAAATGTCAGGGAACTAAAATAAAAAAAAATAAACTTATAAAAATAAAAATAAATACTAACTTATAGAAAAAATATTTAAACCAAATAAAAATAAAAGTTATACTGCATAATCAAGATAGTAATAACTTGGGATGTGTCCTCTCTCATTTTCCTATAGTCATGTATTTCTTGTCGTTATGCTGCCCCTAATGGATTAGACAAAACATGCCAAAGTGGCTTCTATAGTTGCAAGAAAACTACATAGATAGTTAAGACAAAGCCAAGACTTTAGAATTTAAAAGCCATATAATTAATTAGTGTCTGAAAATGTGAATTCAAATTACAGTCATTGAGGACAAAAGCTAAGCCATGGATGGAGTGAAACATGGGACAGTGTCATACAGAGTGTCACTGATGATGGTTTGGAACATGTGGTGGTGCAACCCACTATTCAATTCATTGATTAAATGCAATCACATGCTAGCATGCCAATTTTTCCCTCTGGACCATGTTTGCTTCAATTCAAAACATTAAATATATTATGTGTTGTGAATAATATCTGACCCATTTATTGTTCACTTTGGAACAAAATAATAAAAAAATGGGAAGTACTACCATATGTTCAAAACCTTAACAATATAAAGGTTATTTAAACATGGTATCTGTTATTTTGTTTTCATGAGTTACTATCCACTCTTCAATTTAAGACCCTTCTCCATTTATGAGGGAGAGGTGGACGTTTCACAAAGGATTATTCATGTTAGCGTCTGAAAATTTTGTCCCTACGTATGCTGAGTTGTGAATCATCCATGGCATGCCCTTATCAAGTTTAATGTTAAGGGATGTGGGCTTGTTAGATAATGAGAATATATAGTGCCACTTATAACATTCAGATATTCAATTTCTTATCTTGTCTAACAACATTTTTGTCTCTTTTTTTAACATTAAAAATAAAATATTTGTCTTGTGTATGACTCGCTCTTGAATGATGTTCCTTTTGGCAAGCACAAATATCGCAATAATTTTAGTGTCTACGTTGATAAAAACAAAATATTTTTTCCAATTATCTGAAAGAAAAATTCATATAAAATACAATATATATATATATATATATATATATATATATATATATATTCTGGTTGACATTCAAAGTGGAATTCGATTTTAGAATTATTAATTAATACTGTCAATTCAGAATATAAACCGATATGGAGTTGAGATTATAAAAACTAAAAAATATAAAAAATGTAATTCAAATATCTAGATTTTAAAAAAATCATATTATTTTTATAATATTTTTTATTCATAAGAATCAAATACAATATCAACAAATTTATAACAACTCACACACTCATACTCAATTTAATCAATTCAACTAAACATAATATATGTATACACCGTAAATTTGAGTTCCTAATTTTAAAATGAGATCATTTCTATATTTATTTTCGCTCTTACACACACTCCCTTATTTCCCTCATTTTATAATACATATCTTTCGAAATTTTATACCTAATTAACCAACATTTTTCATTCTTATTACTTATTCAATTAAAGAAATTACTCTATTTCCAGTGATTTAATTAAAACATAATTGATTGAAACTAAAATATTTTTGTCAAATAAATTCTGTATAATTTATTTTATTATTTGAGCTTTAACTCTTCCACTAAAACAAAAATAAATAAATATCTATTTTTTAAATTATACCCCCAGATTTTATGAAAGCAATATATTTTTAGAACCATTAGCATTGTTCCACTGGAAAAAAAAGTATATAAAAAGAAAGGTTAAAAGAAATAAAATTAAAAAATCTTTCTGGTGGAGGGATATGCCGTTTCAAAGACCCAATCCAACTATGAATATCGATAAGGCAATTTATATTTAAATCTTTGAACTGAAAAAAAAACCTCTGAACTTTATTAATTACCTCTTATATAATAAGTGTAAAAAAATTTATGTATTGTAAAAAACTTAACTTTTCAAAAATAAAACTGATAAAAAAATTACATTTCGAAAATTACTTTATAGAAGTGTTAAATTTTAATATTCTAAAAGTTACTTTCTGAAAACCAACTTTTAGAATAAAAAGAAAAGACACCAATTGCCTTTAAGTTGATTTATGTTTGCTATGTATTGATATATTCACTTTTTCAATTTTTTAAAAGAAATCTTAGGCAAAAAAAATGAAATTATGAGGTTTTGGAAGTGATCGTAGGAATGAATATGAGTCCATGCAAATCATTGTGAAGAAAAATCTTCCAATAATTGTGAAGTAACAGTTAGATTATTTTTAATTTAATATTGGCTCATGTAATTATATAATGACTTTAATGAAAATATGTATAATGTGTTGGTTGTTAGACTTAAATATATTAAATTTATTGGGGCCGGGGTTATTTTAGTTTTATTAAAATTAATTCATCTCTTCTCACTTCATTAAGGATAATATTGACATTAAAAAAATGAATTTGAAAATGGAGTTATGGAGGAAGTTATTAGAAAGTTTGTTTTAAAAAAGGGATAACCTCTCTCTCCTCTATCAAGTTTTCATTTTTCACTTGGGTTTCTACACCAATCTAGAGACCAAGGAAAGGAAGTTAGAGAAGAGAGAAATACCAACCAGAAAATTCTAAAGTGCATTATGGATTCGGGTAGGTTCTATAAATCTCTTATAGAAATTACAGTATTATAGTAGTGAAAAATATGTTATCTTAGATCCCTAAAGTGAAATTTTCTTTTATGATGAACTCAAATAAATTACATATAACAGTAAAATTTTCTAATAATTTGTATTAGAGCACTGTTAGGGATAATATATTTTTCCATTAAAGATCCTTTACTTTTTTTTATTTTCCTCTTTTGAAATGAAAAGTGCAATAGACATAAAGGAAAATGTCTCGCGCTGCACATAAACTATATGCAATATCTCATTCTTTGCATATGTTATGAATAATATATGTCAATTTGGAGATCACATGACAATTGGTTTTCATTTATGGCTTGTACGTTGAATATAGTATAAGGAAAAGCTATGTGTGCATTTGTTTATGGCTTGCGTTTTTCTTATGTAATGCGTATGAATTTTTATTTTCTTTTTTGATTGGCACAAAAATGAAAGTGGCATATATATATATATATATATATATATATATATATATATATATATATATATATATATATATATTTGCAGGACATGTTATTGCTTATTGAATGATATATATGCCATATTGGTAATTGAAACCTTAAAGTCACTACATGTGTACAATATGCTTCTATCGAAAATGGAAGATTATTGTAATTATAATTATTTTATGTCTTGTATGTGATAGAAATTTATGTACATGGATTTTGCACCAGTAATCGGTGTTGCATTTGAAAGGCAATTGCAAAATTATTTTGCATAAATGAATATTTTTGGAATTATACATTAAAGTGAGATTTTTTAATCACCAAAATGGCCAAGTCTATGGGGTTTATAATTCCAGGTTACTTGATTAATTGAGATAATGATGTTACGAAATTATTGTGTTTGGGTTTACTAAAATTATTAATTATAAGGCATACATGAGTTACCCAAAGGTGAATTGTTGCTTATAATTAATGATATTAAAGATTTATTTTCATGCTTGTTGAGTGTGTGTGTGTATCCAAAGATAACATGCATGTCAAGAATGGTATGGTTTATTGTCCATTAAAGTATATTTATTTGGCATCATTATTGATATGAATATGTGTTTATTTATCACACAAAGGTCAACTTAGATGCATGATTAAAGTTAATGTAGTTTGAATCCATTAAATTTTCTCAAAGCATTAATGTTTGTGAGTTTGTTTAAATGTATATAGCTATGCCTAATGTGTTTGCTTTGGGTAACCAAATGATCAAGTTCAATGGGTTAAACTATGTTGATTGGTCTGAAATGATCCAGTTTCAACTGGGTGTAATGGACTTATACCTAACATTGGTTATGGACGAAAACCTTCCAATTATTACAGAGACCAGTGTTGATGCTGACAAGTCTCTCCATGAGGCTTAGGAACAATCTAACATATTGGCTTTGAACTTGATGAGATTAACTATGGCTCCAAATGTGAAGCCATCTATGCCCAAAGTAGATAATGCAAGGAATTCATGAAATTGGTCAATGATTACTCACAATCTGATATTACCGACAAGTCAATTATGGGGAATTTATCAAGTGAGCTGACAAACTAGGTCTCAACCAATCCATGATCATGTGACAGAAATGGCTAATTTGGCAACAAAGTTGAATGCCATGGAGATGGAATTTAGTGAGTCCTTTCTAGTACAATTTATTTTGAACTCTTTTCCTACTGAATTTGGCCAATTTCAAGTGAACTATAACACTCTTAAGGTAAAATGAAATTTTCAAGAAATTAAGGCCATGTTAATTCAGGAGGAAGAGAGATTAAAGAAAATGAAGGAAAACTCAATTCATCTCATGACTCATGATGGAGAACATACTAGCAAGAGCAAGCCGGTTAAGAAGGACAAAGGCAAATGCAACTTAAAGGTTAAAGATGGAGGATTCTGTAAGGAAAAAAAGTGTTATGTTTGTAAAGAGAGTGGTCACTTCAAGAAGGACTGCCCGAAAAGAAAGAAATGGTTTGAAAAGAAAAGTATATTTTATATATCTATAAATTTTGAATCAAATCTTGTTGAGGTGCCTAATAATACCCGGTGGCTTGATTCTGGAGCAATTACTCATGTGTTACATATTATGCAGGGATTCCTTTAGATCCAAATCATAAAAGGAACTGAAAAGTTTCTCTACATGGGAAACAAAATGGAGGCAAGAATAGTGGGCATTGGAACATACAGATTAATCTTGGACACTAGGTGTCATATAGATTTGGAAGGATGTCTCTATGTACCAAGATGTGCTAGAAATTTAGTTTATGTAGCAAAGTTGGATAGATTAGGATTTAGTTTCAAGATTGAAAACAATGTATTTTCTATGTTTAAGAATATGTACTATTATGGATATGGTACTTTAGTAGATGGTATGTATTGTTTCAATCTTGAAGTAAAGTTTAAAGAATCATTGTTTAAGGTTGAATGTCATGTTAAGAGCAAACAAAATTTTCATAATGATAGTTCTACTTATTTGTGGCATCAAAGATTGTGTCATATTTCCAAAGAAAGAGTAATGAGGTTAATGAAATTTTACCTCAGTTGGATTTTAGTGATTGGGATATATGTTTAGATTGTATTAAAGGAAAACAAACTAAACAAATATCAAAGAATTTTTCTACAAGAAGTAATGAACTTTTAGAATTGATACACACTGATATTTGTGGACCTTTTAACGTTCCATCTTGGAGCGGTGAAAAGTATTTCATCACCTTTATTGATGACTTTTCACGTTATTGTCATTTATATCTTTTGCATGAAAAGTCTCAATCAGTGGATATCTTAAAGGTATTAATTAATGAGGTGAAAAAGCAGTTAGATAGAAAAGTGAAAGTTGTAAGGTCTAATATAGATGGTAAATTTTATGGAAAATTTAATGAAAGTGGACAATGTCCAGGTCCATTTGCAAAGTTCCTTGAAAGTATAGGCATATGTGCACATATACTATAACCGGCACACCCCAACAGAATGGTGTGGCTGAAAGGAGAAATCGTACTCTAATGGATATGGTTAGGTCTGTGTTGAGTTATAGTACTGTAGTTTTATCTTTGTGGATGCATGCATTAAATACCGTTGCGTATCTACATAACAGGGTTCCTAGTAAGGCAATTCCTAAGACCCCTTATGAACTATGGATAGGAAGCAAACCCAGTTTAAGGCATCTCCATGTTTGGGGTTGTCTGGCAGAAATAAAGGTGTATAATCCACATGAAAGGAAGCTTGATGCAAGAACCATTAGTGGTTTCTTCATTGGGTATCCTGAAAAGTATAAAGGTTACAGATTCTATTGTGCTAACCATAGTACAAGGATAGTCGAATCTGGTAATGCTAGGTACATTCAGAATCACCAGTTCAGTGGGAAAGAGAAATCACAAAAGGTGGATATTGTAAAGACTTGTGGTGAATCTTCTTCACCTATAGTTTCTCATGAAGATTTTGTTCCTTTGGTTGTATTACAGTCAAACAAAACCCAGAGACAACATAATAACATTAATAACCCACAAGATGAACAGATAGGCGATGAACCAGTAGACAATGTGTAAGTCACAAATGAACAAGTGATATAAGAGGCGTAAAAAATAACACTAAAGAGGTCTGAAAGGCAAAAGAGGCAAGCTATTTCAAGTGATTATGTTGTGTATTCACTTAAGCATGAATGTTAATTAAGCATTGATGAAGATGCGGTCTCATTTAGACAAGCCATGGAAAGTGAGTATTTTGAAAAATGGCTCAATGCGATGAAAGAAGAGTTGAAATCAATGGATAACAATAAAGTATGAGATCTAGTTGAATTTCCTGAAGGTTCTAAACGAGTTGGTTGTAAATGGGTCTTTAAGACCAAATGTGACACGAAAGGAAATATTGAAAGGTATAAAGCTAGACTCATCACCAAAGGTTTCACTCAAAAAGATGGTATTGACTACAAAGAGACCTTTTCTCCAATTTCTAAAAAGGACTATTTGAGAATTGTATTGGCTTTGGTGGATCATTATGATTTAGAGCTTCACCAGATGGATGTAAAGACTGCTTTTCTAAATGGTGACTTAGAGGAAGAGGTTTATATGAACCAACCTAAAGGTTTTGTTTGTATTGGAAAGGAAAATTTGGTGTGTAAATTAAAGAAGTCAATATATGGACTAAAAAGGCTTCCAGACAGTGGTATCTTAAGTTTAATGATACTATTATGTCTATGGTTTTGTAGAGAACATTGTTGATCGGTGTATCTACATGAAGGTCAATGGGAGCAAATTCGTAATTTTAGTCTTATATAATGATAATTTTTATCTTGCTGCTAATGATATTGCTATGTTACATGATGTAAATAAGCTTCTCTCTAATAACTTTGAAATGAAAGATATGAGTGAGGCATCTTATGTGATATGAGTAGAAATATTTTGTGATAGATCACAAGGATTTTTGGGATTGTCTCAGAAAAGGATATATCAATAAAGTTTTAGAGGATTACATGCTCACATATAGGAGGTCAGATCATCTTAAAGTGATTGGTTACTCAGATTCAAACTATGTTGGATGTGTAGACTCAAGGAAGTCTACATTTGGGTACATCTTCCTTTTGGCTAGAGAAGAGGTGTCATGAAAAGGTGCAAAATAATCTGTGATTGCCACTTCTACCGTGGAGGCTGAGTTTGTGGCATGCTTTGAGGCCACAATTCAAACATTATGGTTGCAAATTTTTACATCAGGGGTTGGTATTGTCACACAATATAGCTAGACCACTGAGGATTTATTGTGATAACTCGCAGTTGTCTTCTTCACTAAGAATGATAAATACTGTAAAGGAGAAAAACATATGAATTTAAAGTATTTGTCAGATAAAGAAGAAGTGCAGAAACATAAAGTGTTATTTGAGCATATTCATACAAACTTAATGATAGCGGATCCATTGACTAAAGGTTTACCACCCAAGACAATTGTTAGCCATGTTGGAAGGATGGGTGTTGTAGATAAGTCCTTGTTAACAATGTAGTGTGATGTGTGTGTGTGTGTATAGACACACACACACATTATAGTTGTAATGCTCGTGGTGTATGACACTTGTGAATTCAATTATAGTTGTTTCTGTTTATCTTGCCATTCACATTATATGGTATAAATTATTGTTTTAGTGAGATGACATTATTGTGTCTTAGAAAGGACTATAAAGACACATATTACAGTATTAATTAAAGTTAAGTTGAATTGGATGATTTGTGATACATGGAAGGAACCAAGTTGTTTGGATAATTTGCACCGCCATGATTCAATCATTTTAATTCAATTAAGGATGGTGACTTGTAATTTCAATGAATTGTGAGCACTTAAAGTTTAATATTGAATATTTAAGTCATCGAATGAGCCTAGTGGGAGAATGTTAGATTATTTTAATCTAATATTGGTTCATGTAATTATAGAATGACTTTAATGAAAAGATGTCTAATGTGATGGTTGCTAGACATGAATGTATTAAATTCATTGGAGGTTATTTTAGTTTTATTAAAATTAATTCCCTTTCTTCTCACTTCATTAAGGGTAATATTGCCATTAAAGAAAAAGGAATTTGAAAAGGGAGTTACGAAGGAAGTTATGAGAAATTTTGTTTTAAAAAAGGGATAACTTCTTTATCCTCTATCAAGTTTTCATTTTTTTACTTGGGTTTGTACACCATCTTAGAGACCAAGGAAAGGAAGTCAAAGAAGGGAGAAATAGCAACAAGGAAATTCTAAAGTGCATTATGGATCTGGGTAGGTTCTCTAAATCTCTTATAGAAATTACATAGTATTATAGTAGTGAAAAATATGTTATATCTAAGATCCCTAAAGTGTAATTTTCTTGTATGATGAACTCAAATATGTTATCCAACATGGAAATCATTGTGATGACAAATCTTCCCAACATTGTGAAGCAACCACCCAAATCATATCTTGTTTGCCGTTCTAGTTGCTCCTCCGATGAAGAAGTGAAATGTTCATGACAATGAGTAGCACATCCAAGTGTGTAAGTTCTTTGCCTCTACAACATCATCATGAAGTATTATTCCAAACTTGCAAAGGTTGACTTCTTAAAGGCAATTTGGTATCCTTTTTTTCTTCTTCTAGTGAAAATTGGTTTCTAAAAAGTTTTTTTATGGAATATTAAAATTTTAACACTTTTAGAAAATACTTTATAGAATGTTAATTTTTTTAACATTTTCACTTTTGCAAAGTACTTTTCATAATGCTATAAGTTTTACACTTCCAAAAAGCATTTTCCAAAATGTGTTAAAATTTCTTAAAGGTACTTTCTGGAAAAAAATATTTTTTTAAACAAAATATAAAATAGAGTTATATTAATAAAGTTAGAAGGTGTAAATAACAATTTTTTTAATCAATAATGCTTGAAACTTAAAAGTAGTTATAGAAATATGATCAGTCCTAAGAACAAAGCTATAAAATAATGTAGCCTATTTCTTTATGCGCCCATTTTTTGCTTCATGCATCACATATGAAACAATTATGACCTTGAATGGACTAATAGTGTGTTTGGATACGCATCTATGATTCACATATTGCTCATTTTTACGTCAATTTTAAAGAAACGTAGAAGCTCTTGAGTGTTGCTTCTACATCAGATGTGATGAGAGAGTATTATACGTGCATTATAAAATCTTTTTCAAACATTCACTAATATTCCCTTTGTTAGTCTTATATTGCACCCCCGCTTCCCCAACCAACCCTAGCACCCCATTCTCTTCCTTTTTCTTGCATCGTTTGACCTTGTTCATTGTAGCAATCATTCGCACCTTCTCCATTAGTTGTTCGACGATGATAGCCACCCTACAACTGTTAGTGAAGGCATTGCAACCACCACTGTTGAAGCCTTTACGCAGTTGAAAGTAAGTGGTTGTGCGCAGTGTTTTTTATTTCGACATCTTTTTGTGTTTGTGTTTCTCGGACCTACTATTCTATAATATTTAGGTATTTCATAAATGTATTCTAGAATATATGTTATGGAATACATTTCCAAAATGCCTGTATATTATGGATTAAATTATCTGGAACGATACATGTATTCTAGAAATGTATTTTGAACCACACGTTTCGTAATATATCAAGCATTTATTCCAAAACAAGTAATCTAGAATACATTTATGAAATACATGTATCATTATGTATCAAGGATTTTGTAATGTGTCATTCCGAATCAACGATCTTGTAATGTGACAAATTTATTTCATATTGTAGCTTAAACAAACAAGCACTAAAACTTTGTGGTGAATTACCAATTTGAATGATAGGGAGAAAGAGTCTTCAAAAGAACAAAAAGGGAGCTCCTCGACTTTGAAGCAACACAAAAGGCGCAATAGAGTCATAGGTAATGTGGGGCTAGTGAGTGTTAAGGATCTATGGATCTTCAACAATGAGCTTCACTTCGACAACCTTGGTGTTAAGGCCAGCAAAAAAGGAGAGGCAAAGGGAGCCGCCATGGGTCCAAGAGATGGAGATGCGACAAATTGGAGGGATGAGACAGTGGTGGAGAGGGTAATGTTGGAATATTAAAAATAATGAGGTATAGGAAGTAAAAAATAGTGTGCATAAAGAATTGCCAATAATATGTAAACCTATGTGATACCTTATTTACTACTTTTATAGCCATTTTTATCTCAAAATTATATTGGGCTTTTGATAAACCTGTGGTGAATGGTGATCCAAGGACATATTGGATTAACCAAAATCCAGAAATGAAAAGAAAAAGTAAAAATAGGTTCAATATGTTTGTTAATCCTACAAATATAACAAATTTCAATTTTAATCCTTATAAAAAAATTGTTGACTTATGTTCTTAGAAAATTTAAAAGTTTTGAAATATTCTTTTTCTTTATTGATAACATAAGATGCATCTAAACATGTCATGTCATATATCATCTTAAAGTGATTGTTAACGTGATATATGTAAATACTAGTTATGTTATCATTAAATAATGATCATGGTCATCTTAAGAAATATTAAAGTTATTACAAGTCTTTGATAGATCAGTTGCAAGCTCGAAGCAAAACCATACAGAAACGGGAGTAATTTCATCAAGTGTTCGTCAATTACTTTGAATAAATTGAGGCTTTCAAGTTAAGTTTGCGGGTAGCAAAACTGATAAAGTAGCGCATTCTTTCGCTAGACTAGCTATTCAAAATTCAGAGGATTACATTTAGAGAGTTTATACGTTACCATACTAATTTGGAGATATTGATACTTTTGTTTTTTTGACCAATAAGAATTAAGTTGCATTATTATATTTTTGTTTTAAAATTTAATAATAATTTATTTATTTATTGCTATTTAGTCTTGTATAATCAAAATATTTTGAAGAAAAAAATTGAAGTTTTTAATTTCACAAAATCGAACATTAATAAGATATGAAAACAAAATTATTAAAATGAAAATTTATTAGGGAACACCGCCATTGTGGGTGGTAGTAAAGAAGGATCAAAGGAGGAATCCATACTGAATTGGAATGGAAGTTTGTGAGACATCTTTTTTTGTGCCACAATTTTTCAAAAAAATTGTCAAAAGGCCACAAAGGCCAAACTATTTGACAAACTGCCACGCGGGTAGTTCGCTAGTCAAACCTGCGAACTACGTAAGCTGAGCTGGCACTCCTCTACTCAATGAACCAGTGCCCCATCAGAAGCGGGCAGGACACATGGCAGGTTGGTACAAGTTCGCTAACAGGTCCAGCGAAGTACGTTCCTAGTTTGCTATAGGTGATAGCAAACTTCGCTGATGAATGACACGTGGCTCCTAGTTCGCTAGAGGCATCAGCGAACTTTGTTGATGACTGACATGTGGCACTTTCATACTTTGCTTGTCAGGATAGCGAAGTAGGTGATTGCTAACAAAGCCAGCGAACTTCAACCACACCCCAGCTATTTAATGACACCACCCCCACCCCCAATTTGCATGTTGGCTGAGAGTATTTTGCTCAATTTTTTTTGAATCAGTGTGAGTATTTTGTAGTGATATACTGTTAAATTTTTTTGAATCGATGCAAAATGAGTGGTAAAGGGAATGGTTTAATCACCATTGTATATTATAATGGGAGGAGATATGTGGGATAGAATGGTCAAGTGTTTGAAGGAGAAAGCAAAATGTTTCGTATTCCTTCAAGATGCAGTTATGATCATTTGATGAAAATGATATACAAGAAGCTGCGCTTACAATGGGGGCAATCTATATCTCAACTGAGTGCTAGATGTGCATCTGGTAACCCGGTGCAGTGGGTTGGTGTGGATATTGTAGATGATGACGATGTAACGTTAGTTACAGACGCATGCACATCCGATGGAGAAAACCCCAGATTTATAGAATTGTATGCAGAAATATATTGTGGTGGACAGTCAAGTAGTCAACAATTTGTTGCAAACATTGGCTCAATTGACCTTAATTTAGAGTCGATGGTGAATTCGGAAGATAGAGATATATCCCCATCATCACAACCATCGCCACCAACCCAACCATCCCAGCAAATCGATTTTGAAGATACAGAAATGACGGCAGCCCACGACCCAGCTTGGCCCATGGATAGTTCTGAGGAAGAGGTTGATGAAGGTGTTGTTCCAGATAGTGAGTCATCGGATACGGACGTAGACGACGATTTTGATCGTGGTTTTGCAATGCCTTCTCCAGGAATTGTTGGAATGCAAAATCAGCCTCCGATTGCAGGTATGGACACATAATTGCGTGTTTGTTAGTAGTGCTACTGTTAATATATTGTTTGTTCAGCATAACAATGTGGTTAATGTCAATGTCTGATTATATAGGAGAAGGTAATGTACCTTTTTGGTCTAACGTAAGCCATTACATGAATATTAATTGGGCATACCCAGATGAGGAGCCAGATGACATGGAAGGAGTGCAAGTACCTAACTGGGAGGTGGGTCAAGCGCTATATAAGGGGCAGGTGTTTGGGAGCAAGATGGACGTGCAAATGGCAATAAAGCAATATTGTATGGCCTCTAATTGGACAACCATAGTTGCAAAAAGTGATACGAAAAGAATTATAATGGTTTGTGAATATCATAATGACGGTTGTCCATGGAGGATGAGGGCATACCAAAAGAAGGCTTCCAGTGAATGGGTCGTAGGCATATGGAACAATGAACATACGTGCATTAGTGTTAATCTCTCTTAGGATCACAAACAGCTCGACTCAAATTTCATATGTTCGTTGGTCCTAGGTACTTTAAATTGTTATACAATAATATGTATATTTACCACATGCTTAATTTACTGACTTGTTATTCTGTAACGAATTGCAGAAATGATTAGGGAGGACCCTAGTGTTAAAATCGGCTTAATTCAGGAAAGGATTTCAACAACCATAGGATTTCATATATCATACGGTAAGGCATGGAAGGCAAAGCAAAAGGCGATTGTTAAGGTGTTTGGGGATTGGGATGAATCGTATGCGTTCTTGCCAAGGTGGTTGGGTTATATGTTAAATTTTTCTCAAGGGTCTGCTTATAAGTTGGAAACGACGGAGCATTATGTTGAAGGACAACTGGACGAAAGTCGTAGGGTATTCAAGAGGGTGTTTTGGACATTTAAGCAGTGTTGCGATGCTTTTAATTACTGCAAGCCCGTTATCAGCATCGACGGTACCCATTTGTATGGGAAATATCGGGCAACATTGCTTTTTGCAACATCAATTGATGGCAACAATTACGTACTTCCACTAGCATTTGCGGTTGTCTCTGGGGAGGATATTGACAACTGGTCATGGTTTTTGGCACTTATCCATATTCATGTAACGCAAAAAGATGGAATATGTCTTATTTCAGATCGCCATGCGGGCATAATGGCGGCGGTAAACAATGTCGAGCTGGGATGGCATCCACCGAGGGCATATCATGTGTTTTGCATTCGCCATTTGGCCAGCAATTTCAATCACAAGTTCAAGAATGTCATGTTGAAGAAACAATTGAAAATGTTAGGTAAGCCATCGTCTTCTCCTTTATGGTTACATGTACATTAGCCATAATTAAGTATGTCTTTATATTTATGTTGTCTTTGTCTATGTAGGTTATACAACCTCGCGTTTAGATTTTGATGTCGGATTGGAAAAATTTAGAGAAGCAAGCCCTCAAATAGCCGCATGGATTGATTGAATCCCAAAGGAGAAGTGGAGCGTAGCTTACGATGTAGATGGACAAAGATTTGGGCACATGACAACCAGTATCTCAGAGGTTTTTAACAAGGTACTGAAAGGCGCAAGAAATCTTCCTATTACTTCACTTGTAAGGTTCACATACGCTCGACTAGTCACATACTTTTTGCAACATGGGGGTGAGGCCCGTGAGGAGATGGCGAGAGGTAATCATTTCACGAAATTAGCGTGGCAAAAATATTTGAGGACGATTCATAAATCCGCGACACACAGTGTTATTGCATACGACACACAAAACAATAGATTTGAGGTGCAAGAGTCGTACAACATTCGTACTCATCGTGGCGGAAAGAAATGGTCGTTGTCGTTATCAGAAAGAGTATGTCAGTGTGGTGAGTTTACTACATTCAGATTTCCTTGTAGTCATGTGATTGCAGCTTGCAGGTCCACCCACATCGACCCCACTCAATACATAGACCCTGTGTACAGTGTTGCTTATCAGTGTCAATTGTATTCGTCTCAGTGGTTTCCAATTGGAAACGAAGACTTCATACCACCGATTGGACAGGCCACCGTTTTGCCTGATGTTTCCCTGAGGCGTAAAAAAAGGAAGGCCTGCGACTACATGCATACGCAATGAAATGGATTCGCGGGAAGGATCAACCAGTCGGACAAGATGCGGTTATTGTAAGGTAGTTGGTCACAACAAATGAAACTGTCCTTCACGGAGGTAGCAGTGATGTTTATTTATGAGTTGTATGCGTTTCTATATGTATCGTTAATTCGTCAATATTATGTTATGATGCAATTTAAAACAAAATCATTAACAATGTCCAACATAAATAAATACCAAATGTCCACAACAAATAAATAACAAATGTCCAAAATATCCAAACATCAATAGTGATTGTCAAATAAAACAAACCATTAACAACAGATTAAAAAAATAAATGTCCCTAAGCATCACGGTCCCCATGATATCCGGCACATCGACTCATGTCATGCTCGTACGGTGACAAATGACATCGATGTCGTGCTCCCCTAACTGGATTACGCCTAACTGCTATTGAGTCGGGGTCCTCAGCCTCATCATCATCCCCACCATCACCTCCGTCCTGCATGGCCGCCGTTAAGAAATTCGTAATAGGATCAGAGGTGCTGCCGGAGCCCGGGGATGACATCGGAGGTGGCATCTGTGCTGCGGAAGTCGTAAACCCCGTGGTCGGATCTGGTGTGGGCTATGCAGGCCTATACAAGTCTGCCGGGGTAGTAGGTGTCGATCCATACATCGGATACGGTGGAAACGCAAACCCCGGCTGTGGCATCGACGACACAGTAAACCATGGGGGGTACTGTGATGGTGGAAACGAAAATGCTGTGCACTGCTAGAAGATCCCGCCTCATAGTTCGACGGCCAATGATACTGCTGCGATGTCCCTGCAGGATAGCCAGGTGCGTAGAAAACGCCTGGAGGACGGGGGGGAATGCTTGTCAATACCACAGGCCTGTCCGCAACTGCCGGAGCGGAATGGTGAAGGGGCAAGCCCTCATGACGTGCTCGCCGGTTAGTGCGAACAACTGGAGAAGAGGTCTCAGTCTGTCGTCGGACGGGTGGTGGGGCAAATTCTCCAGGATCTGTGACTCTCTCCAAGTCGTCACATGCGACCAACAAGTGAACCGCCTCATCGTACACCTGCCTCATGTCAAAGGCCCCCTGCGCTTGCGACTCTGGTGATGCCATATGAACAATAGTCTCAGCACGATCAGTCTGCATATCAAGCATCATTAGTTATTCACAATAATATGTTATTATTAAGATATGCAAATTTAATCAACCCCATTTGTACCACATGTGCATGGAAGGCGGCTCTCTATGTCATCCAGCGTCGTGTCACAGTGAAGTACCATTGCATGTACTCGCTGTTGACAGATAAATAACCATCTCTACGCATTGGAGGAAGATCTTACAACACTAGGGCATCTCTGTCATCCCACTGTGCAATGAAGAAACGATGTCGGTGCCTCCAGTCGACATCCGTCTTGCCGATAGCAGTGATGGTCAGCAGCTCACTACAAGTTAATTGGATCAGAGGGTATATGCTGGTCAAACCCGAACTGCCGTAAAACTCTATCTGACTGCTGGTACACGACATTCTCAATGCAAATCAGAGGACAGACCGCCAACCATTGTCTAGCCATCTCAACATCTGGTGGATGAACCACATTGACAATATCGTATGGCCTCCAACGAATGTCCCTCCTTCACATGACATCCATGTAATGACGATATCTGCGAATATGGGAAAATCTGGTTTGGCGTGTCTGATAAACATTAAACCTACAACAACACAAAATTAGAAACAACAACATATTCTAAGAATTGAAAAATAAAGGCACAACTTGAATACTTGTTTCCATAAATCTCCTGCATCATGACATCCTGATCGTCACGCGGAAGGGCTGGAGAGATTGTCGAAAATCTCGTCCAAGCCCATAACTGCAACAACAGTGCACATCCGCCCATGTCACGGCATGATGCATGTGTGGCCCTGCATAGCTCCCTATAAAGAGATGCAAGCACGACAGATCCCCAGCTAAACGACCTTGTCGTCCATGCCGGCCAGATACAACCTGACCATCAGTTGGCAGCCCTAGCAAATGATGCACATCCTCAAGTGTGATGGTCACCTCACCCATGCTCATATGGAATGTCCGTGTCTCGGGGCGCCATTGCTCAACAAGCGCCGAAACGAGGTGATGGTCTATCTGAAATAATACACCAAACCACAATTACATACACATTATATTAGAGCCATAAAAACATAATACACACAACGTTTCATACAACATATGCTTACCTCATGATTGCGCAGATGCGCAACATGGTAAACACCCGCCTGTATAAGCCACGGGTGGATATCCTCAGGAATAGCAGAGTGATCGTGTGTCGCGGCATGCCTGACATTAATCACACGATCCCGTGCGGTTGGATCACTTTGGGCATTCCACACATTAGTGGATATATGTCTATCTTGTAACGTTAACAGTGTCCGTACAGATGGACCAGGATCAATGACGCTGACTGCATCCTCACCCGCTGGCGGTGTCGGAACATTCTCATCGTGATCCATATTTCACTAGGTCTAACCCTATATTAATTTCAAAAATCATTTACTATGCTAATAAATAACAAATACTAATACAGGAAAAACTTTTATTTTTTTTCATCAACTTATACATAATAATTATTTGTAATAATATTTCATGTATACTTTTTATATTAACAAAAAGATCAAAATATTATTAGATTAAGTTAAATAAATATGTTCAATTCTTAAATACGTATATATTCATATTTTCATATTAATTTGAAACATTATATCAATAATAATCACTGTATAAGTAAAACAAATCGTACGCTAATATATATTTCTTTATTTACCTAAATTGTTACAAATAAATGAATACTCAAAATAATTTTATGTTAACTTTTTTTAATTAAATATATTCATTTACTTATTTATTTTATTTATATAAACATGTTTAACTATAATTTTAATTAATTTTTTTATTTTACATTATTAAGATGATCAAATATAAAAAATTATATACATAAAATTACAAACTCAAAATTATACTCTAAATTGAACATCACTAAATCTAATTAAGTAAATCTAAATATAAATTAAAAATTATATTTTTAAAAAAATAATTTTTTTTATTTTTCATAATTAAGATGATCAAATATAAAAAATTATATACATAAAATTACAAATTCAAAATTATACTCTAAATTGAATATCACTAAATCTAATTAAGTAAATCTAAATATAAATTAAAAATTATATTTTTAAAAATTTTTTATTTTTCATAATTAAGATGATCAAATATAAAAAATTATATACATAAA
>CM023952.1:16040001-16067391 GCA_013407115.1 Glycine latifolia | reverse complement strand
CAATGAAGAACATGTGTTATTGTCTCTAAAATCCTCTGAATGCTAAAGCCCTAAAAATTCCTCATTTTTTAAAGTTTTTTTTTCCAAAACGTTGCACTGGCATTTTCTCTCAAAGAGGATTGCACGCTTAGCCTAGGATTGCAAACACAAAAAATAGCATTGGTTTAAGTGAATGCACACTAAGCCTGGGATGTGCGCTTAACCCAAACTACTGGCAGTGGGAACATTTAGCTAAGCGAGCACCAAACTTTAGATCTCGTCCCAGCAGCCTCTAAATGCTTGCCACATGGCCTTCCAAGTTGCCTCATACGTGCTAAAACTCTACAAAACACAACTAAAACTAAAATTTTAATGAAGTCAACTTTAATAAGCTAAAAATCTAAAAGACACTAAATTCTAACTTATTGAAATCGAACTAAGAAATAAATGAGAAACCTTAAGATAATTGTTGTGCAAATTTAGTAAAAAAAAACTAAGCATGTACAACAATTATCAATCAGCCTTCAGTTCAAGTAGCACTATAACTGCGTAGGTCGAACAAACCATGTCACCAACTTAAGGGGTGTGGGCATCTGCTCACCTAGAAAGGTGATGTGTTGCTCATGGATCCAGATAAGCATGTTACTTACTAGGAGATCATTATTGGGCCTGAATCTGAGAAGTGACTTAAGGTCGTGGGATTTGAGATGGAGTTCATATACACTAACCAAGTTTGGACCTTGGTTGATTTACCTTAAGGGGTAAAACCTCATAGGGTGTAAGTGGTCTTTAAGAAGAAGACTAACATGGATGGTAAAGGTGAATACCTTTAAGGCACGTCTAGTGCCAAAAGGTTTCAAGCAAGTTCATGTATAGATTATGATGAGCCTTCTCACTATTTGTGATGCTTAAATTTGTTTGGATGCTTCTTGATATTGTTGCGTACCATGACTAAGGATTAATTAATCTATCAGAGATTATCCAAACAGTTTTATCATATAAT
Source organism: Glycine latifolia (assembly GCA_013407115.1). Classification (NCBI taxonomy): domain Eukaryota; kingdom Viridiplantae; phylum Streptophyta; class Magnoliopsida; order Fabales; family Fabaceae; genus Glycine; species Glycine latifolia. The sequence continues at coordinate 16,066,409 of CM023952.1, read as the reverse complement.
TTGGTATTAAACATTCTCTACCTAGGTCTACCAAACATATGCAGATGATCACCATAGTACATTCGATTAAGCATAAGAATAATCAGTTCCTAAATAAACAATAAAAATAAGGAAGAAAATTAATTAACATAAAATATTGAGTAATTTCATTAAGAATGGATAAAGGGATACAATTAGACAACTACATCATAACCCCTGGACTAGGGTGACTAGTTGCTCATGATCAAAGAACAACTAGAAAACCTATAGGAAATTAGCATAAACATACCAACAAGGGAAGAACGATAATCACAAATATATCCTCACAGTGTTACCCATGCTTCACCACCCTCAAAAACCTTAAAATTGCTCTTTCATTCATAAAAATATGCCAAAAGTGTGAATCTTCTATTATAGTCACCAACACCCTATTTATATCTTCACTGCGGTCAAGGTCGAAAACTATGGACACTAAAGATCTAGGACGTTATGTAATGACTATGGCCAACATGGTGCAGACCACGGTTGTAGTGAATTCACCATGCTCGTCCTCAAAAGGATTCATTGTTCAAAAAGGGAGTCATCGTATTACCATGGTTGTATTGCTTACCAAGGTCGTGCTGAATGTATCATGACCGTGACCAAGTGATAAAGTCTTCAAATCTTCAGATAAAAACACAAATTTCAACTATTTTCACTCAATTGAGCAGTTACGCTTCTACAAGACAAAATTAGCATCCAAATGTGAGTTCTGGCAAGAAAATGCATGAAAATGACACAAAAACTCACAAAATATCACTCCAGAAGTGGTTTATCAATTTCAAGTGACATTTTAAATCAGAAACAAAAAGTTATTTAATATTTTAGACAAGGTGTTGAACAATTTGTTTTAAATTAATTCCATATTTTCAAAAATAAATTAAGAGAATTCATAAAAGTAATTAAGGGGGTTGCACATACCAAATGTGAAAGGATAAATTCCTATCAGACAGAAATTGGATCGTTATATTGAAAGAGGACAACATTGCTAATTTGTCCAAAATAGTAGAGAAAACTCCATAGAGGGCATCATGGCGAGCATACATGGTGTTCTATAATTGTCGTTGATGTTATTGTTGTGATGGCAGCAGGTGAAGTTTGTGAAGGGGGGAGAAAAGAAGTTTTTAGAAAGATCTACATCCATGATCGTGGTACCACACCTTTCCCTTCTGTGATTCTGTCTCACATTCCTCTCTCTCTTGTTGGATATAGGGGGAGCAATAAGAAGATCAAGTCAAGGATGAAGCATGTGCCTTAGAAGAAAGTTTTACTTTTCACATGCCAAGGCATTTGTAATTTGTTAAGTGTTTTAAGAGGTTTATCTTATGATCTATGCATTGCATAAACATGATCATTAGCATGCATACATGATTTATGAAAAGCATAAAGGTTTCCATGTTTGCTTAAAGAAACTATTTCTCATGTTTGAGTTTTGGAAAACTCATTTTAACACTACTTTAATCGATTACACACAAATCGTAATCGATTACACAACACAAAATACAAAACATGCATGACTGCTTTAATCAATTACCAGAATTTGTAATTGATTACACAAGCTTGTTCTCAAAACTGAACCTGACTGCTTTAATCAATTACGACTCGATTTAATCTATTATTTTGCTCGTTGCAATTCCCAGGTTGTGCTAAGAACATTTTAATCGATTAAGTTTGTATTTAATCGATTACATATGATGATTTAATTGATTACTTTGGTTATTTAATCGATTACATTCAGTTACAAATGTTTTCTATAAAAAGTTGTTGAGTCTTTTGTTTAAAACAGAACTTGATTTTGCGAAATATTCATTCTTACAAAAGCTCTCAAAGTCTGAGAAGAGATATTCTGAGTTACATTGATCTTATTTCAAAACCTAGATCTCATGCATCATTAATCATGTTGGTTTGAACAAGATTTATCAAGAGTTTTTCAAAGAGAGCTGAATTCATGAATTTTACTCATTCAACCAGAGATTGTTTGGTAACATTCATTCATTCATCTTCTGAGGATCATGAGGTTGTATCTCTCTTAAACTCTTGCAGTGATTTGTTTGTTTACTTTTATTTCTTGTAAGTTCTTATATCAAAGAGGGTCTTTAAAGCTTTTTCTAGAGTAGGGTTCTCTAGAGGGAAGAACAAAGTAGTGTTCTCTGGTTCTTGATCATTAGAAGTCTATAGGGTTTGGATTTCTGTTTCTTTATCTAGGGTTGATAAAGGTGATCAGTTGTAAAAGCTTGTAATGAACATAATTTGATTTAGTGGAACTCTAATCTAGTGTTGGTTGGAAGAAACTGGATGTAGCCTCTATGTTGAGAGGTGAACCAGTATAAAATCTTGTGTTGATTTCTATTCCTTAATTTATTCTTGTTATCTTAATTTGTGATTCTTTTGGTGAAATCTTTTATTACTCAACAAGTGAAGTGTTTAGTAATTGCATTCTTGAACTGAGTGGTTTGATTGATTGAAGCATTCTTATTGTGATAAAGATCCTAAATCCGCTGCTTGTTATAAAAGAATTTTTAAAGACTGTTTTAACCAATTCACCCCCCTCTTGGTTATTGTGTGGGTATTTCTATTGTTTTCAATTGGCATCAAGAGCAAGTTCTTGAGTGTTATTCAAAGTCACTATCTTTTTTTAAAAAAATGAATACCACAAAAATTACCTTCAGAGAAGGTACTCCCTCATTCGTACTCCGATATTTGAAGGAGAGCATTTCAGTTTTTGGAAAAACAGAATGCAAATATTCATTCAATCAAATGACCCTGGTGCATGGAATGCAATAGAAAAAGATCATTTGATTCCTATGAAAACTGTTGGTAATAATATGATTCCCAAAGAATGGGATGAAATGACAGATGCTGAAAAGAGAGTTGTTCAATATGATTTTAAAGCTAAGAACATGATTACTTCTGCACTTTCTTCTGATGAATTCATTAGAACTGTTAGGTGCAAAAGTGCAAAGGAGATGTGGGATGTAATGACCCGCCACATCGCTACTATATTACTAACTCTTAACCATGATATTAATGCATCTTTAATAAAAAGAACACTCATTTGGTTACTTGTGAAAACGGTGATAAATTTTTCGCGAGCATATAAAGACCGTCATCATAGAAAATGCACGTAATTAAGGTACGCATAAGACATCTCAAATATATATATATATATATATATATATATATATATATATATATATATATGCATATAAAAGACATAGTGTAATTACAAGTACAAAAGATTATGTCCCAAAATATATATCAAATGTTTTACAAATGGAAAGAGAAATAAAAGTCAAGGGTGTAATTAGCAAAACAAGAGGAGTGCATCCATCAAGACAAGGGGTGCATCTAGCAAAATGCAACTCCTGCCCAGGATCAAGTCCATCGACATCCCGACAACCCGACGGCTCCAACCAACACATGGTCCTCTCCAAAGCACCTACTGCTACCCGTCTGCTTACACAAACCCGGTTCACGATCATCACAGGTACCAAACCACAAGGCACAACAAAGCAAATGTGAGTTCATCATATTAAACAACAACAATAAATACAACAGTAGAGGGACACAACCTGGTCAGGAAACAACCCGGTCATCACCATATCAATACAAACATCCAAGCATCCATCAAGCACTAACATGCACGGACATCCACAAACATTTCATAAGTCAACTTATAATGTCTAGCATGATGCATGCTCCTGACTCAGTTCTCATCATGCAATGTGATACTATCCCAAAAATAGGCCGAATCCATGGTACGAATGATTACTGTAATACGTTAGGGTCACTCTGTTGTGCACAGGACTTACCCCCCCCTATGGTGATCAGCCAAAATGGGTGTCATAAGGATCTCCCTACAGATGTGGCCCCCTAGTACTTCTTATACTATGCAGTCAACCATCCTATTTCTGTCATACAAATGTTGTATGTTACATAGGCACCATCAATGTATGACCCGGCTAGGAACACATCCTTCCTCGCAAGGGTAACTGATAAGTGTTTGTCGTGTTGCTTCAAAACAATTAAACTACACTAATTCTGTAGAACAGGATTAACCTAGGTCGACTCAGAGATACTATCAATATGGTTCTATCTTCAATTCACTACTAACAGTAAAGGGGATTTTTGTCGAACAGTTTGCAAGCACGAAGTAAAAATTACAAAAACACAAACTATGATTAAAGATCAATGCAGAAACTAACAGAATTGATAACAAGTAATGTAAAACAGATTAAAGAGCATCAATCTAATTCACCAAACCAAGCTATTCGAATCATCATCGTTCTCAGAAATTTATCCTATTGTGAAGTTCATTCAATTTCATTAGAAGCAGTTCAATCGAATTAACCCCTAAATTAATTGAAACCACAACCCTAATTGAAATATCATCCAATTAATCTGTGATTTATATTCAAAATTAGGAAATGAATCCATAACCTAATCCGCTTTCAATCCTAAATGCATTCATAATCATGAAAATAGAATAGCAATTGAAGAAGAAAGTGAACATTCACACAAAATTCAAAATACCAAACCAAAACTCAAATTCTTCTCTTGCTTGGGTTGGATCCTTGGATTGATTGATTATTTAGCCTTCCATGATCATCATCAATGAAAGCCCCATGAAATAAGTGCACGAAAATGGAAGAAGGGAAAACGAAAATGAAGAACAATGAAGAACAAGGAAGAACAGTTGAGAGAAAATAAGAGAAAGAGTTTTGATTCTAAAAACTTAAAAAGAGAAATGTAAAACTATTTTTGCAAAATGAAATGTAAAGTAATAATTCCTCCTAATGTCACTAATATATAGTGACTAAGTCTGAAGAAAAGAATGGGCCATGAACAACCCATCAATTATAATTATTTATGCTATTTACACCAATAAAAGTCCAACTCGCAGCCCAAAATACAAGTGCAGTGGTTCTGACTTCAAAGTCTAAAATGACTCTCCAAATGGCAGAATTGGCCTCGGCTTATTTCCGGCAAACTTGTAGATATTTTTGTTATCTTTCCAAGGACTACAAGAACGCTCAATTCGGAGTTTTGTAGAGATCTGTAAGTCTTGTACAAGGCAGATACATCAAGTGAGCATAAAATCCGAAAATATGCAACAATTAGCAATTAAGCCCACTAACTTGCCTAAGACAAAAATTGAATTAGAATGGGAAAATAAAAGTTCAAGAAAAGTCAAATAAACTAAGAATGATAGAAAAATATTTAACTAAAGGCACTCCATCAGTAACCCGTCATACACCCCCTATGTCTCTACATACCGCCCCAAACAATGGCCACCCCAAACGAGGGCTCATCGATGCACTGACCGGGGTTGCTGTAAGGTTAACCACCCGGTCCCGACATCTCACTTCTATACAGCCTGGCCTGGGATCAAATCGTCCTGGCTAGGATACTGCCATACACCCCCGTGGGTATTTATGTATATCCAAACACATTCATCATCTCAAGCCATCACATAGGCCGAGCTCAAATGTTACCAACATAATCACATACGTCACTCACAAACACATACAAACAAGGGAACCGGTGTGAAGTACGAGGTGTCTGGGTTGGCACTTAAACATACTATCTCAAGGTAAGAATCCAAACAAGGTCGGATAAAGGCGGACAAGGTCGGTCAAAGCCAGTAGAAAATTGGACAAGATCGATAAGGGTCGGTCAAAGGGGTAAAGTTTGGACAAGGGAAGACAAGGGTAGCAAGAGCAGACGGGGTTGCAGGAGGTCGGTCGAGGTTGGTTAGGTTTGGTAAGGATTAGCCAAAGGCAGTCAAGAGGTCGTTAGGTTTCTTATAAAGTACCAAGGATGGGTTCAGCACTATGTAATCGATTGCATAAGCGTTGTAATCGATTATAATGGATAGCGCTTTGTAAGACCCGGGTTTGTATTATCACCAACCTACACAAGGTTGTAAGGGAACCCGGTAGCTCATTTCCCAAGAACATACGAGCTTTTCCGAGTAAGGAACCCGATAGCTCTCAAAGAAAGGGCTTGGACTTAACAGTTCTAAAGAGAACAGCCCATCCCGGATAAGGAACCCGGTCTCTATAAGGAAAGGAAGGAATGAGCTTCTAGAGACGACACGTGTATGGAACCCTGTCATTCTAGAAGAAGGAACACAAGTTTAACCAAGTAGGGGAACCCGATGGCTCTTTTCCGAGAAAACACGAGCTCATCTAAGTTAGTCACCCGATGGCTCTTCTCCCGAGAAGGCACGAACTCATTCGAGTTAGCAACCCGATAGCTCTCTCCTTGGTGAGGTAACTTGAGCTCAACAGCTCTAACGTACCACCCCGGGTAAGGAACTCGGTACATTTTAAAGAAAGGGAAGCGAGTCTTAACAACTCTAAGGGAACAACCTCGGGTAGAGAACCCGGTCTATAGACGTCCACCAACGAGGACTAAGTTATGTGTTGCATGCATGCATGCATGCTACGTAACCCACTTAACTCGGCCTATCCATCCCGGTAGCCGACATCAAAAGACAAGGGGTTGATATCTATGTGTAACACGACCAACCCATCCTGGTACTCAGCACCTTCACAAACACTTCCGCAAAGTGTCTTGGAAGCCTTTCAGTATCAAAATGCCAACTTCACACATGCACGGAGAGTTCTTAAAACATCTACTCCCCCACAAGAACACCAAACATCAACACAAAACAACATCCAACAAATTTAAGGCATATCACATCCCATTCATAAAAGACGTAGCTTTTCTGGGGAAAACAACATACACACCAGGGACATGCAGTTATCATCACGGTTGGACTCCCTGGCCCCCCAAACCATGGTATCTAAAGCTATTATGAAACACGATAAACTCCCCTTACCTAACCAGGAGTTCGTTCACAAGCTTCACGACGTGTTGTCCTAAACTTCTGCTCCGACCACGAAGTTCTTCTCGGCGTCGGGATTCTGCAGTAGCTACGGTGGTTCTTGTAGGTTGAAGGTAACAAAGAAGGGGTCGAGAACAAGAGGTTTCTAGGTGAGTTTTAGAGAGAGAACAGAGAAAACACAAAGGTAGAAGAAGGAAGAGCACGCTTCTACTGTGCCAGCCTGCTGCTTATACACACAGCTTGACAAGACATCTCCTTTTGCATGCATGCACAATAACCTCAGCCAACAAAGTTGACTTTACACTTCACCAACGCACAATCCAAGGCAAAACACTCAAAATAGCAAATAATACAATAAAACATATAATTAATCAACATATCACACACATAAACGTTCAGCTTAGTGACTTAAAATTCCAAGGCATTACATAGGAGATATTGGAGATAACTCATGAAGGTACAGATGAAGTAAGAAGATCAAGAAAGCATGCCTTAATCCATGAGTATGAAATGTTCAAGATGAAGTCCACAGAAAACATATCTCAGCTTCAAATAAGATTCACTCACATAGTAAATCATCTTCTTGGTCTTGGAAAGATTTTTGATGCTGAAGAGATGAACATCAAAATCTTGAAGTGTCTCACAAGACCTTGGCAACCAAAGGTGAAAGCAATCAAAGAATCAAAAGATCTATCCAAAATGTCCATGACTGCACTTTTTGGTAAGCTTATTAAGTATGAACTTGAAATGTCACAACTAACCAATGTTGAAGATGCAGATAAAAAACACAAGAGTATAGCCTTGAAAGCCGCATCATCTAATGTGGAGAAAGAAGTAGACTCAAGTGATGAAGATGAAAGTAATGAAAACATGAACCTAATAGTCAAGAGATTCAACAAGTTCTTGAAGAATAAAAAGAACAAGAAGCTCTCAAAGTTCAACAAGAGAAAGGACAACAACAACAACACAAACTTCACCATCTTCGAATGTGGTAAGAAATGCCATTTTAAATTTGAATGTCTTATATTTTTGAAAATCCAACTAGGTGAAAAGAAATCAAAGAAAGCCTGCAATGGATGGGAAGATAATGCCTCAACAACATTTGATTCATCAAGTGAGGATGAAAAAGCAAATGTATGTTTCACTTCCATAGTTGATGAAGATAAAGATCTCTCAAGCGTTGAATCAGAAGTAAACTCTGAACTTGATCAACTTTATGATGCTTTCCATGAGATGCATGAAGAGGCTCAAAAAATTGCAAAATCCAACAATAAGCTGAAAGGTAACCTTAAATGGCACACCACCAAACTTGCTGAACAGCAAGCTGAACTTTGTAAGTTGAAAGATGAAAATGAGAAACTTCTTTCAAACTACAAGCAAATGGGTGTATATGTGCTTCTTCTTCATCAAATGTTGATAAATGTAAAGCTTTAGAAAAAGAATTGTAAGATTTCAAAAGGAGTAAATATGAAAAATATATGCAATTGCTTTCAGAAAACTCTTACTTAGTTGATCTTTTGAAAAAGCTTTATAGGGGAAAATGCACTTTATATCAAATGCTAAGTGTTCAAAAATATGCTGGAGATTTTGGATATAGGGGGAGAAATAAGAAGATCAAGTCAAGGATCAAGCATGTGGCTTAGAAGAAAGTTTTAGCTTTTCACATGTCAAGGAATTTGTAATTTGTTAAGTGTTTTAAGAGGTTTATCTTATGATCCTTACATTGCATAAACATGATCATTAGCATACATACATGATTTATGAAAAGCATAAAGGTTTCCATGTTTGCTTAAAGAAATCAATAAGTCATGTTTAATGTTTTTTGAAAAATGTAATCTTACTGCTTTAATCGATTACATAGCGTTTTAATCGATTATTTGCTTCATTTTAAATCTAGAAAAACCATGATGAACTTTTTAATCGATTACATGACTCTTGTAATTGATTACATAGTAAAAACAAAAAGCTTGCCTCACTACTTTAATCGATTACCAAACATTGTAATCGATTACACAAGCTTATTTTCACAATGAACTTCACCGCTTTAATCGATTACAGCTCGGTTTAATCGATTATTCTGTTCGTTGTAAAACTCAGAATGAATTTATGAACACTTTAATTGATTAAATGAAAATTTAATTAATTACATAAGCCATTTTAATCGATTATTTGGCGCGTTGTAATCGATTACAGTCAGTTACAAATGTTTTCTATAAAAAGTTGTTGAGTCTTTTGTTTAGAACTGAACTTGATTTGCGAAATATTCATTCTTACAAAAGCTCTCAAAGTCTAAGAAGAGATATTCCGAGTTACATTGATCTTGTTAGATCTCATGCATCATTAATCATGTTGGTTTGAACAAGATTTATCAAGAGTTTTTCAAAGAGAGCTTAATTCAAGAATTTCGTTCATTCAACCAAAGATTGTTTGGTAACATTCATTCATTCATCTTCTGAGGATCATGAGGTTGTATCTTTCTTAAACTCTTGCAGTGATTTTTTTGTTTACTTTTATTTCTTGTAAGTTCTTAGATCAAAGAAGATCTTTTAAGCTATTTCTAGAGTAGGATTCTCTAGAGGGAAGAACATAGTAGTGTTCTCTGATTCTTGATCATTAGAAGTCTATAGGGTTTAGATTTTTGTTTCTTTATCTAGGGTTGATAAAGGTGATTAGTTGTAAAAGCTTGTAAAGAACATAATTTGATTTAGTGGAACTCTAACCTAGTGTTAGTTGGAAGAAACTGGATGTAACCTCTATGTTGAGAGGTGAACCAATATAAAATCTTTTGTTGATTTCTATTCCTTAATCTCTTTTTGTTATCTTAATTTGTGATTCTCTTGGTGAAATCTTTTATTACTCAACAAGTGAAGTGTTTAGTAATTGTATTCTTGAACTGAGTGGTTTGATTGATTGAAGCATTCTTATTGTGATAAAGATCCTAAATCCGTTGCTTATTTTAGAAGAATTTTTTAAAGAACTCTGTTTTAACCAATTCACCCCCTTCTTGGTTATTGTGTGGGTATTCCTATTATTTTCAGGAGATACTTCTGGTTTGGGTTACAAGCATAAAGCAAAACCTTTTGGAAAAACAAAGTTTGTACCACTAAAACAGAAGAATCAAAGTGACTTTTCAAAAACCAAGTATAATTAAATGACTCATTTTGAAAGAGCATCCCAATCTGTAACTTGCAATTACTGCATAAAGAAAGGTCATACATCTCATAGGTGCTATGCTAAAAGGTTTCTTGTGCCTAATGGAGATTGCATTTGGATTCCAAAGAAAAAGAAGAAAATGACTAACCCCTGTGGACCCAATATAGAGTGGGTACCTTTCTTTGGAACTTGATTTGATTTCTGCAAGTGTGTCTTGAGTAAAATCATCATTATGGTTTTTTGACAGAAGATGCTCTAGACATTCAAAAGGTGACTATTCCATGCTTACAAGTTTGACTCTAAAAGATGGAAGACTTGTCACTATTGAAGATAACAACAAAGGAAAATGAGAAGGAAAGAGATGAATCAAATGCAGAGTTTGATCAGTCAATCATCTACTCATAAGCCAATGGAATGGACACAAGCACATAAACATTAGGCATCATTTCCTCAACGATCACAATCTAAAGGGTAGTTGTTGAATTGAGTATAAATGATCATTCATTAGTTAGAATATCTATCAAACCCTTATCTAGAGCTTGATTCTGTGATCTTAGGTACTTGCTAGATAATCTTGATGACTTTAATGTATGCTAGCATGCTAACAATGTGCCTGACAACATAATACACCACTTAGATTGGTTATGCATCTTATATGATTGAAATTTCGAAATCCTAATCAATTACACTGTTCAATCTGCATAATTGACTGTAATAATCGATTACAGTGCGAAATAATTGATTATTTGATTCTTAAATGCCCTTTAGAAGCAAACTCTCACTGGAATAATCGATTACCTTGAAAAATTAATCAATTACATATTATTCAAAGCTTGTCTAAAAATAAATTGTCACTGTAATAATCGATTACATCAACGGATTAATCAATTACAGTATGTTTGAAAATTGTTCCAGTTTACAAAACGCACTGGAGTAATCGTTTACATTGCGAATTAATCGATTACTTAAGGCTGAGATTTATTTCAAAATCCTCTTCTTCATGCTTTCTTCCTCTGCACCTATCATGATTCTCTTTTATGATGTTTATATCCTTCCTTGCTTATCTCATGTATCAATTGATTGTTTTCGACTTTAATAAGCCTAAAGGGAGAGAAAAATAAGAACACTTGAATATATTAAAAGGGAGTTGATATAAGAACATATTAAGGGGGAAAGAAATGAACTTAGGAAACATATACACTTTGTATTGTTTATTGCTCTTATCTGGATTTAATATCAAATTACCTAAGTTAGGGGGAGAAATATAATGCATATACAATGTTTTATGATGTTTAAATTTATGTACTGCTTTTTTTTCTATATTGAAAAGTATTATGGTTTATGATGCATATCCTCTTTGCTTATAATTTCTACTTGATTATTTTTTGACTTTGATAAGCCAAATAGGGGGAGAAATAGAATGAACATATATGCTTTGTTTTTATTTGCTCTGAACCTTATGTAAAATTTACCCAAGTCAGGGGGAGCAAATTTAAGGAATGACTTTTGTTTATGCAAGCATACTTGACACTTGCACTTGGCAAAAAGGCTGATTTGATTTTAGGTTATCAAGTATAAGGCTCTTATCATTCATTCCTCAAAAGCACTTAAAAGCTAACAGATGTTCAACTGATATTTTGCATGTTCAAAGCCAAAAATGGGGAGATTGTTGAATATCCGGGGAACAATAAGAAGATCAAGTCAAGGATGAAGCATGTGCCTTAGAAGAAAGTTTTAGCTTTTCACATGCCAAGGCATTTGTAATTCGTTAAGTGTTTTAAGAGGTTTATCTTATGATCCTTGCACTGCATTAACATGATCATTAGCATGCATACATGATTTATGAAAAACATAAAGGTTTCCATGTTTGCTTAAAGAAACTATTTCTCATGTTTGAGTTTTGGAAAACTCATTTTAACACTATTTTAATGGATTACACACAAATTGTAATCGATTACACAACACAAAACACAAAACATGCATGACTGCTTTAATCGATTACTAGAATTTGTAATCAATTACACAAGCTTGTTTTCAAAACTAAACCTAACTGCTTTAATCGATTATTTTGCTCGTTGCAGTTCCCAGGTTGTGCTAAGAACATTTTAATTGATTAAATTTGTATTTAATCGATTACATATGATGATTTAATCAATTACTTTGGTGATTTAATCGATTACATTCAGTTACAAATGTTTTCTATAAAAAGTTGTTGAGTCTTTTGTTTAAAACAGAATTTGATTTTGTGAAATATTCATTCTTACAAAAGCTCTCAAAGTTTGAGAAGAGATATTCTGAGTTACATTGATCTTGTTTTAAAACCTAGATCTCATGTATCATTAATCATGTTGGTTTGAACAAGATTTATCAAGAGTTTTTCAAAGAGAGCTGAATTCAAGAATTTTACTCATTCAACCAGAGATTGTTTGGTAACATTCATTCATTCATCTTCTGAGGATCATGAGGTTGTATCTCTCTTAAACTTTTGCAGTGATTTGTTTGTTTACTTTTATTTCTTGTAAGATCTTAGATCAAAGAGGGTCTTTAAAGCTTTTTATAGGGTAGGGTTCTCTAGAGGGAAGAACATAGTAGTGTTCTCTGGTTCTCGATCATTAGAAGTCTATAGGGTTTGGATTTCTGTTTCTTTATCTAGGGTTGATAAAGGTGATCAGTTGTAAAAGCTTGTAAAGAACATAATTTGATTTAGTGGAACAACCTAGTGTTGGTTGGAAGAAACTGGATGTAGCCTCTATGTTGAGAGGTGAACCACTATAAAATCTTATGTTGATTTCTATTCCTTTATCTCTTCTTGTTATCTTAATTTGTTATTCTCTTGGTGAAATCTTTTACTACTCAGCAAGTGAAGTGTTTAGTAATTGTATTCTTGAACTGAGTGGTTTGATTGATTGAAGCATTCTTATTGTGATAAAGATCCTAAATCCGCTGCTTGTTTTAAAAGAAAACCTCTTGGTTATTTTGTGGGTATTCCTATTGTTTTCATTCTTGACCATAATAAAGCAGTTGGCGGCATAGGACTTCCATCTCTCAATATAGCCTAATGTAATTACCAAGAGTCGTATACCTTAACATGTGTTTTAAATTTAGGAAACAAAAGTCAAACAATGGAATTGAATACCTGAATAAAATGGTTCCTAAACACATGACCAATACATAGAATGTGATCAACACCAGTATCTCTAGGCGGTTGGCTTTTTAGAGGGAAAACGTCATACTTTGTTGGAGAGAAAGAGAAACAAGAATGATGTTATACCTTGATGCAATGACGTAACCCATATCGGTATCCATCCACTTATCCATGGTTACTTGTACATAACAATGTGTATTACAAATATAAATAAATAAAAAATCAATTCAAAGTAGCGTGATAACAAAAAGTTTACCTTTGACAATCCATCAACAATTAGGGACCATTTCAAGTGCTCAAATCTATTTAACCCACCAAACAAGGCTATATATTCATTAGACCATTGTGCAAGTTCTTTGAACAAATGATTGTGTACCAAAGACTAAGAATCTTCACCATATCTTATCAAGGCAGCAATTACACAATATCCATAATTACCATCAGTTTTAACAACAATAATGTTTACAATGAAATAGTGCATAAATGGATGAAATTGATCCAGCATAGGCATGTTCCTATTTGATTTTGTGTGATCCGATGATGAAGCAAACCGTTTTTGTGTGGAACAACTATTTTGCATAGAATGTAATTCATCCACATACTCAAAGTAAGACAGATCCTGCTTGGTTGGTCTTTGGTGTTACGAGACCTGTTTCTTTTAAGCACCTTTTGTTTTGACCTTTTTAGCAGGAGGACACATCGAAGTTAGATCAGGAAATGCAAGTTCTTTCAGCTTAGTCTTTAGAGTCACTTTGCCACACATGTCAAGCTTTTCAAAACGCAAAGATATGGCTTCCATCTCTTTAGTTATGTGGACTCGCACTCATCCAAACCTTGATCTGAAAAACTTAACCTCCACCAAAAAACATGAACAGCGTCAAGCGGTATGCTCCCAACAACATATGTAGCTAGCTCACATGCACAAGGCAAACCATGCTTAGTTCTCATAACACATCCACAACGAGAACTGTTTTTGCCGTATAATGGACTTGCTCAAACTCCGTAGCTATTTGGTTTAATGCATACCTTGACACCATGTCGATTAGTTGTTAGCTAGTTACGGCAAGCGCACCTCAAGTAATAAAGATCCGGTAAGTCCAGATGTCGATTTCCACAGGGACTTCGCTAGTACTCAGGACTAATACACGTTTGTTTTCAGGCAATCAATGAATGGATTTAATTTGCAAGGTGTTTGCATAAAAATAAACTATAATGTAAATGTAAATTAAGTGTAATAATCACAAGAGCAAGAGAACAAACACTCGAAGTAATGCGGATGGAGGAAGTATAATATGACAAGTGTTAGGAGTTCCTTAACCAAAACTACTTTGATGCGCTAAAAATATTTTTCTCTATTTGTTATTAAATGTGATCACCTTCATTTACTAAAATATCTAACCTTGATTCCCCAAGTGCTAGACCTAAACCACCTAATTTCACCCTTAATCCCTCAAGAGCTACATTAACCAGTTTGCATTTAGTTTAGAAATGACATTGTAACTTAGGCTAAATAAAACCATTCCATTCCTAAACATGATATTATTTAGAAGTATTTCTTTGTTCTCAAAGGAATAACCATTTTCCAATGGGTTAAAACCTGAAATAGAGCATACAAATGGATGATCAAACCACAAGCATGAATAAAGCTCAAAGAAATAGCAATAATGTGCAAATAATATTGAATAGATAGTTAGAACTTTACATCAAAGCGTTTGGTTGGTGAACTCCCAACAATGGGGGTTTAGCTCCTCATTTCCATGAGAAGCTTACAACAATGGATGAAAGAGGAATGAGGTAAGATGGAATGGAAGGGAAGGAAGTGGAGAGGAAGCCCAATGGAGTAAGAGGATGTCTCCTAGTGCCCTAGCAGAGCTTCCAAGCTTCCAAGAGAGAGTTCCTTTCTCTGGAAACCTAACAAAAATTCTCTTTTTTTTTCTCTTTTCCCTCCAATTTGCCTTAAAACACTACCCTGAATCGTGGTGCTCGCTGGGCGCGCACTTTGAGTGCTCAGCAAGCCTAAAAATGTCCAGCTGGATTAGTGACCACGTGCTGGGCGAGTTGGTTGTGTTGGGCGAGTCGTTGCTTCCTCGTTGAGCGAGCTAGTGGCACGCTGGGCGAGCAGCTCTAGACTTGGAATTCCATGTTCCATTCCCTTGCAGTGAATTCTACAAAAAATATAACCAACACTTCATAAATTAACTAGTTTAAGCATCCACTGGATAAAAGCTCAGAAGAAGCTAATTCCTATAATTAAATCACAGAAAGAAGCCTTAAAAGAAGAAAAGAATGGATAATTGTTAAGTACTTTACATGTAACTTTATGTATGCTTAGCAATTATCATTAGTCTTTTGTACAATGTAACTTTAAAACATGACCAATCCAAAGATGCCTTTATGTCAGTATGTTGCAAGGTCAACATGCTGTTGATTGCATCTCAGACACTACATATATCTCCAAGGCTATTATGCAATAGTCTTTTTAAGGTCCAATGGGTAGACTCAACCCTGTAGTTTATGATTCGAGTGAGCCACATTTAGAAACATCAAGGTTATTCAAATTACAATTGAAACAATGTGAAAATTTTTCTTACCTGTTAGTTGTAGTGTTTCCAAAATGCATGACTTGATTTGTCCATGTTGTTACAAATTTTTCTTTGTGTGGATTCAACCATGTGTATTTGACGTAATCAACAAACGTTGGCCATGGCGAACACGCAATTTCCAACTTCATAAGATAGTCATCATATTGATTCTCAGTAGCACAATGCACAAGACTCCCCTATGCTTCCATGACATAGTCTTATGCATTACTCTATCGGATAAAAGTTTTACATTTTGCCTTCACATTCTTGTCAATGTGAAATCGACACAATAAATTGCTTGACCTAAGGAAAACAGTTTTCACTGCATTCATCAATGCCGAATCTCTATCAATGACAATGACCTCTAGGAAAAATTGACATTTCATAAAAATGCCTCTAAATCGTTTTAGGGCCCAAACAACATTGTTTATACGTTCGGCTTCTAAATTAGCAAATCCAACTGAGAATGTCATCCTAGTAGGTGTCATACCAACAATGTCAAGTAAAGGAAGTCTGTGCCTGTTTGTTTTGTATGTGCTGTTTATCAAGAAGACAATATGATATGCATTGCTTAACTTCACTACATCTAGATGTGTCCAAAATAGGTCACGCATGAAATTTTCATCTTTCACTCTATGCCAATAAATATACATATTGCGTTAAAGAACTTTCATTAATTGTTGCAATTCAGTATTACTGCCTCTGATACGCGTGCGGTATGTATATCTTGCATTGTATACTTGCTTCAAAGATGTATAATTATTGGCATTGTGATCCTTTAAAGTTAGAAGAATATTATTTGGTTTCACTATCGACCTTGTCATATCAGTAACAATAATCTTCTCATCCTCTGTTAGTCAACCAGCATATGGGTATCCACATAATGACTTTGCCAAAGCATGATTATGAGTGCCACATAATAACTTCACCATCTACCCTTTACCTCCTGGGACTAGTTTGGCTCGCAGCTTAAACGAATAATTACATTTTCTAGTGCTAGTCACTATAGGTACCATATCTTTTTTGAATGCTCTATACTTTTCACTCCTTTCACAACCAATTAAAACAAATGATGCTCTTCCCTTCTTTCCAATTGACATGTCCGACCTCATTATGATAGCTACAAAATCATTCTCATATGTAACCGTTCGAACCCATTTTAATACATCCTCACGGGAAGGGAACACTTACAAAAATCGATAATAAATGTTTAATTTTCATAAACCATCTATTTAATAACTTTAACCAAATTCAAAATAATATAAATACCTCAGAAGTATTGAAGGCTGCAGAACAATTGACTGAACATTTAATATTTTCAAACGCACTAGCTTCATCTCCGATGTCTTCATTTATATTAATTTCTTCAAATATAATATTGTCATACATCCACTCATCGTTGTCCACCTTAACAAATCACAATAAATTTTAATAAGTTACAAAACAGACACATAATAATAATATTTAACAACATTAAAGTGATATTATAAAACAAATTCTATACATTTTTTATTAGCATCAATATTACAAATTCAAACAATATAAAATAAATTGTTCATTACAAAATTTAAAATTTCCTAAAAATACATTCCAATTTCAAAAATATAATAAGTAATACAATCAATAGTAATATATCCCAAAAATACATTCCAATATACAACTAATTTCTATTTTAACCTACTTATTTTTTTAATAATTAAAATCAGTTTTTAATAAATATTTCATAATTTTAAATAAATTTTTTCTATTTAAATCAACAAAAAAAATCATTACAACACAAACTATCCAATTTACCTATAGTAATGCATTCCCATAAATTACAAGTAATATCTATTTTGACCTACTTATTTTTTTAATAATTAAAATTATTTTTTAATAAATATTTCATAATTAAATAAATTTTGTCTATGCAAATCAACAACAAAAAAATCATTACAACACTAACTATCCAATTTACCTATAGTAATGCATTCCCGTAAATTATAACTAATATCTATTTTCACCTACTTATTTTTTTAATAATTAAAATCATTTTTTAATTAATATTTCATAATTTTAATTAAATTTATTATGTATATACGGATTAACCAATCTGTATGCTTCTTAAGGATTATATGAAACATACAGATTAAGTAATTCGTACAATCCATACGGATTATGTAATCCGTAAGTTAAAAAAAAAAACTTTATCTTAACACAACCACCAAACCACCACTAGAATGTGACTCTGACGAACCCAATAACAATAAAAGTTTTCACGACCAGCCAAAACTATCCCCTCCAACAACAAAAACACCAATACTGGGAATACAACCAATCACTACCAAAAATCAAACGTAAAACGAAACCTAAGCGAATAAACATACTCATCAGCAACTATTATAAATAAAGAAGGGTATTTTTGGCATTTAAAATTTTAGAATGATGTATAAAGCTTATCCCATCACAAGATTGTGTTAGCCCCATTACCATCTCTTCCAGCCCAGCATAATATCAATTGAGAGTTGAAAGTTTCCAAAGAAAATGTATGGCGAAAGGTTGAACACCTCCTTTTAGATCCATGCTAGGAAACGATTTCAAGTTATAGTATTACTTTATCAGGAAATAATACATTATTGTGCCTTGTTTCCTCCTTATAGAGTTTCTAAAATAGAAATTGGGATAGCAATGAATTCTGTGTGCAACTAGGAAATTGAAATTTCATGCCAGGGCCCAATAATTGTCCAAACTCTCGAAGAAAAAGCAATACAATAATGCTAATAATTAATAACAGCTTAAGTTAAGAAAATGAAAATGTTGGAGACAGGATAATGATAGAGGTCCCATCGAAGGGCGAAAATTCTTGTTGCAATGAAAGTTTTACATGTGACAACAGTTACACTCAAATCATACTGAAAACAAAATGCAATGAACAAAGTTGGTTTTTGTCATTTAAACAATACAATGGTACAAAAACCATAATGACATGCTACTTAATCTGAATTAATAGGCCACTTATAGACATATTTTATTTGTTGGATTCTCTTGAATGTGATGAGCCAGAGATGACAAATGAAAAAAGTAATGATCCTAAAACTTTATAATAAGGATGAATATAAACAAATAAAAATTATGCATATGTTTTCTTCTTTTAACATATGGGCATCCATGAGTAGAGCTGTCAAAACGGGCCAACCCGGTCCACCCAGGTTGGCCCACCATGGGTTGACAACAAAGTGAGTCGGGCCGGGTTGGCTCACTTTGGTGGTGGGTCAGATTTTGCCTAACCCGGCTCAACCCACACGGGTTGGTGGGTTATACGGGTTGGCCCGCGAGCTGGCTCGCGGGTTGGCTCACTTTAAATTTAAAAAAAAAATCAAAAAAACATTAAAAAAATCACAAAATAAGTGTAGAAAAATGCAAATTAAACCAATTTAAGTAAATTTAAATATTACAAACTGCATCAAACTTAACTTCAAACTAAATGTACATGAAATTCAAACAAATATAAATATGTTCAACAATATTAAAATAATAAAACACCAATCTAACTCCTCAAATATCAAATTCTCATATCTCAATCATCAATATTAAGTTGTCTAGGAAGAGTATTAGAATCATGGTTTGACAAATCAATTTCATTTTTATCATCTTCATTTTTTCCATTATCTTTTTTTTTTTTCTCCAACCCGCGAGCCAACTCGGCTCACCCGGGTTCAACCCACCCGGGTTGCGGGTTAAGTGAGCCAGGTCCAAATGACCCGGGACCTTGGTGAACTAGCTTTTTTGTAACCCAACCCACCAATTTTGCGGGCCAAAATGGGCTGACCCATAGATTGGACCCGTTTTAACAGCTCTATCCATGAGAATGGAACATTCCCATTCCCATCCAACTCAAACTCGTGCCTCCTCAGCTACTCTAATTCTTCTTTACTCATTCTGTACATCCACATGCCATTCCGTACTACCAAACAAAGGAGGCCTTAGCTTGTTTGCTTTGTTCCGTTTTTTCTTCTTGTTCTCTTTCTTTTTATTAATGCTTGTTCCAATAATTTGGAACCTTATACCTAGACACGGAATATTGTAAAAAATGGTCAACAAAATTTAAAATTAAAATTATGAACATTTTTATATTTCTCACCGGCATCTCACTTCACATGGGGTGTGTTCTCCAAGGTGATGACTAAATTAAGATTTTAATGCTAACATGTAGCTTCGTGACCACAAACTTTTTTATCTTAAAAAATACATTTTAAATGAAAAGGCATATTATCATGGTAAGCTCTTGTCATTTATACCCGATTAGTTTCTCCATATATTTGTGAGAAAAAAAATAGAAAATGAAATTAACTTCTCTCATAAATTAAATTAAATTTATACATAAATTAATTTATAAAAATTATCTCATATTAATTTCTTTAAAAGCCAATTTTAACCTATGAATAAACTAATTTTAACTAATAAAGTAAATTTATTTTATTTTTTCTTATTTTCTTCTTTCATATATATACTTAAGAAGAAATGTATCTAAACGATCTAGTAATAAATTAATAATGTAGGATTATTAATACCATGCCCATTTCATATAATTATGATCATATGTAACCTTTAAATGTTAGTGAAAATGGCACTTATATGGATCTCAAGAATGTGTTTGAGGATTTTAACGAGAAGGCGTAGAGACTACTGAAATTGGTGAGACGTGACCGCATAGACTTGCATTGCACAACACTTCACCTCCCTCCCAAAAAGTCCAAACATTCACATGGGCAATTCCACGAACAGGTACAAGACAATTTATAAATTTGTCGAGTTGAAGGGAAAACATAAATTAGCATTATTATATGCTAACGCTAAAAATGGAGATGCGGGGTATCGATCCCCGTACCTCTCGCATGCTAAGCGAGCGCTCTACCATCTGAGGTACATCCCCTAATAATATTAATAATTTAATATATTTTATATATTGATATTGTTTTAAAAACCCAACGTGCATTCTCTTTTGTATTGAGCTTTTTCATTAACCGATAGAAATATTAATTAATCCATCGTCTTTTTTCTTTCACAGAAAGAAAACAATAATATTTTGGAAAGCCTCATTCAGTGCAAGGATAATAACATGATAAATATGGACAGTGTATTAAGCTTATTTTCAGAAAGAAAAAAAGAAGTTAACAAATGGTATCATTTTCTGTACTAAGCCACAAAAAGGTAACAAATGATATAATTTAACATTCTTCTCTTTATTTATTGTGACAACTATTTACGTATACGCACATATGTTGATATACAAATTAAGTTTTGAAAATACAACGGGGTAAGCAAATTTGTACATCTAATTAGTTCACTTTTTTACACAGTAAAAAACATATTTCAACTACAAATAATTTATTTTAGTTTTCTTGCAGACTTTTATGAAGAAAAAAAAAGATATAACTTTACCTTAAAAAATAATTCAAAAACAAGTATTTATATTAAATTTAAGGCTAAAAATCACTTTTTAACATTTCATTTTTTTTTAGTTTAACCATCTAATTTTTTTAAAAAAATATACCCTTCAAATTTTTTTATTAGATTAAATTAGTACTTTTATCGCATGACGGTAAGAAACATTATATGAAATGAGAATGCCAACCAAAATTATTATCATTATTATTGTAAAAAAAATATGAAAAGAGCAATTTGATATAATAGAGACATTTTATTTTGAAAGATTAATGTAAAATATTTTACACTTACATGATAAAATTAAAATAAAAAAATTAAGGTAATGGATTAATGATAATTGCTAAGCATATGTAAAGTTATATATAAATTATTTAGCAATTATTTATTTTTTCCTCTCTTAATGCTTCTTTTTGTGATTAAAATATAAGAGTTAGTTTCTTCTGAGCTTTTATCCAATGGATGCTTTAACTAGTTGATTTCACTACAAGGGCATGCAAGATGGATTTCAAAGTCTGGAGTTACTTGCTCAGCGCGACAACAGCGACTCGCTTAGTGCGACAGACTCGTTCAACACGATCAGCTCATTTAGCGCGTTGTCACTTATCCAACTAAATATTTAGAGGCGTGCTCAGCGCGTCCTTTTCACGCTCAACGCGCACCACGACTCTGGGTTGCGTTTTAAGGCATATTGGAGGGAAAATAGGCATATTTTCATTACTTAGGACAGAACACACAATTTGGGAAGCTTAGAGCTCTGCCAGGTCAAAAAGGAGACGTCCTTCTACACCATTGGAGCTTCCTCTCCACCTCATTCCCTTCCATCCATTTCCTTTCATAACCCTAACCTCCATTGTTGTAAGCTTCTCATGAAAATGAGGAGCTAAAACCCCCTTGTTGGGAGTTTACCAACCGAACGCTTTGATGTAAAGTTCTAACTATCTATTCAATATTATTTGCGCATTATTGTTATTTTTTTGAGCTTTATTCATGTTTGTGGTTTGAACACCCATTTATATGCTTTGTTTTAGGTTTTAATGCATTGGAAAGTGGTTAAAGCCTTAAGAATTGAAAAACGCTTCTAAATGATATCTTGTCTAGGGATAGAGTGGTTTTGTTTAGCCTAGGTTACGTTATCATCTCTAATCGTAATGCAAATCGGTTAATATAACTCTTGAGGAATTAAGGGTGAAATTAAGTGATTTAGGTCTAGCACTTGAGGAATCAATGTTAGATTATATTAGTTGATGAAAGTGATCGTATTTAATGTTGAATAGAAAAAAAAATATTTTATATCGCATCAAAGTTAGTTTTGGTTAATGAACTTCGAACACCAATCACATCATACTTCCACCGTCCATATCATTCCGAGTGTTTGTGTCTCTTTCCTTGTAGTTATTACACTTCTTAATTTACATTAAGTATAGTTTAATCTTATGCTAAACATTTTACCAATTAATCCTACTCATTAATTACTTAACAACAAACATACATCAGTCCTGAGTATAAGCAATGTCCCTATGGAAATCGACATTTGATCTTACCGGATCTTTATTACTTGGACAATTCGGTGCGCTTGCCGAACCGTTAACAAGTTTTTGGCGTCGTTGCCAGGGACTTTGTTCCTTCTACTCGATACTTTTATAATGTTGTTTTTGAGTAATTATTCTTTATTCTTTGATTCTTTATCTTTGTTTTGTTTTATAGACTAATTATTTAACCTGTTCAAGTTGTTTCGAGTTGTTTTCTTTCTTGTATGCGAGGTAGAACACAGGTGGACGATCTTCTTCCATTGAATTTGGAGATTGAAGTTACCTATAAAAGAAACAATGCAGCGAGAGGAGGCAAGGACACAGGGAGGACTTTCCTAGTTCATCATCTTCAAATCATCGACTAATCTTTGAAGAACCTCAAATGGCAGGTGACCAACCACCGAGGGTTAAACTGGAGGATTATTCCAGTTATGCAACGTCACAATACTTCACTAGTATTGCGAGGCCTGAGGTTCAAGCGGCCAACACCTCTTACCCACACTCCTTCATCCAGTTAATACAAGGCAACCTCTTCCATGTTTTTCTCAATGAAGACCCTTACTCTCACTTGGCTAATTACATAGAGATATGCAACACAGTAAAGATTGTTGAAGTTCCTGAAAACGCCATCCGCCTCAACCTAATTTCATTTCCTTATCTGGTGAAGCTAAGAGATGGCTACCTTCATTCAAGGAAAATAGCTTCAGCACATGGCAAAAGGTGGTGGAGAAGTTCCTGAAGAAGTATTTTCCAAAATCTAAGACAGCCAAGGGTAAGGCAGAGATTTCCTCATTCCACCAGTTTTCGGATGACTCACTAAGCGAAGCACTTAATCGTTTCCGTGGGATTCTTTGCAAAACTCCCACTCATGGGTTTAGTGAGCCTATTTAGCTCAACATATTCATTGATGGTCTGCGAACCCATTCTAAACAGCTTCTTGATGCATCCGTTGGTGGCAAAATTAAGCTCAAGATCCTTGATGAAGCAATGGAGCTAATAGAGAACATAGTGGCAAGTGATCATGCTATCCTTCGTGATAGAGCATATATGTCTGCCAAGAAGAGCCCCATGGAACTCACATCACAAGATGCATTACTCAAAACAAGCTCCTAGCCAAGCAACTAAAGACCCTCACTATAACATTGAACAAGCTTCCTCAGCAACTACACGCGGTTCAGCCGACTTCGCCTCATTTGATGCAAGTTGGTCCTTGTTCCTTATGTGGGGGAGCTCATGAGTAGGGTCGTTGCATGACTCAAGATGAGGCTTCAAATGAAGTTAATTATATGGCTAATCAGAACCGCTAAGGCTTTCATCAAGGGGGAAATCAAGGCTTCAACTAAGGAGGAAACTCAGGTTATCAGCAAGGGGGTCCATCTAATAGGTCTCCTAACCAAGGTTCTAATCTGTATGACCGGACCTCCAAGCTTGAAGACACCTTGAATTAGTTCATGCATGTCTCAATGTCAAATCAAAAGAGCACTGGCTCAACCATCAAGAATCTTGAAGTACAAATGGGTCAGTTGGCTAAGCAAATGATAGAGAAATCCTCCGATAACTTTGTTGCCAATACAGAAAAATCCGAAGGAGGAATGCAAGGTGGTAATGACCCAGAGAAAGCTAAGGGAGAACCCTGAGTTTGTTGAGGGTGTAGTGGAGGATGTGAGTGATGGAGAAGAGGGTGAGAGAAAAGAAGGATGTCCTAAAAATAAAGAGAAAGAATAGATAGAAAAAGAAAATTAAAAAAATGAGAAAAATGAAAAAAAGAGTGCTCTGGAGAAAGGTGGTGTGGTCTCATTATCCAAGACCAAGAGCCAACTGGCAAGGGAAGCTAGGAAGGAAGCGCCAACTGTCTACGCTAAGGATCTTCTGTATCCTTTAGTGCCTTCTAAGAAGGATAAGGAGCGCTACTTTGCCCAGTTTCTGGATATCTTTAAGCAGCTAGAGATCATCATTCCCTTTGGTGAAACTCTACAACAGATGCCCATGTACGCTAAATTCTTGAAAGACATTCTCACCAAAAAGAGCAAGTACATTAACAGTGAGAACATTGTGGTGGAAGGGAATTGCAGTGCTATCATCCAGAGAATTCTACCACAAAAGTTCAAGGATCCGGTAAGCGTGACTATCCCATACTTTATTGGATCGGTATGTGTTGAGAAGAATCTTATTAATCTGGGGGGAAAACATTAATTTGATGCCTTTATCTCTATGTTGGATATAATAACAAAGGCTAAATAAATAAAAAGAAAAAGAAAGAAAGAAAGAAAAGTTTAAATTTTCAAAATTCTGTCGCAAAAAGCGTTAGCGACGGCTAAAATTCTGGTGCCAGTAGCGCCAAAGTGGCGTGAGTAGCGCCACAGGTATTGGAAGTTGGCGCCAGTAGCGCCAGAGTGGCGCGGTTAGCGCCAGAAGTGCTCCAGAAAGCTTGTTTTTCACTGGAACTTGGCGCGGATAGCGCCATAGTGGCGCGATCAGCGCCAGAACGCGACCTGGACCACTATATAAGGTCATTTCACGCGATTTTTGGGCCAAAACTCTTCCTTTCTTCTTCCTTTGAGCCATTTCTGCCATTAGAGCACTAGGAAGCTTCATATCTTCTCCAATCTTCATCTAAACGCTTTTCACTCAACTAGAAAGTTGTAGGGAACTCCTCCATGAGCTAGATTCCAGCTTTAGTTCTTCGAGAGAACCATTAATCGGAGAGATCCCGTTCTCTATGGAACTTTACAAAGCTTGGGTTTTGAGGAGAACGAAAGCGATTCAAGGACACTAAAGCTCGGAGAAGTGATTCTCTAGCATTCCTTGACTGTTTAGAGGTAAGAAACTGAAGTTTTACCGATTGATTTGTGAAATTATTCTTGGGATGAATAGTGACCCATTTGTGTTAGGGCTAAAATTAGGTTTGGATCCTTTAGAAAAGTATGCTTAGGAGGTTGTTGTGATGAAGGATTAGCCTTGAAATATGATTTTTATGGACTTTGGATTTTGGCTCTGAGAAATGCATGTGTAGGAAGAATGTTGGTTAAATTGGTGATTGTAGGACATGCATGAGCCTTGATGCTTGTACAATATGTGCTCAAGAGGCTATATAAACGGTGAAATTGTGTTGAAGTAACCGTTTTAGCCATATTGTTAATCCTTAAGTCTTGGGCCTGAGTAATGTTAAACTCTTTGAATTGGTTGATGCAGAGTCTTTGCGAGACTCTAGTGCCTTGGTTAGGTCGAGATAGATCCTGCTGAGGATCTGTGAGTTGATTATAAGGTGGTTAGTTTTGATAACCTTAAGATAGGGGACTAAGGGGTTTTAACAATATAATATAGCGTTTCATGCTTTTCTAACAGTTGAGGACCGTTGTTGATGGTTTGTGCGCCTTTGTATAGGGCGTGACACCGAGGGTGTCAGTGGCAGAGACCACCATTATGGGATTGAACTGCAGAGCGCTGCTTTACTAGGTAAGTTCTTTGCTCTTGGGGAATGTTTTCCACTGCCTGTGTTCCATATACTCCGAGGGAGTGATGGTTGCATACATGATGCATGTGCATCGAATTGGTTGGTACAGTTTTCTCATGATAATATGTATGCATGATTCTATGCTTTGTGTGGATGGTTATCTGTTGAATAGATCTTCTGGCCAGTTAGATAGATATGGACCTCCTAGGGAGGTCCATATCTATCTAACTGGCCAGAAGATCTATTC
>CM023952.1:16006162-16039901 GCA_013407115.1 Glycine latifolia | reverse complement strand
CTTGTGTGGATGGTTATCTGTTGAATAGATCTTCTGGCCAGTTAGATAGATATGGACCTCCCTAGGAGTAGAGCGCAACTCCTAGTTTGGTTTGCTCACGTAAAGGGTGAGGATGATCCCTTAAGACCAAGAGATAGGTGGTCCCGTTGCGGTTGAAGCCTATTCTTGGAGGTGCCATATACGTGCATCCATGTGTAAAGGGGTAGCTCCCGATGGGATGGCACGGATGTGAGTTCCAGTCTCACACTGGGGACTGAGAGTCCCGGATGCTGATGATGATGCATCTTGTGGTGGGCGTAGTACCGCAGATATACATTAGAGCTAGATGATGACTATGTATTGTTGTGAGGGCCAGGTGGTCGTATGTTTGTGATGCCTTTGATGTTGCGTATCATGGAAGTGAGCCAGGGGGGGGAGGAAAAGCCTCCAAGAGTCCTGAGCTTATTGAGATTGTATCTCACCCCGTGTGTGGGGATTATTTTGCAGGTGATACATCTGACAGAGATGATGGGTCCCAGGGTGGGAGGCCCCCACAGGGACAGACTCTGTGCAACTGCTTGGCAGTGTGAGGAGAGCATTGTGACTCACTCTTTTGTTTTGATGTATTTTGTACCCCTGTGAGGGAAGATGTGTGTACACATATTGTGGACTCTGTTTATGTTTATGTTGTATAGACCCTACATGTTCTGTATGCCTTCCTGTGAGGATGTGATCTGTGAGATCATGACACTTGGTGCTTATTCTTTTGTATAGACACAATAAGTGTCTTTGATGATGCATATGTATATACACTTGGTTTATTCTCCTGATATATCTGGATAGATATTGTTGATGTATCTGTCGTTCTTTATGTTATTTGGATCGATGAGGCTGCCTATAGAGTATTGGAATTCGTATATTTAATTTAAGGTTATGTACCATACATAATGAATCAAGAAATATGGTTTCGAAAATGCTTTCGTTGGTTTTAATTGATTTTAAATTAATTAGCGCGTTAATTTGATTAAGTAATTGTTAATACACCGGATGCATACGGGGTGTTACATCGGAGGATTGGCAATTTGGATATTCTCCCCACTAGAATGACCCTGCAGCTGGCAGATAGATCCATCACCTGACCATACGGTGTGGTGGAAGATGTTTTGGTCAAGGTCAAGCACTTCATGTTTCCAGTTGACTTTGTCATCATGGACATTGAAGAGGACTCTGACGTACCACTAATTTTGGGCAAGCCATTTATTCTCACAGCTAAATGTGTGGTGGATATGAGAAATGGCAATCTGGAGCTGAGCATAGTGATAAGCGTTTGTCGTGTCGCTTCAAAACAATTAAACTACGCTAATTCGGTAGCACAGGATTAACCTAGGTCGACTCAAAGACACTATCAATATGGTTTTATCTTCAATTAACTACTAACAGTAAAGAGGATTTTTTTTCAAACAGTTTGCAGGCGCGAAGTAAAAATTGCAAAAACACAAACTACGATTAAAGATCAATGCAGAAACTAACAGAATTGATAACAAGTAATGTAAAACAGATTAAAGAGCATCAATCCAATTCACCAAACCAAGCTATTCGAATCATCATCGTTCTCAGAAATTTCTCCTATTGTGAAAGTTCATTCAATTTCATTAGAAGCAGTTCAATCGAATTAATCCCTAAATTAATTGAAACCACAACCCTAATTGAAATATTATCCAATTAATCTGTGATTTATATTTGAAATTAGGAAATGAATCCATTACCTAATCCACTTTCAATCCTAAACGCATTCAGAATCATGAAAACAAAATAGCAATTGAAGAAGAAAGTGAACATTCACACAGAATTCGAAATACCAAACCAGAACTCAAATTCTTCTCTTGCTTGGGTTGGATCCTTGGATTGTTTGATTATTTAGCCTTCCGTGATCATCATCAATGAAAGCCCCATGAAATAAGTGAACGAAAATGGAAGAGGGGAAAACGAAAATGAAGAACAAGGAAGAACAGTTGAGAGAAAATAAGAGAAAGAGTTTTGATTCTAAAGACTTGAAAAGAGAAATGTAAAACTGTTTTTTTTGCAAAATGAAATGTAAAGTATTAATTCCTACTAATGTCACTAATATATAGTGACTAAGTGTGAAGAAAATAATAGGCCATGAACAACCCATCAATTCTAATTATTTATGCTATTTACACCAATAAAAGTTCAACTCGCAGCCCAAAATACAAGTACAGTTCCGTAGAGTTCTGTAGGTCCTGTACAAGGAAGATACGCCAAGTGAGCATAAAATCCAAAAATACGCAACAATTAGCAATTAAGCCCACTAACTTGCCTAAGACAAAAAATGAATTAGAATGGGAAAATAAAAGTCTAAGAGAAGTCAAATAAGCTAAGAGTGATAGAAAAATATTTAAATAAAGGCACTCCATCATATAGAATATCAAAAAGTTACTTTTAACTTGTTTGAACCCATGAAACACCCCAGCGATCACAAGACATGTTTCAAAGTGGAGGTCATCCAGCAAGAAGCAGAATTGGCAGTGCATCAATTTGCACAGCAGTCATCGCTGGAAAGGGCCCTCACAAATGTGGAAGATTGCCTTTCCAATGAAGAAGAAAAAGACCTCACAACCAGCTTAGATGATTTGAATAGACCAAAGGAAATTTCTAAAGGGGAATATGCCTTTGAAGAGCTAAAAGAAGACACTCCGGCAGAGAAATTGGAAGTTGAGTTGAAGGTCTTGCTTCATAACTTGAAATATGTCTTCTTAGAGCCACAAGAGACCAAGCCGGTGGTTATTAGCAGCGCCCTGTCTCCATCTGAAGAAGCACAACTTGTGGAAATGCTTGGGAAGTATAAGAAGGCAATAATATGACACATTTCTGACCTCAAAGGAATCAGTCCATCTTATTGCATGCACAAAATAATGATGGAAGCTGACTATAAGCCAGTTAGGCAGCCTCAGAGGAGATTGAATCCCTCCATGAAGGAGGAAGTGCGAAAAGAAGTCCTGAAGTTGCTGGAAGCGGGGTTGATGTAACGACCCACCACGTCGCTATTGTATCAACTCATAATCACACTTTTATTCATGATTTTCTAATTAGAGATCTCTTTAAATTGATTTATAAAAATAGTAGTAGATTTTTTTTCGCGCAATCATAATCAATGTTACAAATCAATACACAAATATACAAAGATGAAATATGTCATAATACTTGTATATTAATAATCATAAGTTGATGATAATTACAAATAACTAAGTCTGACTTGTACAAGATTATCAAAAGAAAACAAGGATGTAAAAGACGGGGTGTAGCCATTAGAACAAGGGGTGTGACTAGCAAAACACACCCTTGCCCGGGATCTAATCCATATACATCCCGGCTACTTGGCGGCTCCAATTAACTTAGGCAACTTCCCGGTCACCTATTGCTGTCCATCTGCTCACATAGACACGGTTCGTGATCATCACAGGTACCAAACCACAAGGTACAACAAAGCAAAGGTGAGTCCATCATGTAAAATAACAATTCATAAATATCATCAATTATAAATAAACAACCCGATCATTGCAATATCAACTATATTTAAGCATTTCGTTCGCAAATCAATCATGGACAACCCGTCCAAAACACTTCACAAATTCATCTTATAATGACTAGTCATGATGCATGTTCCCGACTTATCTCTTAGTTAATGCAATGTGGTACCATCCTCATGGAAATGGCCTCTCGCTGAGGGAAATGATGCAATAGCTCGTTAGGGTTACTCTGTCGTGCACAGGTCGCTCCCTCTTATGGTGATCAGCCCTGAGTCACAAGGGAGTTCCAAATAGAGATGCCCCCCAAGTACCACCGTACCCTACTGCCACCATCCTATTTCCATCAATGCAAATGAAGTATATACATGGGCACCATCAATGTATGACCCAAAATCGGGCTCAACTCGACCAAGCTAGGATAATGCCATACACCCCCCATGTGCATATATACACTGACCCATTCTCGGGCACACTGATGCACTGACCGGGTTCCTTGCAAGGTTAACAACTCGATCCCGACATCTCTCGTCAATACATAAAATATCAGCACAACACCATCAATGTATGACCCAGAACCAGGCTCAACTCGACCTGGCTAGGATAATGCCATACACCCCTGTGGGTATTTATGTATATCCAAACGCATTTAAATTACCATGAGCACCATCAATGTACGACCCAAGCCCGGGCTCAACTCGACCCAGGTAGGATAATGTCGTACACCCCCATGGTATCAATGCATTTAATAACTCAAGCCAACACAACTGCCAATCTCAACGTAATCACATACGTCATTCGCAACCACTGCAAACAAGTGGATAGGTGTGAACTATCATATGTCCAGGTTGACACCTTATCATAACAACTTTTAAGGTAAGAGTCCGAACAAGGTCGGTCAAGGTTGGTACAGATCGGTCAAGGTCGGAAGAGATCGGTAGAGGTCGGACAAGGTCAGTAAAGATTTGGTTAAAGGATACCAAGGGAACCCTTGAGTTTCTTATAAAATATCGAGGTCGCATTCTTTTTCTTATGCAATCGATTACGTTAGCGATGTAATCAATTAATACGATAGCACTGGTAAGACCAACATACACAAGGTTATAAGGGAACCCGATAGCTCTACCCCCGAGATCATACGAGCTCTGCCGACTAAGTAACCCGGTAGCTTATAAAAAAAAGACTTTGGACTTAGTAATTCTAAAGAGAACAGCCCACCCTAGGTAAGGAACCCGGTCTTTCTAAAGAAAGGAAAGAATGATCTTCTAGAGATGACACGTGTGTGGAACCCGGTTTCTCTAGGAAATGAAAGAATGAGCTTCTAGAAACGACACGTGTATGGAACCCGGTCGTTCTAGAAGAAAGAACGCAAACACAATCGAGTGGAAGCCCCAGTGGCTCTCTTCCCAAGAAGACACGAGCTCATCCGAGTTAGGGAACCCGCTGGCTCTATTCCCGAGAAACACAAGCTCATCCGGGTAGAGGAACCCAGTAGCTCTCTCTCTCTTAAGTGACTTAAGCTTAAAAACTTGAAGGTACATTCCCGGGTAAGGAACCCGGTATATCTAAGGAAAAAGGAAGGGAGCCTTAGTAGCTCTTAAGGAAACAACCCCGGGTTAGTAACTCAGTATACAAATATCCACCAATCAAGGACTTGGTTTCATTTTGCATGCATACATGCACGTTACGTAAACCTTTCAACCCGGCATACCCATCCCGGTAGTGATGGAGTGCCTTTAGTTAAATATTTTTCTATCATTCTTAGCTTATTTGACTTCTCTTGGACTTTTATTTTCCCATTCTAATTCAGTTTTTGTCTTAGGCAAGTTAGTGGGCTTAATTGCTAATTGTTGCGTATTTTCGGATTTTATGCTCACTTGACATATGTGCCATGTACAAGACCTACAGAGCTCTACAGAACTCAAAATTGAGCGTTCTTGTAGTCCTTGGAAAGATAACAAAAAGATCTACAAGTTTGCCAGAAATAAGCCAAGGCCAATTCTGCCATTTGGAGGGTCATTTTAGGCTTTGAAATCAGAACCAATGTACTTGTATTTTGGGCTGCCAGTTGGACTTTTATTGGTATAAATAACATAAATAATTAGAATTGATGGGTTGTTCATGGCCCATTCTTTTCTTCAGACTTAGTCACTATATATTAGTGACATTAGGAGGAATTAATACTTTACATTTCATTTTGCAAAAAAAAAGAAACAGTTTTACATTTCTCTTTTTAAGTCTTTAGAATCAAAACTCTTTCTCTTATTTTCTCTCAACTGTTCTTCCTTGTTCTTCATTTTCATTTTCCCTTCTTCCATTTTAGTGCACTTATTTCATGGGACTTTCATTGATGATGATCATGGAAGGCTAAATAATCAAACAATCCAAGGATCCAACCCAAGCAAGAGAAGAATTTGAGTTCTGGTTTGGTATTTCGAATTTTGTGTGAATGTTCACTTTCTTCTTCAATTGCTATTTTGTTTTCATGATTATGAATGCGTTTAGGATTGAAAGCGGATTAGGTTATGGATTCATTTTCTAATTTCGAATATAAATCACAGATTAATTGGATGATATTTCAATTAGGGTTGTGGTTTCAATTAATATAGGGGTTAATTAGATTGAATTGCTTCTAATGAAATTGAATGAACTTTCACAATAGGATAAATTTTCGAGAACGATGATTCGAATAGCTTGGTTTGGTGAATTGGATTGATGCTCTTTAATCTATTTTACATTACTTGTTATCAATTCTTTTAGTTTCTGCATTGATCTTTAATCGTAGTTTGTGTTTTTGCAATTTTTACTTCGCGCCTGCAAACTGTTCGACAAAAATCTCCTTTACTGTTAGTAGTGAATTGAAGATAGAATCATATTGATAGTGTCTTTGAGTCGACCTAGGTTAATCCTGTGCTACCGAATTAGCGTAGTTTAATTGTTTTGAAGCGACACGACAAATGCTTATCAGGTAGCCGACATCACAACACAAGAAATTGACACGTATATTTAACTGGACCTACCTATCCTGGTAGCCGACATCCCAAACACAAGGGATACACAATCTCAACCATGATATCTAAAATTATTATTAACACAGTAAACTCCCCTTACCTCAATAGGGATTCTTTTTCTTTTCTATCTAACGTGTGTTTTATTCGAACACTCGTTCTTACAACGACCAGCAATGAAAGGTTGGGCTCCGTTCACGAATTCTTCTTAACGGAGACGATTTTCCGCCACTGCTACGATGGTTCTTAAGAGTTAAAGTGGTATAAACGGGGGAAGAAGAGAGATTTCTAGGTGCAAGAATTTAGAGAGAAAAAGAAGAGAAACTCGCAGAGGTAAATGTGAACATGTGTTTGCTTCATGCACTGTTATTTATAGGTGAAGCACTTGAGGCAAGTTGCTAACAACTTGAACAGACAGCTATCACAGCCACCATAGTTGCCTAGTTGCGTGATCGGACAGCTACCAGAGTCACCACCATTTTTACTATGCGTGTACGAACAACTTATCTCAGCCACAAAATCTGACTTTCATCCCTCACACACAAACACCCATGCAAAACACTTTAACAGATTGCAAGATTTATATTAAACAATTAATCAACATAAAATATCTTTCAACTTGTAAATTTCAGGGTGTTACAATTGATATACCCAATTTCTGACAGTGCTTGGGTAAGCCCAGTTCAGGTGGGGCCCAAGAAAGGTGGAGTGGCGGTAATCCGCAATGAAAAGAATTTCCACACGGATTGTCACCAGGTGGAGAACTACCGGAAGCTAAATGATGCCACCAGGAAGGATCATTTTCCCTTGCCATTCTTGGACCAAATGCTGGAGCGTCTCTCTGGTCAAGCATTTTATTGCTTTTTGGATGGATACTCAGGATATAACCAACTTGTTGTTGATCCAAAAGACCAAGAGAAGACAACTTTCACTTGTCCATTCGAGGTTTTTGGTTATAGAATTAGCGTAGTTTAATTGTTTTGAAACGATACGACATCAGTTATCAAAACTGGCGTCGTTGCCGGGGATCAAACCTGGGATGCGCTCAGCCCAAAAAGCTCTTTGTTGAGAATTTATTTCAATTGCGTTGAGTGGGCCATTCTTGCGCTAAGCGCGCCAGTGCCTAGCTGAGCTCATTGGAGCATGCTTAGCGGATTTTGCAGGTCAAAACTTCCTGCAAAATCCGCTGAGCCAGGCTTCACCTCGCTAAGCGTGCCCAAATGTTAAAAAAATATTATTATTTAAATAATAATTTAATTTGGGGGGAAATTGAAAAGCTTCTGACATGGCGCGTTGAGTGCGCCTCGCGCCCATTTAAGGCACCTACTTGTCAAAGAGGCCCTGCTGAGTGCGTTCATGTTGCACTCAGCACGATATTTGTAACTGTAGAGCAGTTTTGAAACTGCTCATAACTTCCCATTAACTTTTTATCCCTTTTTCTCTCCCTTACACCTTCATTTCGCTCATTTGTGCTCTTTCTCCCTCTCGTTGCTGTGCTCTTTCTTCTCTTCTTTGTGCCTTTTCTTTTGTTCATCCATCAATTCCTGCTCCCAAGTATGCATTGTTCATTTCACCTTATTCTATTTCCTTTACGTTCTTCTATGTTTTTTTTTTCTTACTCTTGTGTATGTGTTCATTTTTTCTTTTTTGTTGTGCAATGTTTAATATGTTGCTTAGTGGCATTTGTAAGATTTTTTAATGCTTTTGTTTTGATTAATGTTGCATAGTGTTGTTTTTATTTTGCATCTTTGGTTGTTGTGTTTATTTTGCATGTCCTGGAAAAAGATGTGCTCGCTGAGCATGCCACAGTGCGCTTAGCGAGCCTGTGTGTTTCTGGAAACTACTTGAGTTTCTGGGTAGTCTCACTGAGCGCGGTTTACGAGCCTTCATGTTTTGTATGAGTTTCTGGGTAGTCTCGCTAAGCGCGACCTGCGCGCTTAAAGTATAATGATATTGTTTTAAGCATTTTTTAGACAGTCAAGTCTACTTGATCCCACACTTTTTCAAGTTCTGATGCTGGAGAGGTCTTTTTCCCCTTGTCATCATCATTGTAACATGAAATCTCTGTGACTGCCCACTGCTCCTCATCTTTCTCCTTCAACCACTCTTCTATCTCCTTATCGTGGTAGAAAGCGTGATCATCATGCCACAGTGACATTCTTTCTTTTCTCTTTCTGACTTTCTCTGGACTTCTATTTGCATTGCTGTAGCTTTTTCCTTTTTCTCATTACATAGAGAGAATTAGATAACACCGACTCTTTTAAATTTGCCGCCAAAATGAAAGTTAGTTAGTTACGTAAATAGTGTGTACACGCGATTTTGCCTTTCAACCCTTTCGAAAATAGAATTTTGTTTCTTTTATCATTTTAAAATTGAAATGAACTAAATTGAACCCTTTCAAAATTAGAATTTTGTTTCTTGTATCATTTTAAAATTGAAAGGAAACAGAGCTATACCGTACCAGGCTACCAACTAAGCACGTTTCTTCTTCTTCTTCTTAAAAGGAAGGCAAGGAATTTCACGTAGGGTTGGGGGAGGAGCATGGACTTGATGAAGGACTCAGTGAGGATGAGGATGGTGGGGTCAGTCTCGTGGGGCTGCATGACGCAGACAGAGAGGGAGCAAGAGGAGAGGAAAAACAGTGTTGATGATGCTGCTGTTGGATATAGAGGGAGCTATAAGAAGATCAAGTCAAGGATGAAGCATGTGCTTTAGAAGAAAGTTTTAACTTTTCACATGCCAAGGCATTTGTAATTTGTTAAGTGTTTTAAGAGGTTTATCTTATGGTCCCTGCATTGCATAAGCATGATCATTAGCATGCATGCATGATTTATGAAAAGCATAAAGGTTTCCATGTTTGCTTAAAGAAACTATTTCTCATGTTTGAGTTTTGGAAAAATAATTTTGACACTGCTTTAATCGATTACACACAAATCGTAATCGATTACACAGCACAAAAAACAAAAGCATGCCTCACTGCTTTAATCGATTACCAGAATTTGTAATCGATTACACAAACTTATTTTCACAATGAACTTCACTGCTTTAATCGATTATAGCTCGGTTTAATCGATTATTCTATTTGTTGTAAAACCCAGAATGAAGCTATGAACACTTTAATCGATTATATGACAATTTAATCGATTACATAAGCTGTTTTAATCGATTACATTGGTGATTTAATCGACTACATTCAGTTACAAATGTTTTCTATAAAAAGTTGTTGAGTCTTTTGTTTAGAACAAGAACTTGATTTGCAAAATATTCATTCTTACAAAAGCTCTCAAAGTCTGAGAGGAGATATTCTGAGTTACATTGATCTTGTTTCAAAACCCAGATCTCATGCATCATTAATCATGTTGGTTTGAACAAGATTTATCAAGAGTTTTTCAAAGAGAGTGAATTCAAGAATTTCACTCATTCAACCAGAGATTGTTTGGTAACATTCATTCATTCATTTTCTGAGGATCATAAGGTTGTATCTCTCTTAAACTCTTGCAATGATTTGTTTGTTTACTTTTATTTCTTGTAAGTTCTTAGATCAAAGAGAGTCTTTAAAGCTATTTCTAGAGTAGGGTTCTCTAAAGGGAAGAACATATTAGTGTTCTCTGGTTCTTGATCATTAGAAGTCTATAGGGTTTAGATTTCTGTTTCTTTATCTAGGGTTGATAAAGGTGATCAGTTGTAAAAGCTTGTAAAGAACATTATTTGATTTAGTGGAACTCTAACCTAGTGTTGGTTGGAAGAAACTGGATGTAGCCTCTATGCTGAGAGGTGAACCAGTATAAAATCTTGTGTTGATTTCTATTCCTTAATCTCTTCTTGTTATCTTAATTTGTGATTCTCTTGGTGAAATCTTTTATTACTCAACAAGTGAAGTGTTTAGTAATTGTATTCTTGAACTGAGTGGTTTGATTGATTGAAGCATTCTTATTATGATAAAGATCCTAAATTCGTTGCTTGTTTTAAAAGAATTTTTTTTAAGACTGTTTTAAACCAATTCACCCCCCTCTTGGTTATTGTGTGGGTATTCCTATTGTTTTTAGCTACCATGGTGGAATTATCTGTGACTCTGTGTGTGAGACAAAAAGGTGAGAAGAAGAATTGTTGTGACTTGTGATGGATGGCATCACTAGACAAAGAGTGTGGAAGCTGACTTTTGCTATAGATATGGATTATGGACCCCAACACCGCCAAATCTTTTATTTGAAAAATATATCTCTTAATAAAAAACTACTTAAAACAATATCATTTTTGGGTTCATGTTCTTGCTGTTTTTCAATTTTAATGTTGTGTTCTTCGTTGTTCTTGGGTGTTCATCCAGATCTGGAAAATTTCAAGAATCTGGTGCCCCCTGAGAGCACCCTTTCGCGCTAAGTAGGCCACCCTTCTTTGTGAAATGCTGGATGGCTCAACTCGTGCTTTCACGCTGAGCTCGCCTGGCTCTTGGCAATCCCAGCATCCCCGCTTAGCGCGCGTTTTCACGCTAAGCGGGCCTCTATTTTAATTTTTATTTTTATTATAATTTTTAATTACTTACATTATAACTCTGCCTGATTTGAAATGTTGATCGCGCTAAGTAGGCCACTACTTCGCTGAGCATGCTTGCTTATCCAGAAGCACCTTTTGTACTGGGCTCAGCGAGCCTAGGCGTGCTTAGCCCAATTTCTTCTCTGTCTGGAATTTTATTTGAATTGTGCTGAGCACGCCTTTGTCCCGCTTAGCGCGCCTATTATCAGTAGAGGCTGGCTTAGTGCACCCTTTTGTTTGCCTGTTCATTTTAGGGGCGCGCTAAGCGCCCCTAGGTTTGCTCAGCGCAACCCCTTTGTCCAATTTTAAATTTTCTTTGTTTATTTCTGGTTTTCTTTTCTAATATTTGTTTAATTTTTTTTGGTTATGTCTTTTTTGCAGATGACCTCAAGAAAATGTCGAGGATCCTCATCCCAACCCCACCAAGAGCCTGACCCCATCCACTGTGCCTGGGACTTCGAATGATTTACCTCATAGGTGGTGTGGGTATGCTTCTACGAGAGTGTGCATCACACGAACATCTTACCCGAGTGGTGGGTGTTCTTACATCCAGAAGAGTATGACGAGTTCTTGAATGAACTCCAACGACGTAGGTAGGATCGCAAGCTTACTCACTTACCATAAGGGAACATCAATGTGGCATTGGTGAAAGAGTTCTACTCAAACATCTATGACCCAGAGGAGCACTCACCGAAGCAATGCAAGGTCCACGAAAAGGT
This sequence comes from Glycine latifolia, assembly GCA_013407115.1. Taxonomy (NCBI): domain Eukaryota; kingdom Viridiplantae; phylum Streptophyta; class Magnoliopsida; order Fabales; family Fabaceae; genus Glycine; species Glycine latifolia. Next base: position 16,028,120 of record CM023952.1, on the reverse strand, counting down.
GATCCGGCTAGACGCTCAAACGTTAAACTCTTTCCTTCAGACCCTGGTTGTAATGCCCTGGAATTTTAAGTTGCTAAGCTGGACGTTTATGTGTGTGATATGTTGATTGATTATATGTTTTATTGTATGTTTTATTGCATTATTTGCTGTTTTGAGTGTTTTGCCTTGGGTTGTGCGTTTGTGAAGTGAAAAGTCAACTTTGTTGGCTGAGGTTGTTGTGCATGCACGCAAAAGGAGATGTCTTGTCAAGCTGTGTTTATAAGCAGCAAGCTGGCACAGCAGAAGCATGCTCTTCCTTCTTCTATCTTTGCGTTTTCTCTGTTCTCTCTCTAAAACTCACCCAGAAACCTCTCGTTCTCAACCCCTTCTGTGTTACCTTTAACCTACGAGAATCACCGTAGTTGCTGCGGAATCCCATCGCCGAGAAGAACTTTGTGGTTGAAGCAGAAGTTTAGAACAATCGTCGTAAAGCTGTAGAACGAACTCTTGGTTAGGTAAGAGGAGTTTATCATGTTTAACAACAACTTTAGATACCATGGTTTGGGGGCCAGAGAGTCCAATCATGACGATAACTGCATGTGCCTGGTGTGTGTGTTGTCTTCCAGAAAAGCTATGTCTTTTATGAATGGGATGTGATATGCTTTAAGTCTATTGGTTGTTGTTTTGTGTTGATGTTTGATGTTCTGGGATGAAGAGTCGATGGTGTTCTTGTGGGGGAGTATATGTTTTAAGAACTCCTTGTGCATGTGTGTGAAGTTGGCATTTTGATGCTGAAAGGCTCCCAAGACACTTTGCAGAAGTGTTTGTGAAGGTGTTGAGTACCGGGATGGGTTGGCCGTGTTACACATAGACATCAACCCCATGTGTTTTGATGTCGGCTACCGAGATGGGTAGGCAGAGTTAAGTGGGTTTCGTAGCATGCATGTGTGCATGCAAGACGTAACTTAGTCCTTGTTGACGGATGTCTGTGGACCGGGTTCCTTACCCGAGGTTGTTCCCTTAAGAGCTATTAGGACTAGCTTCCCTTTTTTTTAGATGTATCGGGTTCCTTACTCAGGGTGGTACGTTAGAGCCGTTGAGCTCAAGTTACTTCACGAAAAAGAGAGCTACCAGGTTACTAACTCGGATGAGCTCATATCTTCTCGGGAAAAGAGCCATCGGGTTACTAACTCGGATGAGCTCGTGCCTTTTCGGGAAAAGAGTCACCAGGTCTTCTACTCGGTTGAGCTTGTGTTCCTTCTTCTAGAACGATCGGGTTCCCCTACTCGGTTGAGTTTGTATTCTTTCTTCTAGAACGACCAAGTTCCATACACATGTCATCTCTCTAGAAGCTCATTCTTTCCTTTCCTTAGAATGACCGGGTTCCTTACCCGGGGTGGGCTGTTCTCTTTAGAACTGTTGAGTCCAAGCCCTTTCTTTGTGAGCTACCAGGTTTCTTACTCGGCAGAGCACGTATGTTCTTGGGAAAAGAGCTATCGGGTTCCCTTACAACCTTGTGTAGGTTGGTGATAATACAAACTCGGGTCTTGCAAGCGCTATCTATTATAATTGATTGCATATTGCTGAGTCCGTCCTTTGGTATTTTATAAGAAACCTAAGGACCTCTTGACTGCCTTTGACTAATCCTTACCAACCCCAACCGACCTCGATCGACCTCGTCTGCTCTTGCCACCCTTGTCTTCCCTTGTCCAAATTTTATCCCTTTGTCCGACCCTTACCAACTTTGTTTGATTTCTACCGGCTTTGACTGATCTTATCTGCCCTCGTCTAACCTTGTTCGGATTCTTATCTTTAGATAGTATATCTAAGTGCCAACCCGGACGCCTAATACTTCGCATCGGTTCACTTGTTTGTAGTGTTTGTGAGTGACATGTAAGGGACGTATGTGATTATGTTGGTAATAATTGAGCTCGGCATATGTGATGGCTTGAGATGATGTATGCATCGATACCCACGGAGGTGTATGGCAGTATCCTGGCCAGGACGAGTTCATCCCGGGCAGGGCCATACATTGATGGTGCCATGGTGATATTCTATGTATAGATGTGAGATGTCGGGACCAGGTGGTTAACCTTGCAAGGACCACGGTCAGTGCATCGATGAGCCCTCGTTTGGGGTGTCCCTCGATTGGGGTTGTATGTATGTACATGGGAGGGTATGGAGATCCTAGCTAGGATGGGGTTGTTTCTATGCCGGGCCATACGCTGATGGTGTTCATGAGAGACATACAACATTTGCATGACGGAAATAGGATGATTGACTGTAATAGTACGAGAAGTATTGGGGGGGCCACATCTATAGGGAGATCCTTATGACACCCATTTTGGCTGATCACCATAGGGGGTGAGTCCTATGCACGGCAGAGTGACCTCGACGTCAACTACAACTATCATTTGGACCATGGATTTGGCCTATTTCCGGGATGGTACCATATTGCATGATGAGAATTGAGTCAGGAGCATGCATCATGCTAGACATTATAAGTTGACTTATGAAATGTTTGTGGATGTCCGTGCATGTTAGTGCTTGATGGATGCTTGGACGTTTGTAAGGATATGGTGATGACCAGGTTATTTCCCTTTTACTAATGTTATTTATTGTTGTTGTTTAATATGATGAACTCACATTTGCTTTGTTGTACCTTGTGGTTTGGTACCTGTGATGATCGCGAACCGGGTTCGTGTGAGCAGACGGGCAGCAATAGGTGCTTTAGGAGAGTACCATATGTTGGTTGGAGCTGCCGGGTTGTCGGGATGTCGATGGACTTGATCCCAGGCAGGAGTTGCATTTTTGCTAGATGTACCCCTTGTTTTAATGGACGCACCCCATTGTTTTGCTAGTTACACCCCTGGCTTTTAATTTCTTATTCCATTTGTAAAACACTTGATATATTTTGGACATAGTCTTTTGTACCTGTAATTACACTATGTTTTGTATATGTATATATATTTGAGATGACTTATGCGTATCTTTACTTATATATATTTTCTATGGGGACGGTCTTTATATGCTCGCGAAAAATTTATCATCATTTTTACAAGTAACCAAAGGGATGTTCTTTTTATTAAGATGCATTAATATCATGGTTAAGAGTTAGTGGTACAGTAGCGACGTGGTGGGTCGTTACCCCGGTGGTTTTAGAGGGTGACTCCCAGCAGCCCGCATATTCTCAATTCCTCCATACCTACCCTGATGTAGAGGCCCTAAAGGCCAAGCTCTGCATGTCGGGCGGCCACTTCGTGATGAATGCTGAAGGACTTCCGTGGAAGATCCTTTGGAAGGATATGACTACTCTTGCCCAGACATGGAGTGTGCTGTCATACTCCAACCTAGCCTTGACTTCTCACAATTCTGACTTGAACATGGACCAAGCTAGGCTGGTTTATGACATTGTGATGCAGATGGACATGGACTTGGGCAGCCTCCTTTCATATCAGATCACTCAGATTGCCTACTCCAGCACCGACATACTTGGCTTCTTGCCCTTATCACTGCCCTTTGTGATGCGAAGGGGGTTCATTCTGACACCGTGGCGTTTGAATCTCTCAGCCCCCATCAATGTGGGGTACATCAGGAAGAACTGCTGGCATTCGGCGAACCACTTGTGTCCTTCCCAGGGTCGAGGAAGGCCAAGGCTCGTGCGGCTCCTCCTACAGATGCTGAGGCTCCTGGTTCAAATGTTGCTCCCATCCAGTCCTCTTAACCTCATCCTTTTTTTATTCCACAGGCCCAGCTAATGCCTATGCTGAGGCTCCTGGTTCAAATGTTGCTCCCATCCAGTCCTCTTAACCTCATCCTTCTTCTATTCCACAGGCCCAGCTAATGCCTATGCTTTCGAGCCTCCATCAGGGTCAGTACCTGTTGATGCAGAGTTTGCACCAGCTCTCTCTCCAGCAACTGGTGATGTCACCTGCGAACTTCCTTTCACTTGTTGCTTGGCCTGGGGACAACCCTTTCCTTTGGTGAGGGGGTGGTGCTGCTGATGAGGACGCTGCTGCTAGCATGGATGAAGATTATGTGGCAGATGTCACAGCTGCCCAGGGATCATGGGACATCTTATGTTTTATGTTTTTATGCTTTCTGTGTTTATGCTTTCCGTCTTATATTTTTGTTTTATGCTTGCTTTACTACTTTATCGCATTCTAGACAATTTACTTTGTGTTTTTAACTTTGGAATTTTATATATGCATGATGGATTGTTATTTTGGTAAACACTTTTTGGCTGATTCTTTTTGGGGAATAATTTTTTGGGCGTGTCTAATTAAACGTTTTGCATGACTGAGAGTTGTGTTTGTGAATAATTTAAGTTTGATTTAAAAGTGAGTGCACGTTGTGATTAAATGATGGTTTCTTGAATTGTATGCGTATGAGTGAGTTAGTTAGCTTGCATGACAAAAGATTCTTGCGAAGAAAAACTCTAGGCTTCACTACACTGTGTGAGTTGTGTACTTACGAACTTTCTGGATTTGCTTGAGTCTTGAACTGCTTGAATGCATGTGTGATGTCGAAATGATCAAGGCCTTTTTGAATTTAAATGTAGCTAATGTTGAATCTCTTGCACCCTTTGAGTCTAATCTAGTGATGAAATTTGATTCTTGAACCTTGAACTTGAAAGAAATTGTAAACATGTTTCCTTTACAGGGAAATAAAGAACAAGCACACAGAGGAACAAAGCACACTATACCTTGGATAAAATCAAAATAAAAAAGAAGAAGAAGAAGAAGAAAAAGAATAAAAAACCAAGGTTAAATGACTCTGTGTGCTGTTGTATGGCAAAATTAAATGAGCTGGAAAGCGAGAAAAGATGTAAATGCTCTCCTAGAACTTAGTTGTTGAATTTCGAGAAAAACCATGAATTCTTGATTGCCCAGCCTCATTACAAGCCAATAAAGTCCTCTGTGATTCATATTGTGTGTGTATGATTGTATTGAATGAGATGATATGCAAATTTGAGAATGGTGATTTCGATTGTATTGAATGAAAGTTACATAATCGAAACACTTGTGTGCTTGAGTGAAATACTAGCCTTGTGAGGAGTAAAGCATGAGTTGATCTTCTTTGATATTTTTCATTCTTGCTAACTCATTTCATTAAGTGTATGCATTGATTGATTCCTTCATGGAACTATAACTAGTGTGAAATGAATTTTCAGGCATTTGAATTGGTTTAAAAGAATTGTGATTATCTCATTTGTGTATTATGTTTTATTCTTGATAGTGCCATTGATCTAACTTAGTTAGCATTTACTTACTTTTGCTTGAGGACAAGCAAAACTTTAAATTTGGGGGAGTTTGATAATTGCTAAGCGTACGTAAAGTTACACGTAAATTACTTAGCAATTATCTATTCTTTTCCTCTCTTTAATGCTTCTTTTTGTGATTAAAATATAGGAATTAGCTTCTTCTGAACTTTTATCCAGTGGATGCTTTAACTAGTTGATTTATGAAGTGTTGGTTGTATTTTTTGTAGAATTCACTGCAAGGGCAGGGAAGATGGATTTCAAAGTCTGGAGTTGCTCGCTCAGTGCGACAGACTCCCCAGCACGAAGGCCCGCTCAGTGTGACCAACTCACTCAGCATGTGGTCACTTATCCAGCTGGACATTTTGAGGCATGCTCAGTGGGTCCTTTCGCGCTTAGCGCGCACCATGACTCGCGTTTTAAGGCATATTGGAGGGAAAAAGAGGCATATTTTCATTCCTAAGGACAGAACACACCATTTGGGAAGCTTGGAGCTTTGCTAGGTCAAAAAGGAGACATCCTTCTACACCATTGGAGCTTCCTCTCCACCTCATTCCTTTCCATCCATTTCCTTCCATAACCCTAACCTCCATTGTTGTAAGCTTCTCATGGAAATGAGGAGCTAAAACCCCCATTGTTGGGAGTTCACCAACCGAACACTTTGATGTAAAGTTTTAACTATCTATTCAATATTATTTGCACATTATTGTTGTTTTTCTTAGCTTTATTCATCTTTGTGGTTTGATCACCCATTTATATGCTTTGTTTGAGGTTTTAATGCATTGGAAAGTGGTTAAAGCCTTAAGAATTGAAAAACGCTTCTAAATGATGTCATGTCTAGGGATAGAGTGGTTTTGTTTAGCCTAGGTTACGTTATCATCTCTAATCGTAATGCAAATCGGTTAATATAACTCTTGAGGAATTAAGGGTGAAATTAAGTGATTTAGGTCTATCACTTGGGGAATCAAGGTTAGATTATATTAGTAGATGAAGATGATCATATTTAATGTTGAATAGAGAAAAACCTTTTATATCGCATCAAAGTTAGTTCCGGTTAACGAACTTCCAACACCAGTCGCATCATACTTCCACCGTCCATATTATTTCAAGTGTTTGTGTCTCTTTCCTTGTAGCTATTACGCTTTTTGATTTACATTAAGTATAGTTTAATCTTATGCTAAACATTTTACTAATTAATCCTATTCATTAATTACTTAACAACAAACGTACATTAGTCCTGAGTATAAGCAAAGTCCCTATAGAAATCGACATTTAGACTTACCGGATCTTTATTACTTGGACAATTTGGTGTGCTTACCGAACCGTTAACAATTAACCTTGTGTTTAATAACGATGAAATAGCAAAAAAGAGAAAGAAAGGGGAGGAGAGTGTCGGAATCAAGAAAACTTCACCGGTTTTGTACGTGAGATATGAGTAAGAAATTTTTTAAAATTTTGTGAACCCTACATTGCAGAATTAATTGGTTGATTGGGAAGAAATAAGAAGAAAAGATCATTGTTGCTGAATGTCACAATATTGCCCTCCTTCCCTTGCTGGTGATCAGCTCATCCTCATTTTCAAAATGGTAATTTTATTATTATTTTTTACACACTAAATTTTTTTAATTCAAATATTCTCCTTTATTCAATTTTATTTCTCTTTAATCAAACAATCCTTTCTCTCCTACCTTCTTTCTCTCCCTCTACGAAACAAAGCCTAACAGTATAATTTAGTATAACATGATTTTAAATTACTAAGGTAATTGAGATTCAAATATGTAGCAGTCTGCTTAATTAGTACATGCCAAATTCTTATTTCACCGTTAAGCCACACCGCCTTGGGATTTTCAGACTAAGCAAATACGATAATTTTATTTTAAATAGTCTCAGGAATCAGGACTATGTCAAGAGACTCAAGACAATATATAGATAAATAAAATAAGTTTTTCTATCACTTGCTGTGCAAAAGAATGTGTTTGTCTCTCGCAGTAATAAACACTTGGAACACTTCCTATGTCACAAATAAACATTTGTTTTTAAATTTTATGGTTATTTCTAAAGAACCGGGTTTATTTAGGAAAAATATTCTTGAACAGTACTCCTTGAGAGAGATTGGAAAGAAATATAAATAAGTGACTAATTTGATTAGTGATGTAACTTGAAAGGAAAGAGACATAAAAAAAATTAAAAGTATTCACTGAATGTTTATAATTTTAGTTTAGGAAACATGCCATTGTGTAAAAAAGAGAAAAATGAGAGAAAAGTTTTAAAATTTAGTATGGATTCCATATTTTTATATACTTTAATTCAAAACTTTTATCTTAATTTCATTTCTTTTCATTCTATCACCAGTACCTAGCCTTATATACATGCATTAAAAGCCCCAGCAAGGCTAAAGAGGTCAACCAACTTGCCCTACTAATCTAATTTTGAAAAATGATAAAATCCATAATAATCTTCTACATGCCTAACTAGCTATAGAGACCTAGTGAAGTCATTCAGAGGCATAAGTATGCAGGCCAATATGCAAATTTTATGCTTTCAACTGCGTTGATTACTTTATTCACTAGTCTCATACCACTTTGGAGTTGTTTAAATAAAGAGAGCTAGAGAAGCTAGCTAACCATGTTCAGTTTATCATGTGCAACTCATCTATAAAAAACCAAAAAAAAAATCTGGCTCAATTCCAGCAACTATAGATCCACTAAAAATAATGCTCTATCATCTAAAGTAATTACTTGAAATTAAGGAACCCCTTGTGAGTTGTGACTGGTAGATCACAACACCGTTGTGTATAACTACCAAATGATAACCCCGACATGTGATTGCGATTGGTAGATCAATGACTTTGTTGAACTTCAATATTAATTCATCACATTGACACCAAAGTGCAAACTGACATGTATTTCTGCATCTGAAGGGAGACCTAGCTAGTGAGTTTCTTTGTAAGATGAAACCCTTTGTACATACCTGTGCAATAAGCACTGCTTGAAAAACTAGCAATTCTAATAAAGGAAATTAAATAGCAATGAATGCTTCTTATTATTATCATTTTTGGATTAAAAATAATCTTTTAGTAAGATTTGCTATCCATTTTCAGATTTTAGAGCAAGATAGAGTAAGTAACCTACTAGCATAGACTTTATGCAAAGAAAAGGCTAAAGGGTGTCTGATTGATCCCTTGGAACTTCAGGTGACACTGAATTGCTACCTTTAAAGGGCAAGACCTGAGCATCATGAGTGAGATTGTGACAGGAAGAATTTTGAACTTTATTCTACTTAACATGGAAAACAATGAGTTGAACACTGTTAGTATAGTGCTACAGGCTCAGTTCAAAACTTTATTTGGTACACGGAGAAGATGAGTCAATTCCACATGCATAGCTTAAGAAGAAGTCTCATAAAGGGGGGGTCATAGGAAAAGGACACAGAATGCTGCTGAGTACCAAGAAGTGAATGGAAGCATCAACTACTTATAACATGTGAGGTGGTATGTGACTTGCTTTCACTGTATATTCCATTCTGCCAAGTTGGCACAGAAAGTTGTGTACTAACTTTTCTTGGAAAATGAAAGGGAAAATTCTTAGCCACAATCTAAAGCAACATAGAAAATACTAGTTGTTTAATTCTAAGCTGGTTGGCAAACATTTTGGATTTGGATGAAGTAATGTTGGATCCTTGCACAGCATAAGGGTTGAATAATGATCATTAATTTATTCTTATTTTATTGGTAAGGAACATTAAAGTAGAAATCTTGGAGATTTGGTAATAAATTAACTTAATTGAGGGAAATAATCACGTGTTATATTTACTGCTTAGATACATCTTACATGATCAAAATTTAATTACTCCTCTTTAATTTATCCTTACTGTTTTGGTTTTCCCCAAGTACAATTTCTCTAATCGGTGAAATAACAGTACAACATTAAAAGTAGGTGTTAATTACATGTCTGAAGAAAAAACTCATTTGCATTTACGTTAAACTAAAATAGTTCTAGGGACGCAAATCATGTTATAACTATCAACAACTTTTTGATTTTCAACTTTATACAGCACTTCACTCTATCATTATTATCATTTTTTAATGAGATTCTAATAATATTAAAAGAAGTTTAGGGAGTAATGTAGTTTAGCAAGTCGTAATTCTACGTTGTACGAATTGATGCTCCAATTTAAGGAAGCAGAAAGCTCAATAATTCTTTCGTATTAAAATTAAAGCATCCATTTTTTATTCTTTAAGGTAACCTGATGCCACCAAACTATCAATTTTTATACATTGCCCTGTTCATCAATAGTACTTCTGAATTTCTTGAAGTCTTAATCATTGGGTATATATAGCTTTATTCAATCTAACCCGCATGTCATAACACAATAAACTAAGCATAGTCGTTTTGTTCGTTAATTACAAGCATTTTTTTTATACGATTTTATCACTAGATGTGTGAAACTATGAAAAATACTTTATATATACTTTATACACATATTATTTGGACCAAACGATCATTAGGGCAATTTTTTTCAAAATTATTAAATGAAAGTAAAATTTAAATTAATACTTAAAAAATGAAAAATCGTAGGGTATTCTACAACTTGTAAGAAGTCATAAATTGTGTTACGATTTTTTTTAATATAACTTTGAAGTTGTAAGTATTTATTTTTTAAGTTGTAGATTATTTACGACTTCAAAATTGTAAATTATTTACGACTTCAAAGTCGTAAATGATTTTTTATTTTAATTTAATATTTTTATATTTAATATTTTTATAATATTTTATTTAAATTTTTTATATCTTTATATATTATTTTATTTAATATATTTTCTATATTTTTTTATTAATGTTAAGATTTTTTTTTGTATAGTAAAAAAATAATACAGAATATTTAAAGTTAAATAAAATATTAAAATGTACTCTACATATTTTTTAACAAAATATTAAAATATTTTATTACTAATATTAACTTATAATTTATCAAATAATATTAATTTCTTTTTAAATTTTTTTAATTAATTTTAACAATTATTATTAAGTAAATTTAAAATTTTGTATAATAGTATTAATTAATTTTATTTTCTAAATTATTTAAATATTAAAACAGAAAATAATTTAGTAATAAAAGTAGTTGTTCAAATAAAAATAACATGATACATTAATATAATGAACAATACAAATTAAACACAAACATAAAATTAAAAAGTAGAAACAACATTAGCCGTAAACTTATATATATGGATAGTTATTATGATTATGCCCTTCAATTCTATACAATAACATTTTCTTAGGTTTATTTGAAATTGATTCGTCAATCTCATTATGTATACGATTAGTGAATGAAATTGATTCGTCAATCTCATTATGTATACGACTAGTGAATGGTCTTTCCGTTGTGTCTCGTCGCTAGAAATTAATTAATACTACTATTCAAAATTGCTAATTTACTTACAATAAAAATTAATTAAAAATAATTTTTTAAAAATTAATATTATTTATAAATTATAAATTAATATTATTTGTTAATATTAGTAATAAAATATTTTAATATTTTGTTAAACTAATATGTATAATAAATTTTAATTTTTTATTTTAATTTAAGTATTTTATATTAATTTTTTAATTTACAAAAAAATAATAATTCTTAACATTAATAAAACAAATATAGAAAATATTAAATATAGAAAACATAGAAAAATATTAAATAAAACAATATACAAAATATTAAATAAAAATAATATAAAAAATAAAATATTAAATACAATATTATAAAAATATTAAATAAAACTAAAAAATACTTTAATAATTAAAATAAAAAATTATTTACGAGTTTAAAGTTATAAATAGTTTACTACTTTAAAGAAATACTTATGACTTCAAAATCATATTAAAAAAATTAGTTATAAAACTTTTTTACTACTTCAATGAAAAGTAATAAAGAAAAAGAAAGTCGTAAAACAATTTATCAGTTATTAATCAAAAGTGGTAGGATATTCAACAACTTATTTTTTTTAGATATTAATTTAAATTTTACTCCCATTTATTAATTTAAAAAAAAAAAACCTCTAAGTTATTGTTTGGCCTATTATTTGGTATACTTTATAACTGCGTAGCATTTTGTATTTTTATTTTATTTTTTTAATCATTAGGTATTCTTTTTTATTATTTTAAGAAGTAGATGCAGCAACTCATCAAACCTATAATTAGTATCTAAGTTCCATTGAATCTCACGCCTATGTGATCGCTAACTAAGATTCCATAATTAGATAGTTATCTTGTCACCAAATTAAATAATTGATGTTTAGGATATTAGTGAATTGAAGCAAAGATATATTAGTGAAAGAGTGAAAATGATAAACTTTCTAGAAATGTTATTTTTTCTTCAATATAGTTCTGTCTTCAGTTTGTCCTATAAACATTTTGTTATATCATTTTATCTCCCCTGTTTGTGTCAGTGTATGAATCGAAACATCTATTATGATAATGTTTTTTTAAGAAATATATATATATATATATATATATAAAATAACGTTGAGCATTTAAAAACACAACTTTTCCTCTATTCACTCTATAAAAAAAACTCCATAAACTATTGAATTTTATAATCAATTTTATCGTTATCATGCCATGAGAATAGACAAACTATTGCCCAAGAACTCCGATCTGAGGGTGATATTTTTTTCCAATTTCAATGGTTAAAAGTTTCAAGAAATTTTATAATGATTAATATTATGATTGTTACACTTGTCAAAATACAAAATACAAAATACAAGGCAATAATGGGAAAGGAGACTATACTAATACATAAGAATCTTACTACACGTGACCCCCCAATTATTATTATATAAAACATTGTTATTATCCTTTTAAACTTGCTCATATAACTTCTTGAAATAACAAACTCGTATTCTGATACATATTGTTATATTAACTCCTTTGAATATGCACAACAAGAAATTCCCTAGAAAACAGTTAATATCCACAATTTGTGATTCAAATGAGTCATTTCGGAAAATTTTAAACTTAGTTTTTTTCTGTAATCATAGAATTTGAGTTAATTTGACATTCAAAAGAAGACAGTAAAATCTAAACTAATTCAAACTTACTCACAGTGACAGTACCAAACAAAGTTACAAACAGAACATCATGCAATCTATCATCATCTAAAGCAAACACATTAAGAAACACATCATATAAGTTTCACTTTGTTTTGTGATTTTTTATTTTACTTTCTTCTCTCTCACTATTCATCTATCTCTCTCTTCTTTGTGTTTGTGGATCATCCTCATTCATCAATCTTCCTGCCTGCTCAAGCAACAGTTTTTGATATATTGTTATTTGTTATCTTTCCAAACAATTCATGGCCCCACATTAGTCACAGTCTCTGTCTCTCTCTCTTTCATATGTCTCTCTAAGTGCTTGTGCTTCAAAATGGTCACCAAAAACCAGAACCGGCCTCCATTATCACTCACATCCACACCACCACCTCCTTCAAATTCAAAGGTACCCTTTTGTTTTTTTCTTATCTCTATATACGTTTTTCCAATCTCCACCTCATTTTAAATCATGGATTGTTCTTGTTCTTCAGTTTCATTGCACCACCATGCTTAAAATATAATCTTTTATCATGCTGAGGTTTCAGAATTTTGAGGGTGATGTGCTCCTCCTAGACAATAAAGAGCAAAGACTTGGATCAGAAACAATGGTGGGGACTCCAATTAATGGAAGAACAAGGCAAGCTTTCACAGTTGTCAATGGCAGTGGCCACGATCTTGGCCCCAGTAGTGCCCCTCCAAGCAATGCTGGATCGGACTATGGTGTCATAGAGTTCACAAGAGAGGATGTGGAAGCATTGCTAAATGAGAAAGCCAAGAGAAAGGACAGATTTAATTATAAGGTTAATTAAAGTTTGAAATTTTATTTAAGGAGTTTGTTGTTTGTTCTGATATTTGGATTTAAGATCAAATTGTTCAAGGTTCATGGCTTTGTGTGTTGTTTAATTTATATGGTACATAGTGTTGCTTGAATTATTGCTTCATTACTCATATATTAACATCATGCTCTATGCGTTTAGGAACGATGTGAAAATATGATGGATTATATAAAAAGGCTTAAGGTTTGCATCAGATGGTTCCAAGACCTTGAGATGTACTACTCTCTAGAGCAGGAAAAGTTAAAGAATTCACTGGAACTGACCCAGCAAAAATGCATAGAAATTGGTAAGATTAGTTTTCATTTTTTCTCCCCTTTCAATTATGAAACACCCTTGCTGATTTTGACTACTAAAATGCTTTTAATTGTTTGATCATAGAGTTGCTGCTTAAAATCAAGGAAGAAGAATTAAATTCAATTATCTCGGAAATGAGAAGGAATTGCACTTCCTTACAAGAAAAATTGATAAAGGAAGAAACAGAAAAGTCGGTAAGAAAGAATTTTTATTCAATTGGATGAAAACAAAAATGGTGAAAGGAAATGTTATATGATGAACTCTAATCTTTTTATTATCTTTGTAAATACAAGGCTGCAGTGGAATCTCTTGTTCAAGAGAGAGAGGCAAGGCTTGACATTGAGAGGTCACATAGTACTCTGTCAGAGGACCTTGGAAGAGCCCAACGAGAGATGCAAAGTGCAAATCAGAAGGTAAAATAAACAGTAGAATTCCAATCCAATGAATTTCTTTGATTCTTTTCACTTCTCAATTTTTTCAATGATTTGTGAATTATGCTAAAAAATAAATGTCTTCAATCTGTGAACTTCTGCAGATAGCATCACTCAATGAAATGTATAAGCGGTTACAGGATTACATTACAAGCTTACAACAGTACAACGGAAAACTTCATTCTGAGCTTGCGTCGGTTGAGGATGAACTTAAACGCGTAGAAAAAGAGAAGGCTACCGTAGTGGACAACATCACCATGTTAAGGGGTCAACTTACTATATCCGTTGTGAGTTTGCTTTCACATGTGAACTGTTTCAATTCAGAGCTCAACTAGACTATATACATGATACTTGCTGTCTAAGTAGATACATAAAAAACGCTTTGTGATGAGCACAAAAATATGAAAGCTGCAATTTTTGTGGACATGGATAGATGATTAGAGAATCTGATGATTTTCTTCCCTCTTCATCGTCAACTGGTTTTGAATGAGTGATTTGTGAATAGAGTAATGCTTTAGGAAAATAGTTTATAGTTCAAAAGTAGCCAATATTCATGCAATAATAAACCTCAAATTCAATGATAAAAAGGAACAGAGAAATTTATCTTTCCCCTTAAACATTAGCGTTTGCAATATTAGAATCTTTGGGACTATCTTCTTATGTTTGCAAAAAAATATCACTCCAGAAAAAAAAATCTTTGACCTCTTTGAATCTTTAAGTCCTATGATAGTATCTCTGACTAAGGTTCTAATATTTCTATTAGTGTTTTGAAAGTTGAGGATAAGCTATTTTAATAATATCAAATCACTTTAAAACTTTTATTAATAAACATACAAACACGTGCAAGAATTCAATAACACTTTTCATATGTTAAAGAAATTGGAATAGTAGCGAAAATAACAGAGAGTAACTGGATGTTACTCCTACAGGACCTGATGCTTTTGGTCATTCTGCATATTTTTTTAGTGGTGGAAAGTGGAAACTATATGATCTTAAGGTATAGCTTCCCTATAGATCTTATAAGAATCCTTGTTAAGAAGGATCAAAGAACTGAAAGTGCTAATATCCTGCCAAGTTTAGATGATTGCAGAGTTTTACGAGATGTTGTAATTCTTTATTTTATATTGTTTTATATTAATTTTAGGCACAAGTAATTGTTGGTTTTAGATTCAAGATAACTAAATCTTTCAAAAAAATTCCGATGACCCTAGTTATTGAACTTGTTTTGCTGTCTTTTTTGTTCTCTTTTATTTCTTACTTATCATGCAGCTGGTATGTTACCCAGTTTCCTTGGTTCTTTTATTAGTCTTCTCAAGAGGAGGCTATAAAACAGAAGGATGTCCTGGCTACAGAAGTTTCCTCTCTTAGAGGAGAGTTGCAACAAGTAAGAGATGAGCGAGACCGGCAATTATCTCAAGTACAAACTTTAAGTTCTGAATTAGAGAAAGTTAAAGAATCTACGAAACACTCCTCCACTGAATTGGACAGCTTGACCTTAAAAGCTAATGATCTGGAGGTTGGTTTGTATACCCTATTTATTTTTATTAAATATCACATCATTCTGTTATTGTGGAGTCATGAGAGGATGAGCTTCCTTCCTCCAGGAAAAATGTTCTTTGAAAGATAATCAGATAAAGGCATTGGAAAAGCAACTCGCAACTGCAGAGAAGAAACTGCAGGTAATCAATAATTTTTTTAAAAGGTGTATACTACTAGGTATAGAACCATTTGATATATTTGTTAGATAAAGAATGTGAAATTTTACCTAATTGCTTAATTCTTTAGTTGGTCCTTGACATATACATTATGATGATTATTTATCTTATTCATGGATTTTTTTCCTTGTTAGGTGTCTAATATATCTGCATACGAGACAAGGACAGAGTACGAAGGACAACAAAAATTTGTGAATGAGTTACAAAGACGCTTAGCAGATGCAGAATATAAACTTATAGAAGGGGAGAGACTGCGGAAAAAATTACATAATACCATTTTGGTAATTCACTGAACCAAAAGATTCGTTGATAATAATAAAAATAAAATAAAAAATCGACACCTTAATAATCTTCATATTAACAGGAGTTAAAAGGGAACATTCGTGTATTCTGTCGTGTGAGGCCTTTATTAGCCGATGAAAGTTGTAGCACAGAAGGCAAGATTTTCAGTTATCCAACATCAATGGAAACTTCTGGACGAGCCATTGACCTAGCCCAAAATGGTATATCTATTGTGATGATGTATTTGAAACAATTCTTATTTCATTTTCCTTGAATTAGATTATGCGGTAAAAATGTCAACTCATGTTGCTTTGTTCTTAGGCCAAAAACATTCTTTTACATTTGACAAAGTTTTTACACCAGAGGCATCACAAGAAGAAGTTTTTGTAGAAATTTCACAGCTTGTACAAAGTGCTCTTGATGGTTACAAGGTAATTTCAAAGTTCTTCTGTCATCTCTGAAGCAATATTCATTTAAAATCGTATACACATATGGATCACATTTCATGCACTATTACTAGTCAATTTTGGAAAAGCAGAATTCTAAAACCCTTTATTTTCTATACTCACTATCATGTTGTATGGTATTTTTGCCCTTCTCTGCCCTGTGATTCTTTGGTTCTTACATATCAGTGTTGTGAGACACATGTCTATCTGTTAGATTTAGTGTTGGATGTTGCCTTTCTAGCATGCATGTTTGTAAATCAATATATATACTGTATACATAGATGTACAATAATATGATGATTTTTCTTTTTCAGGTTTGCATCTTTGCCTATGGTCAGACAGGGTCAGGGAAAACCTATACAATGATGGGAAAGCCTGGACATCCAGAGGAGAAGGGCTTGATACCTCGTTCATTAGAACAAATATTTCAAACAAAGCAGTCTCAACAACCTCAAGGCTGGAAATATGAAATGCAGGTAACATAGAGTATTTTTCTTCTTAATTTTACACCATTGCAATGTGTATAAAATTTTAAATATGAGACAGAATTGCTGATAAGGTTTTCATTGCAAAATTTACAGGTGTCAATGTTGGAAATATACAATGAAACTATCCGTGATCTGATATCTACAACAACACGCTTGGAAAATGGTACTCCTGGAAAACAATATACAATCAAACATGACGCAAATGGAAATACACAAGTTTCTGATCTCACAGTAGTGGATGTTCATAGTGCTAAAGAGGTTGCATTTCTTTTAAATCAAGCTGCAAATAGCAGGTAACTAATTTCTAGTGTTTATTCTATTGTCTTGTAAGGTGTAACAAACTATTCATTATCACTACCTCAATAAGACATCGCAAATGAGCTTACCGTTTTTTACTAACATTATATACTTATACATCTTGATGCATTTAGAAACTATCATATTATAGCTTTGAATAGGATTAAGAGAAATGGACAACTGGTTTTGTATAACATACTTTGACATAATTTCAATGCAACAAAATTTTGATTTATTTTCTCTAAGTAGTCACAACACTTTGTTATTTCCAACTTAAATGTATTGATTTCTTTTTTTCTGTTTACCTCCTTTTAGATCTGTGGGAAAAACCCAGATGAATGAACAATCATCAAGAAGTCATTTTGTATTCACTCTTCGAATATACGGTGTAAATGAGGTAAAGATGTTTCTCTTTTGACAATAACTAAAACCATGTTCTATGTTCAGTTTTCAATTTTCATCTCAACCTTCATCATACACACTGACTTGCATCACAATGCAACCTATTTTATCTTTCTTCCAGAGCACTGACCAACAAGTACAAGGTGTTCTCAACCTCATTGATCTTGCTGGTAGCGAGCGTCTTTCAAAGAGTGGATCAACTGGGGACCGGTTGAAAGAAACTCAAGTATGCAAAGTCGTTGTGCTTTCCATTCTCACTTGTGCTTATTTGATTTCAAATACTTTAAACTCTTTCATCTGTAATCAGGCAATCAACAAAAGTTTATCATCCCTGAGTGATGTTATATTCGCCTTAGCCAAGAAGGAGGACCATGTGCCATTCAGAAACTCAAAGCTTACATATCTGCTTCAGGTAATGCATTATTATTCTTTCACATGGCATTCCGAAGAGTTTAATTTAATTGTCATGCATTTACATTATCAACCAATAAAAAATCATCATATATGGCAAGCTTGTTGACCAGTATCATAATTACCTTAAAAGTCATTCCAAGGATGATTTCTGATGGATTGATGTATAGTGTAAAAAGTTTCACACTGATAATGCATGACAATTAAACCCGTTTTTGAATTCCACACTACAAAATTGATGATTTATTTGTTGTTGGCCTTGAATGATTTGAGATAATCTAATAATTAATAATCTCTTGAACATGATGGTTGAACAGCCTTGTCTAGGTGGAGACTCCAAGACACTAATGTTTGTGAACATTTCACCTGATCCTTCTTCAGATGGGGAGTCACTATGCTCACTCAGGTTTGCATCAAGAGTCAATGCTTGTGAGATTGGAACACCTCGGCGTCAAACCAATGGACGTTCAATAGAGTCTCGCTTGAGCTATTTCTAATCTTCAGAAATGTGTATGTTTTCTTTAACCATCTGTGGCAACCAATTGCCTGTGTGAGTACCACAATAAAATGAAAATGAAAATGAGATTGATTCTAACAGCGGCATATAGCTTGTATAGAGAAGAAAGTTACTAAGCATGCATTTATAGAACCCTTTCTAGTAGTTCAATTTGTTTTTTTTTTTTTTTTGAGCCAAGTCCAATTTGTTATTCTGCTTAATGTTATGTATTTATTTATTCATAACATTTCTCTTATACAAATCGGAAAGGGAATTGTTTGTGAAAATGGGAATGGTAAACTAGTTTGATTACAAGCATATCAATAAAAAAAGATTTATTATAATATTCCAAAAGTGAACAAATATTTATTTAATTTCACTTCGACTGATTAGACTGTTTGATTTTTAGAATTATGGTGATGTATCAATAGTAATGCTTTAAAGCTCCACTTGAAATATATATTATATCAATATAATTTTAAAAATTATTATATTATTCTATAATTTTTATGTGGATAACAATTTCTTAAACTTTATCGTTGGATTGAAAGTTTCTTTCACATATATCATATATGCAAAATTTCATATTAATTTAAAATTATTTATTATTTCGTTCATAAAATTAAAATCGAAATATAAATATTTTAAAATATATTAAAATATAAATCATTTAATTATTGTTCAGTTTTGACAAAATTTAATAAGACGATATTGATAATATATAAATAGATTCAACGATTTGATAAATAAAAATCACATTTTATATCAAATTATAAAAATAACGTAATAATTATCAAAATTATATCAACATAATTTGATATCTCCTATGCATTTTATATCTTTTTTTGGGCAGCTTCTTTATGCTCATATGCATCTAGATACGGACCTGTGATTTTTGGTACCATGAAGAAACTAAAAAAATGATATCATCATAATGATTTGAATATTATCCTTACATTTTTTGTTACAAAATCATCAATTTATAATCAATATTTTTTTTATAGAAAATAATCATTATTCTTTAAAAAATTGTTTTCAATCTATAGAAATTAAAATAAGACTATTTAATTTAGCAAATAGTTAATATTATTCTATAAGCTATTATTACCAAAATCTGGAAATTCCTCGTGTGAGGTAGACGTTATCAATGTGGACTTCAAATTCTGCACGTCAGATATTAAGTAGGCTTTGTTTAGAGGAGAAACATGCAAAATAAAGGAAAAACACTCTAACGCTCAAGTAAGTACATCAATTTATAAGAGAATAACTGAGTGTGAGAACTCAGTATAAGATGTAGAGAATGAGAAACTTGAATAATACATTCAAGTCTGAGTAATGTATGGAGTGTGTAGGGTGAATTAGAAAGAACCTATAAGATTGTATTTATAGTATGGAGTATGGGCTTTGTGCCTTATTGATATATTGTTACTTGTAGATAAGTAACAATTTGTAGATAACTTGTGAAGATATGATAAGATAGGGTTGTTGCACCTATTTGAATATCCAAACATAGTTGATATGTTGTTAATATAAAGATATGCGCAGTATATATTAATATTCCTGTAGCAGTCATGTGTCCGCGCTCCTATAGCAAGGCTGACGAGAAGCCCGGACACATGTGTCCGGTTGACACGAAAATGAATAAACAGTATTTAATGTGACAGTGCTGATGTGGAAGATGTCCACATGTACCATAACTCCACAATGAAGGTCACGTGTCATTTTAGTATTTTGTACTGTACATGTTATACACTCATTAGAAAAATAATTAAATATCTTTAAAAAACTCAATATCATAAAACTTGATTTTGAGGTCCTTTGGACCCTCCCAGAATTTTAAAAAAAAACTTGATATTAATTTAATTATTAAAACATTTCTAACAATTCTTAATTTTTCAAATAAATTTTCACCATCAAAATTATAAGAATTATCATATTTTAGATAAATTTCAAAATATTTATAATGTAATTTCAAATCCAAATTAGTGAATGATTGAAGTCTTTCAACAATGAATAAAAATCCAAAAATTTCCTCATATGTGTGAAACTTTCGTCAAACTGCCACAGTTCACATAAAATACCAGCAGATTGCCAGTCGGAAAAATAAATTGCCGAAATGCCACGGACATATCTCGCTGCCGGTAAAGGCGAATTAGGTGGCTTACTTGGCATGCCCGGATTGGTTGCATGGGGCTCCCCTGACATGGTCTGAGTTCGCTGGAAGGGGTAGCTAATTAGGTGAAATTCGCTGCTGCATGTAGCTGATTACGGTGTGTCAGTGCCAGGGTGAAGATCGCTACTGCTTGTAGCTGGTTATGGTGCAATTCGCTGTTGCAGGTAGCGATTTTCGACAGACAGCTTCGGACTCCTTTAGGGTTTTTGGGACCACTATTTAAGGGTAGTGTCCCCCTTCGGCCGTCACTCACTCTCCTCTCACGTTTTTCTCCTCCCAGCTGCATCTTCAGGTAAGTTTTCTTTCTTTCTTTGCTTTGTTTTATGTTTTTTATAATTAGTTGGTTTGTGTAGTTTAGGTTGTTAAATTTTGTTTATGTTAGAGATTTAATGTTAATGGTTTCAAATATTTAATATTAATTAGTAGTTATTTAGTTAAAAGATATATAAAATATTAAAGTAATTTTATGTTTTGTTAAAATAGTTAATATATTAAAATAAATTGAATTTATAGTAACTTTAATCAAATTAAGTATATATTATGTAGTTGATAAATATAATGTTAAAGATTATTAGGTTTGTACTCTGTCATATTGATGATTAGTAATTTTTATTTTATTTTTGTGTTTATATTTTTGTAATTATGTAATTATTTGTATTTTAATTTGAAAAAATATATTATTTGTGTAGTTTTTGTGTGTTAAATAGTATTTATTTTGGAGATTTAAAATAGTAGGCTAATTATTTCGTTTTTTATTTATGTTTTTTTGCATGAATGTGTAATTTATATTTGATTTGAAATATGTTTTTAATTTATGTAGTTTATATTTTTTATTTGATTTTAAAATTTTATCATAAATATAATTAGATAGTTTGATTTTTGAATTTTGTAATAAGTTGTTAGTTTATTAAAAAGACATGTTTTGAATTTTTTTTGTGTGTATATTTTTATTATTATTTTTGCACTTATTTTGAATTTGTTTAGCATTTGTCTCTTCTTTTAGGTTAGTGTTTATTTGTATTTTTTTGTATATTATTATAAATTGATAATTTATATTTTTGTATATTTGTATTTTTTTTTTAGTTATTCTGTATCTTATTTGATTTTAAAATTTTATCATAAATATAATTAGATAGTTTGATTTTTGAATTTTGTAATAAGTTGTTAGTTTATTAAAAAGACATGTTTTGAATTTTTTTTGTGTGTATATTTTTATTATTATTTTTGCACTTATTTTGAATTTGTTTAGCATTTGTCTCTTCTTTTAGGTTAGTGTTTATTTGTATTTTTTTGTATATTATTATAAATTGATAATTTATATTTTTGTATATTTGTATTTTTTTTTTAGTTATTCTGTATCT
>CM023952.1:15929176-16006152 GCA_013407115.1 Glycine latifolia | reverse complement strand
GTTCAGCATTGGCCTCTTCAGGTTAGTTTTTGGTTTTGTGTATATTTTTTGACATATTGGTAATTTATATATTTAATTTTTATTATATTTTTTATTTATGTCAATTTGAATTGTTAAATATTATTTATATTGGAGATTTAAAATATTAGATTTGAGAATATTTAAGATTAGTTTATAATTATTTAATTAGAGGATGCATGAAATATAAGAGTTTTTTTTTTGTAAAAATGCTTCATTTTATATTTTTAAATAAATTTAATTTATAGGAACCTTATTCAAATTAAGTGTATAATGTACTTGGTAAATATAATTTGTAAGATACAAATTAATTAAAATTAATTATATGTTATAGTTGATAAATACAATTAGTTTTGCACTATGTTACGTTGATTTTAAACATTAGGTTACATGATGTTTACAATTAGTTTGTAATTATTATTTTTGTAGGATAGATTAACAAAATATAAGAATATTTTATTAGTTGGTAAGTCTTAACCTTCAGAAATTCATTTATTTAAATAAATATTGTGAATAATTTTTATCTAAAATATTTAAATGAAGGTTTTATTTAATAAAAATAAAAAGTAAAAAATTGTTTAATTGAACATTTGATTTAATAAGAATTATAAATAAACATTTTATTTAATAAAAAAAATATTTTAACATATAATAAAATTAATACGTATTGATGTAATAAAAATAATAATTTAATATTTAATAATTAAAGATTAAAATGAAAATATAATAAATAAAGTATAACAATTTAAGCTTTGATGTAATAAATAGAGTAAGTAAAGTATTAATTTAATAAAAATAATTATACGTATAATAAAAATAATTATTAAAAAATAAAAAATTCGTTATTAAATATATGATGTAGTTAAAAGTTTAATTAAAGTTTTGATTTGATAAATATAAAAATTATAAATTAATAATAATAAATATTTGAATTAAATCTATGTTATTGGAATTGTTGAACGAAACATGACTTTATCCGCATTCCCCAACAAAGATTGTGAACATCAATTTATATGCAGCTATTTTATACCCCATGCATTAGTTTAAAAATTAATAATTAAATATATGATGTAGTTAATATAATAATTAAAGTATAATAATTTAAGGATGGTGAAGGTTAAGGGCTTGAGCAAACGACAGATATGGAAGGAAGACAGACCGAAAGGTGTTTACGGTGAATTAATCAGGGGAACATATTTCGAGTCTGGCGAGGAATTTTGGGCGTTGGGGTTTGAGGGATCAGGGTGAAGCGTCATGTCCCAGCACTGACATATGGAACTTACTCAAGACCCATGCCACATTTTGAAGTACCAAAAGTTTCGACTTTCCGTAAAATCCGAACACCCAAAATTCCTCGCCAGACTTGAATAATGCTCCTCAGATTCCTTCTCCATAACACATGTTCGTCTGTCTTCCTTCCCTATCCGTTCTCACCCTGAAGCCGTTGATGTTGACCATCCTTTAACAATTTTTATTTTTTGAACTATGGTTGCATTTAGTGCTGCAGTTGCATCCTTATTTTTTCCATAGTCTCGGATACATTATCCGGCGATCATCAAAAACAAAATCCGAAAAACTATCAAGCTTTGTTATGCTTCCTAATTAGTCACGCCCCATGCAGGCGCAAGTGGTTACGCCTGACATAGACGGGGTGCACCACTCCACACCCGAGTTTAATCATTCCACACCCGAGACCTCTGCAGCGGGGTGCACCACTCCACACCCGAGTTTAATCATTCCACACAATAGACCTCCGCAAACTCCCTCAATCGCAATTCCATGGCCTTCTTGGGTGAAACAGGGTCTCAAAACATTGGTAATTCCAAGTTAGCATTTATTTTTCCGAATGGAACCATAAGACACAACGAAATCGGTGTTTCTTTCGTATGTGATACTCCTATACCAATGCGAGTTCCCGATGAATGTTCCTTTCAGTCACTGAAGAGTAGAATGCACAACACCATTCTTCTCACAGATGACCAGTATGTGGATGAAATTTACTATCGTCAACTGTCAATCAATACAGTTAACGAAATTTTTTTCCATGAGTTGCAACTAAAAAATGATGATGATGTTTGGACTATGTTGGTGTGCCATGAAAAACTCCCGTCTGTTGGTCCTATAGAATTGTTATGTATGATAAGCAGAACACCGCACGGTGTACTGAACCTACTTCAGTCGACCATGACTCGTACTCATGATGCCCTATTGTATTACAACGGCAAGTGGAACATCCCACGACGAGGCAATTTTCTGGGTTACTCGTTTACTGGAACAAATCCTAAAAGATTTGAAATTCCTTCTGGATGCAATATAGAAACACTGAAGCATATAATCAAGCAAGTTGCTCCGCCAGGAGTTCCCCCTTATGGAATTATTGAATCACAGGAAGTCAAACACTTGTTCTTCCGACAACCAGGTCACGCAAAGTATTCAGATACCTTGGTCGAATACGAAATAAAACAACTGAATAACGATGAAGATCTACTTAAGCTGTTAGCAGAAGCTAATTACTGGAAGCGTTTCTGTCCAATAGAAATTTTAGCTACTTTTCACAAACCGGCAATTGAACTACTCGAAGATGACATGTCCGCTGCACAAGATCTTCCCAATTATGAATAGTTGCGTCATTTTGATGTTTCAATTGTTGCTCTTAGTACGTTCTGATGTGTTGCTTTGTAATGTTAAACTTATTGTGTTTGTGTTTGTAATTGCAACCCTTTGTACGTTATGTTGTTTGATTAGGTTTCCATGATTGTCTTTGACTATGTAAGCGTATATGAAAATTCACATTAGTTTTGCCTTGTTAAATATTATTTATATTTGAGATTTAAAATATTAAGTTTGAGAATATTTAAGATTAGTTTATAATTACTTAGTAAGAGGATACACGAAATTAGGTATAGTCAATTAAAAATGACAATGTTGTTACATTAGGATCTTAATTTGGTTGTTAATGAACGTATAGAATTTTTTAATTTGACATCGAAAAATTTATATACAGTCATGGATGACGAGCAACATGTTCCACCGACACCATCGGATGCGTTGAGCATCATTGACCCAGGTCCATCAATACGGTCTCTCCTTACACTACAAGAGAAACATATATCCACGTATGTGTGGAATTCCCAGGCTGATCCAACCATGCGGGATCGTATACTTAATGTTCGACATGCTGCGACACACAACCATATGGCTATAGCTGAGGATATACACCCCTGGCTTATAGAAGCTGGCTTTTATCATGTTGCGCGTCTGCGCAATCACGAGGTTCGTATATTCAGTGTTGTGTTAATTTCTTATTAGATGTATTGATTGTATTGTGATGCATACGTAACTGTTGTGTAATGTATGTTTTTAGATCGACCATCATCTTGTCTCCGCGCTTGTTGAGCGATGGCGTCCAGAGACACGTACGTTTCATATGCCGATGGGTGAGGTCACAATCACCCTGGAGGATGTACACCATCTGTTGGGTCTGCCGATCGATGGTCATGTTGTTTGTGGTCGTCACGGACGACATAACTTTCAGGCCATCATTGGTGACATGTTAGGGGTTGAGGCGGCTGCTGATCGTGATTTGCACGGTGGCTTCTTAAACCTTCATTTTTTGCGTGAGCAGTTTGATGTTTACGAGGTCCACTCAGGCACTGAAATAGGACGCCGTAGATACACTCGTGCTTTGATATTACGCATATTAGGCGGGATGTTGTTTGTTGACACCTCTTCGAGCTTCGTGCCAGCTCGTTATTTGTTATATTTGGATGATTTCCAGCGCACAGGGACATTCAGTTGGGGCTCTGCAGTTCTTGTAGCATTATATAGGGAGTTGTGTAAGACCACACGTGCTTCACGTCGTGAGATGGGTGGATGTGCTTTGTTGTTACAGTTGTGGGCTTGGACGCGATTCCCGACCATCTCTCCTAGCCTTCCTACAGTGGAAGACCATCATGTCCTACAGCACGAGATATATGGCCACAGGTATTTTTTATTTGATTATTAGTATTCCTCATTTTTGTTGTATTCAGAGTATATGTAGTTTATAATTGGTGGTGTATTTGTTGCAGATTTAATGTATACCAGACGCGACAAACTGTATATACCAACATTCGCAGATATCGCCATCATATTGATGTCATGCGAAGGAGAGACATACGTTGGAGGCCTTATGAGGTTGTAGACGTAGTCCATCCACCGGATGTTCACATGGCTAGGAGATGGTTGGCTGTATGCCCTCTTATATGTTATGAGATTGTCGTATACCAGCAGCCGGATAGAGTTATGCGTCAGTTTGGGTTCGACCAGCCAATTCCAGAGGATCCTATTAATTGTAGTGAGCTGCTGACGATTACTATTACGGGCAAGACAGATGTGGATTGGAGTCGGCGTCATGTTTTCTTTATTCAACAATGGGAAAATAGAGACGCCCTTGTGTTGCAGGACGTGCAACCTATGCGGAGAGACGGGTACCTATCTGTCAACAGCGAATACATGCAATGGTACTACTCAATTACCCGTCGTTGGATGACCCACAAAGCGGCTTTGAAGGCACATGTGGTATGCATGTTAGTTATAATTGTGTAATTTGCAAATTAGTTTACGTGTAATGTTCATTAATAATTGTTCATATGCAGACCGATCGAGCAGAGACTGTTGTCCACATGCTTTCACCTGAGGCACATGGGGCATTTGACATGACTCAGATGTACGACGAGGCAGTTCGAATGCTGGTTGCATGCGACGATTTAGACAGATTAATAGATCCTGGAGATGCTGCACCGCCACCAGTACTACGTCAGACTGAGGCCCCACCAACAGTGGTTCGGCGTAATCGACGTGCGCGTCACGAGGGGTTACCCCTTCACCACTCGACTCCATCAGTTGCAGATACCCCAGTGGTTGTACCACCTATTCATCCACGTCCTCCTGGGATGTTCTTTGCACCTGGGTACCCTTCGGGCCGCTCACAACAATATTGGTGGCCCCCCCAGTCTGTTCCTGGATCACAGTACCCCCCTTGGGGAGCTGGACCGTCGATGCCGCATGCCGATGTCCCACATGCATCATACCCCATGCATTCTGCTGGCCCCAGTACAGTTGGGCCAAGTTCATCAGGGCCGACTTCATCTGGTTTGCATTACGCACCCAGATCAGACACATATGAAGACTGTTATAGGCCCGCTGCTCCGACTCCAACATCAGAACAGGATATGGTTTTTGGGACTCCTATTGAACGGTCGTCTCATGTGACATATTCTCCGAGTTTCGGATAGTATTCTGCAGAGGAAATCATTGCGGCAATGGATGAGGGACATGAACACAACGTGGACGATGGTTCTTATGACGTTCGCCACATCATTAGGCGGAATCCGGTTAGGGAAGCGCGCTTTCGATGCAATCTGTCACCGTATGATCACAACATGAGCCGCTGTGGAGGATTCCATGAGGGCCACCAACAAGATGACTAAATAATTTTTTTCCCTATTAGTGACAGTACGATGCTCTTTAATTCTATGGTAACAGACTGTGATATGGATGACTGTATAAACTTTTATGATTTTGATGTATTATGCAAGACAATTGGACTCTACTAATATTCGATAATTATTGTTTATTAAATATTTAGCACGATTAACAATAGTATAACCACCAAGTACATTATTGGTTCTGGTTGCGTGATGGGCAATTACGCCTATTGTGGCCGACAACCTTACAGTAGCCGCATGTTGTTCGAGTCATCGAGCCTTCCCTGGAGTCCATTTCATTTCGTATGCGTGTACTGTTTGGCCTTCCTTTTGTACGTTTCAGCGACACATCTGGTATAACAATTGGTGGTACAGCTGGTGGTATGAACTCCTCATTCCCAATGGGAAACCACTGCGGTGCATACACTTGACATTGATACGCAGCACTGTATACAGGATCTACATATTGTCTAGGATCATGGTGTGTGGATCGACATGCTGCAATAACATGGCTACACGGGAACCTATATGCAGTGAACTCACCACATTGACAATTTCGTTCAGCTAAGGAGACCGACCATTTTTTACCGCCCGAATGGGTTCGTATATTGTACGTTTCTTGAACCTCAAATCTCGTCCTAAGTGCATCAAAACAAGTGACGTAGTGCGTTGCCGATTTATCAACCATCCTCATATATTTTTGCCATGCTAATTTGGAGAAATGATTACCTGTCGCCATCTCCTCATGGGCTTCTTGACCATGTGCTACAAAGTATGACACTAAACGCGCGTATGTGAACCGGACAAGGGACGTAATTGGGAGGCTTCTGGCTCCTTTAAGTACCTTGTTAAAGCATTCTGAAAGATTCGTTGTCATGTGACCAAACCTTCTTCCCTGTTCATCATACGCTATACTCCACTTCTCCTTCGGGATTCTATCAATCCATGCTGCTATTTGAGGGCTTGCTTCTTTAAATGTTTGTAATCCGGCATCGAAATCTAAGCGCGAGGTTGTATAAGCTGCACATACAAACACGATGTAAAGAACAACACATACGATGAATATGGTAACGACATGTAAAAACATTGTGTTGCAGGCTGATAGACATACCTAATTTCTTCAATTGCTTCTTCAACATGACGTTGTTGAATCTGTGATTAAAATTACTCGCCAAATGCCGAATGCAATACACATGGTACGCCCTTGGTGGATTCCATCCTAGTTCGACATTGTTTACCGCGGCAATTATGCCAGCATGTCGATCTGAAATAAGACAAATTTCATCTTTTTGCGTAACGTGTATACGAATGAGTGCTAAAAACCATGACCAATTGTCGATATTCTCCGCGGAAACAATCGCAAATGCAATAGGAAGGACGTAATTGTTTCCGTCAACTGATGTTGCAATGAGCAGTGTTCCCCTATATTTCCCATACAAATGGGTTCCGTCGATGCTTATAACTGGTTTGCAATAATTAAAAGCATCGCAGCACTGTTTGAATGTCCACAACACCCTATTGAACACCTTAGCACTTGCATCTAGTTGACCATCAATTAAATGGTCGTGCAAATCCAGCTTGTATGCAGACCCAGGAGAAAAATGTAACATGTAACCCAACCACCTTGGCAAAAACGCATAAGACTCATCCCAATCTCCAAAAATATGAACAATGGCCTTTTGCTTTGCCTTCCATGCCTTCGTGTATGATATATGAAATCCCAACGTTGTTGCTATCCTTTCTTGAATCAACCCAATTTTAACACTGGGATCCTCCCTAATCATTTCTGCATTTCGTCAAACAATCCTACATTAATAAATAATTTCATCAATAATCGGACTTCCATTTAAAATATTTAACATACCTAAGATCAACGAACATATGACATTTGAGTCAAGTTGCTTGTGATCTTGAGATAGATTCTGACCGACGCATGTGTGTAGGTTGTTCCATATGCCTACAACCCATTCGGTGCCACCTTTTTTTTTATATGCCCTCATCCTCCATGGGCAACCATCCACATGATTTTCACAAACCATAATAAGTCTTTTCGTGTCACTTTTTTTTACAACCGTTGTGCGATGCTCAGCCATACAATATTGTTTTATTGCCAATTGAACATCCCACTTGCTGTCAAACACCTGGTCCTTATATAGCTCCTGTCCTATCTGCCAGTTAGGTATTCGCACTCCTTGCATATCCTCAGTCTCCTGGTCTGGGTATTCCCAATTAATATTCGTGTAATGACTAATGTCTGACCAAAATGGAACATTGCCCCCCCTATATTATGCGACATTAGCCACATTGTTCACAAACCTGCAAAAAAAACTTAACACTATTGACAACAAAACAATTTTAATCCATACCTACAACGGGAGGCTGCTCCTGCATTCCCACATTGCCCGGAGAAGGAATTCGAATAGCACGATTGAAATCACCATCTACGTCGGTATTTGATGAGTCACTGTCTGGAACAACACCTTCATCCACCTCTTCCTCAGAAGTATCCGTAGGCCAAGATGGGTCGTAGGCAGCCACCATTTCATTCTCCTCTGCTTGACTTGGTGGTGCTGGTGTGTCCGATATATCCCTATGTCCATAATCCATTTCTTGGGTTTGTTGGGTTGGTACTGGTGGAGATAGGGATACATCTCTGTCTTCGGGATTCACCTGTGGCTCTCTATTGATGTCAATGGAACCCGTAGGTTAGACACATTGTTGACTGCTTGATTGACCACCACAGTTTAATTCTGCATACAGTTCGATAAATCTAGGATTTTCTCCATCGGATATGCATGCGTCAGTAACTAACGCTACATCGTCATCATCTACAATATCTACAGCAACCCACTGCACCGGGTTGCCCGATGCACATCTAGCAGTCAATCGAGAGACACATTGTCCGCGTTGTAGTCTCAACTTCTTGTAAATCATTTTCATTAGATCACGGTGGCTGCATCCTGGGGGCATGCGAAACATTTTACTTTCTCCTTCAAAAATTTGACCATTAGGTCCAAAATATCTACTCCCATTATAATACACAATCGTGATTATACCATTTCTACTATTACTCATTTTGCCGTAAAAAACTCAAAAATAACAGAACAATATGTCTTCTAGACTGAAGAATAAAAAACAAAAATAATAGAAGATGGCTACTGATGTAAAAATAACAGATGTAAATAGGACTATATTCCCTATGATATATAGGAAAATATATCACCTATCTCGTTGTGCCAAACTATTTTAACATGACTATTAACGTAAAAAAAAATTGTAAATAGCACTATATTCCCTATACTATATAGGAAAATATATCAACTATTTCGTTGTGCCAAACTATTTTCGTTTCAAAAATCACAAAGAAAAGAAACACCTGAAAATTTAAAAAAAAATATAAAATGACTACTTATGTAAAAAAAAAGAGTCTAAATATGACTATTTTTTTGGCCCAAAATATTTCAGTTTCAAAAATCACAAAACAAAAAACACAATATATATCAACTCATGTAAAATTCAAATACAACTAACACACAATTTTCAAAAACCAATGCTAGATAATATTCTTCGAATGCAATGTTTGTGTAGCTGAGGGGGGTATTTATAGATCTATGAACACTAAATTCGCTAATGGGTAGAGCTAAATATTTCACATACTCCGCAGCTCATCCCACCAAATTCAAAGGATAACTGTACCTAGTTAGCTATAAGGGTTAACGGATTAAACATAGTTAGCTACAAGGCCCAGCTAACTTGTCACGTCAGAACTAAGTTAGCTACAAGGCCCAGCTAACTTGTCAACGTCAGAACTAAGTTAGCTACTATGCCTAGCGGAATATGCACCTACTTAGCTAGGAAGCCCAGCGAATTTCTCTTCCCTGTGCCATGTCAGACACATACTTAGCTATTAGATGTAGCTGATTAGGTTGGCCAGTAATTGAGTGCCAACTCAGCCATAGAAATCCGCTGGACAGGCTTGCGATTTTCACACCGTGGCAGTTTGGCAATTTTTTTACATGGTCTGGCACTTTGCCTAAATTTATGCACAGATGTGGCAGTTTGAAAGATGTCTCCATATGTGTTACATTGCTCAATCTTCTTTTGAGTGAATTGTTTGACCTATGATATATAAAGAAAGAAAGGCACCGGCTAACGTGCCCAAATGTGGGAAAGTAACAACCATGATCTGTGTTGTTTTTAATCGCAGGTTTAGCTTTTTTCACTGTTACCTTATATGTATGTTGGATAACTTCTATTTAAAATAAATAAATAATCCACGTGGACGGAAAAGTTTGCATTCCTAAAGCTTTTTCCTGACTACCTCCGAAAAGTAGACGTTAGTTGTTGGCTGCCCGAGGCTAAGTCCTGACTTGTCACGTCGCACTCCTTCGCTATGTAAACCCAAAGGCCCCCAACAATCAATTTCTTCTCTATTGTTAATTTGTTACCGGTTTTTTTTTTTTGTTGCTATTATTACAGTTTTTCTAGAACAAACGTTTATTATGTTTAATAATTTAAAAATTGAAATTTGTCTACGTAAAATATATTTTTAAAATTTTTCTTTAAAAAAGTTTTATTTTGAATCCAATTATTACACAATTTAAATTCTGTTGTTGACTTATTTTGTGATAATTTAAAGCTACATATTTTAAATTAACTAATTTATTTAAAAATAATTTATAAATAATCTATTTCTCTTTGGGTATAATAAATATATATATTTTTCATTATTTTATTTAATATTAACTACATCATAACATTATTTACCTCTAATTTCATAGATGAATTGAGAAAAGTAACAGAAAATTTACATAGAGATGAAAATATAGATTTCAATAATATGTATTATTCATTTTACTGATGTTAATGTTTTTTCCATAACTGATGTTGTGTATGTGCTAAAAAATTTAATTATTAACATTAATTAATTATTATATAACTTTGATAATTTTTTTGTTGCAATAGAAAATATGGGTAAAAAATAATATATTTTATTATTGACAAAAATATATTATAATATATATAAATTTAAAGTAATATATATTAGATTTTACATAGTCATTTTAAATCATATGAGACTTAGTTTTAAATCATTTTAAATTAGATTTTACTAAATTTTCAATAACTAATAGTTTGATCTCAATTAATTAAAATAGGTAACCATTATTAAAAAATTATAACAGACAAGTATTAGAAAAATTCAATAACCATTATTTTGATCTCATTAACGATTAAAAGAGATAATAAATTTAAAATAGTTTTCTAAAATGTACAACATGATTAAGAAAAATAATCTCATATATACAAGTATTATAAAAACCAACTTTTAAAATCAAATTTATGAAAAGATTTAATAGAAAAAATATTTTTTATAATCAAATTCATATACAAATTTAATATATTCAATGACAGTAGCTAAATCAAACCTAACAAGATTTATAATGATTTAAATTTGTATTAAAAAAATGATGAGGCGTCATATTCTATGTTGCAGTGGCTTTTATTTCACTACTACACAAGGCGTTTTCTTAGATGATTGTATATCCCTTTCTAAGATGGTTGTGACTGTTTTTGTATCGAACATTGTTGAAAGTTCTCACTTTCGACAATGATTATAAAACTGTATTTGTAGTGCTCATTTTCTAAGACGGTTCCTCAAAAATTTCATAGAAACAATACATGTATATTTCAAAATGGAAGGTTCAAAGCTAGGAGCCTAAGACATCCCATCCCAGAATATAAGGTAGCTAGTTTACCACACATGTCATCTCAAGCATAGAAAAAGGTTTTTTTTTTTATAGAAACAGTAAAATATCAAAAGACTAGAATCTAGATATCAAACCATCATTTGATCAACAAGGTGATAAATACTAAACAAATTTTTAAAATAGTCAAAGAAACAATTCATTAACTACTAATTGGCAACAGAATATGCTAAATAAGTTTCAACTTTGTGTAATCTTAGTTAAAGTCATATGCTTTCAGGTGACACGGTAATATTGGCATATTCAAAGGTTTAGTGTATTAGTGTTAAAGAGCATGATAATCATATAATTAAGGAAACAAATAACCATTATATTTTTCTTAGACGAGAAAAAGAACTATATAATTTTCTCATTTTGTAGACTATTAACAAGATTACTATGATTATTGAATTAAAATATAAACAACTCCTTTCCCTAGATAAAATGATAAATAGATCATAATCAAGATAAATAGAAAATTAAAAAGTAAAAATCCCCTCATAGAATTTGAACTAACAAAACTGATTTGTAAGAAGAGGACTACTCAATCTTTATAAGGACTATATTGGTCATATTTCTCAACACACACCCCCTCACTCCGAGAATAAAGAAAGAAAAGTTTACAAATATGTTCAATATTTAAAATAGCTAAGAAAGCTTGGAACACATGTCAACAAAAGTTAACAATGGTCAAGAGTATACTTAACAGTGAGAAGGTGCACTAGGGAAACCCATATGTCATTGAGTATATGTGATAATGTTATTTTCATTTTTATGCGTCATGGGAGGTACTTGGCAAGCTTTTAGTAAAGCAGAGTGTGTTTGATCAGATGCATACATCACAAGCTTAGGAAGGGCACTCCTTCCAACCCTCCTTAAGATCTTGTCACGGACAGCTAATAAGACAACTAGTACAACTTCACTTCCAGTTCCCTATATAACTCCACCACCTTTCCCTGCAATAAAATCACATCCAATGTTCCAAAGGTTTACATATAGTATTTGAGTTATTTTATTAAATAAATGATTCTCTGGCTATTTATTTTATACACATGCTTAAACAAACAAAAGCTGCCTAAATTTGTAGTCTTTATATATATTGTGTTCCATTTTAGAATCCTTGTGATTTTCCAAATGAGCCACAACCAATCAAGACCAACACCAACAAATATGTCCATAAAAGAAACAACACGAGCAAATTACCTAATGCATTCTGTTCAGGGGCCTACAAAACCAATTGATAATATACTTAGTTCATCTTGATTCTTGACATGATAATTTATGAACCTTCAAGTATAAAAAAATATTTACCTTGTAACATTGGGGTGCCACGATAAATACACAAACAGTGAGATAACCATTGGTTAGTCCCAAGAAAGACACAAGCAGGATCATCCATCCTTGGTCACCATATTTTGCTGTGAAGTAAAATGCTGGGATCAACAGGAATCTAGAAAGCACTGCAATGAGTAAGCCTTTTTTTGGATTCCAACTTTAGGCATTTGATGAGGGGAATATATCTAGATATTAGATCCAATAGGTTGGACATTGCAATCAAAAAAAGTGGGTACCTAAAAGAATACTAAACCAGATGATGAGTCATGTGAAAACACACTTAGATGACCAAAAGATGTGGAATTAATATATAAACTCTTACCATGTTTCTAGCTGGTGAGATCCAATATTTTCATATAACAATCCAGGGAAAATTGACAGTATTTTCATATAACAATTACCATCCTTCCTATTAGCCTATCCATAATCCTAGATAAAGATGTTTCATCTACTTTCCAGGTGTATAATAATTTATCAAAATTATAGAATACATGAGCAATAAAGAAATTATGAGGAAGACCAACTTGGATGAACTCAGGACACATAAAAGACAAATCTCTAACCATGCTACCTTGGACATAAGCATCTGCGACTTCAAAACATGCAGAAAATGCACATAAACCAATGTAAGGTCTAATGAGCATCTGATTCCATCGCAGGTGACTCAAATTCTGACCTTCTTGTTCTTGAGCCAATCCATCTTCATCTTCACCTTGATGTTCATCTGAATCTCCACGGGGAAACCTCTCTTCATCTTTAGGCCCAATCTCAGGCTAGTCAACGAGTCCATGTCCAGATCTTGTGACCCCGACAGCACCACTCAGAGGCTCGTCTGGTTGTTCTTGTCTGAAGTAAACATCGCAACGGAACTATTCCCGATGGGGACAGAGTTAGAGAACACTGTCATGGAACACAGGTCATAGAAGGCAAGGTGGTTTGTAAGGGTTCTTCGCGATGAGAGTGAGGTTAAAGAGCGCGGTGAAGAGGGTGAGGATGGTCCAAAAGCAGCAGAAGTAACAGAAGTGACGGTGGGAGTGTTGGCTGCTATGGCAGTAGTGCGATTGCAACTAGTAAAATTGACGGTTCGGGTTGTAGAGTTGAGATTTACCAGGTCCGGGATTGCCGTTAGTGGCGGCCGTACCATTTTCGTTGGGTTTGGAGGCTGGGTCAGACATTTTGATTAAATAAAAATAAGAGAGGTGAGGAAGTTGAGTACTACTAAGGATGAGGCCGGTGGTTTCATCGACCTCGAGGGAGTTGTTGGTGATGTCGTCGACGTCAATGACGACGGTAGAGAGGACGACTGTGCGACCGTGTCGAGCATGCTGTGCAGAGGGGTTGCCTTGGTCCCTCTCACAAATTTTTCGGAAGCCTATAGGAAAAGTTAGAGAGTGAGAGGGAGACATAAAATATAAAAACAAGTGAAAAGTCTTCTAAGACAGTTTTGAAAATATCGTCTTAAAATCACATATAACTAAAACGGTTTTTGAAAAACTGTCATGGAATGGAATCAATTCTAAGACGATTTTGCGAAAATCGTCTTAGAATGGTAGTTTCTAAGATGGTTTTCACAAATCGATTGCCACCACGTTTCTTTCTAAAATAGTTTTTGATTAACGGACATTAAATCAATGTCGTAAAAAGTGATTTTTCTAATAGTGTTTGGTATTATACATAAGTAAATAGGAAGAGTGAATAATGGAATAGGGTTTTTTCATGGTGGGTTCTCAGGGTGCTATTGGTTCACGGAAAGAGTCATCGGACAGGGACAGGGACGACAAAACGGAACCATGGTGAAATCTCTCTTCATAGAAAAAGTCTTTGGTAATAAACAATGTCCACCACCAAGGGTAAGGATAGATTTTTTCAAAGAGCAGCTAGCTCACATTGAATGTGAGGATGGTAACCCAATGAAACCAATGGTACACATCAAGGACTCTGTCTTTGAAGGCCTATGTGCACCATGGGAGGATGCCTTGGTTGTTAAACTGTTGGAAAAACGTGTTTCCTTCAATGTTCTGAACAAAAGATTGCCAAGAATATGGAAGCTTTAGGTAGGTTTTGATCTGCTTGACATTTGGAATGGATACTACATGGTCAATTTTGACATAGCAGTGGATCGTACGAGGGTGATCGAGGGGGTCCTTGGATGCTTTTTGATCATTATTTGACAGTTCAAACTTGGTCTTCTACAATGAAAGCATTTTGATGGCATTAGCCACTACGGTGGGGCAACCCGTAAAGGTTAATGTCAATACAAAGGATATCAGGAGAGGGCAATTTTCCAGAGTATGTGTTGAGTTTGATCTCAACAAGCCAGTTGTTGGGAGAGTGTGGTTTCATGGTCATTCGTACAAGATAGAATATGAGGGCTTGCATAGGATATGTGCCACTTGTGGATGTTATGGTCACTTAGTTTGAGAGTGCACAGTCCCATCATTGGCGCCAATGACTACGGTGACCTAGTCAGCTACACAGGAGCAACCTCAGGCATGTGCTTCCAATGCCATGCAATTCCTAGCACAAGCAACGCCGATGACTCAACTATTAATGTTATCTCGCAAAATCAGGCAGATTCTAGCATTAATGAGGAAACTAATGGGGCAACAAAATCATATTTGAATGATCTTCTTTATGGTGATTGGATGGTGGTTAAAAGAAGAAACAAAAAGAATATTCCATTGAAGAATATCAAGGATATTAATGTTCACAATCATTTGTCTCCTTTAAATGGGGGGAGTCAAAGGTTCGCTTGGGGCAAAAAATGACCTTTCTTGGAGTCAACATCGACAAGCAAGACAACCTACGTGCGAGGCCTAATACAACAACCAAGCCAAAATATTCGTCCAAAAAAAAATGATCTCGAAAAGACCATGAGCACATGTTGGACCATCCAAACTCAAGCGTTAGGCCCCCATGTAGGTTACTCACAATTCCCAACCTTCTTCCTCCCATATTTCCAACTCTTCTACTGGTTTACCGTCAAATGGGTTAGAATTAAAGGTTGGGGCAAAATCATGTTTGAATCTTGCAATGGTGGCACTAGATCAGTATGCCTTGCAACTGAATGATGAAGATGTTGATCATACAACGGACATGGAAGTATCCCTGATTTCCCCTATAGACGACATGGGAGAGGTCGTCCCACATCCCTTCGCATAGGGCTCTCTGCCCTACCCCCCATTGCATTTGTATTCCATGGAGTTGTTTTACGACCTTACCTTTTTGTCCTAGAATATACGTGGTGCAATGAGAACTTGCACCTAGAGACATATCTGGAATATGGGCTCTCTCAAGGATGGAAGATGTCTCATTCACCTTGGTGGATTCTTGCCCTCAAGCCATTACCTTTGCCTTGGAACGATGTAATTCATCATCGTGATGCTCAGTTATCTACTTTTCACCCAACCATATGGTCCATACTGCCTTCTGGGACTATCTTGTCGCACTTGGCCAATCCATCACTGGTCCATGGTTGGCAATAGGTGATCTCAATGAGATAC
This sequence comes from Glycine latifolia, assembly GCA_013407115.1. Lineage (NCBI taxonomy): Eukaryota > Viridiplantae > Streptophyta > Magnoliopsida > Fabales > Fabaceae > Glycine > Glycine latifolia. The sequence goes on along the minus strand of CM023952.1, from coordinate 15,990,084 downwards.
TCCTCTCCAAGAAAGTAATTGGTGGTTCTTTCTCTATCACTCATGCTGCTATGTTTTTGAATGTGCTTAATCAATGTGCATAGTAATTGGTGGGGTTTTCAATTGGAGACGAAATGGCCCTAATGGCCAACGTGTTCTGAAAAAACTTGATTGTTGTCTCTCCTATGTTGATTGGTGACTAGTTTTCCCTCATGCTTTTGTTGAACTTTTTCATCCTCATAATTCTGACCTTAATCAAATTCTTCTGAGTTGTTGTAAGGCTAGGAGCATGAAAAAGAGTCTCTTTCATTTCCAGGCAGCATGATTCACCCGCTCGGATTACCCCGCCATTGTTACATCTACATGGAAGAAGTGTGAATGTGTTTGTCAAACTTCACAATGTAAAGGAGGACTCAATGAAACTCAATGCTGACACATTTGGCAACATTTTCAAGAGGAAAAGGCAGCTTGCTGCTCGTATTAAGGAGGTCCGTAGAGAAATCGAGCATCAAGTCTCCTCTAATCTTTTGTGATTAGAGAAAGAGTTATAGGAAAATTACAATGAAACTCTAGCCTAAGAGGAAATTCTTTGGTTCCAAAAATAGTGCGAGAAATGGATTAAATTTGGCAATAAAAATACCAAGTTTTTCCACACTTAAGCAATGATCAGAAGGAGAAAGAATATGGTTGCAAGCCTTATGATTGATGGGATTTGGTGCTCAAATTATGACGTGCTGAAAAGGGAAGCCTTGAAGTACTTCAAAGACCTTTTCCAATGCCCAAGTGATTGTGATCTTACGAGCTTGGTGCTTCACTCTATCCCCTTCATTTGCCTAAAAATGCACCCATGACTTATCATAGCCAGTCACTATGGATGAGACTCGTTTGGCACTATGCATATGCTAGCCACTCCTTTGACTCAAAACATAATGGGCATAATTCATGGCACTTATCTTTACAATGCTATCAAAGACTGTCTTATTTGGAGTGAGTCTCGAACTGGGAAATACACAGCCAACTCTACCTACAAGTGGCTCCCTAAAGAACATAGCACCCCAAATATCGCTACTGGTCACAAACCCTAGATGTGGTCCTTAAAGCTCCCAAAAAACATCAAACACTTTTCATGACTTTCTTATATTAATTGTTTACCTACTAACATGTTTCAAGAGAGCAGGGCCAACTCATTGCCATTTCGTGCTAGTTCATTTAGAGGTACAAGAATGATACAATATTCAATGACAAAGAACGGTCCTCCTAGTTCATCATCAACAAAATTCATGCTTCCTACCATGAAATTCAACAAGCGTTTCCAAACACTGCCGGCACTAAACAACTAAGGTTGGTGTCGTGGTTCCCTCCCCAGGGCAACTTCATCAAAATAAACAATGATGGTAGTTCTCGTGGTTATCCAAGTCAAGCGGGATATGATGGTCTCCTTCGTGATTCCAGTGGGCAATATCTATCAAGATTCTTTGGGTCATGTGGCCTCTACACTTCTCTTGCGACAAAACTTCATGCAAATTTTAAGGGCATTCGAGTTTCTTGGCAGCTAGGATATCGCAAAATCATATGTGAATCAGATTCAAAATTTGCTATCAACCTTGTGTTGAAAGTTACCTCTACAACTCATCATCATACACCTCTTCTTCATGCTATTCATGCTTGGCTCAACAGCACATGAAGCATCACCCTTCAACACACCTTGCGTGAAGGCAATGTGTGTTCTAATTGGCTAGCAAACCATGGTTCCTCCGGTGATGTTGATTGCACCATTCTCTCAACGCCCCCCTCCCTTTGAGCTTAGCAGCCTGTTTCTAGCAGATGAAATGGACATCTCCTTCATTAGACCTTAGTTTTTCCCGCTGTTATGTATTCCTAATGATAAAAAAAAACATAAGATAATATGAAGGTAGTATAACACAATTGGTTAAGTAGAGTGTGTGAGTTATTGTAAATTTTTTTATAATTATGGGTATAAAAAATGTTACTTTTATTGTCCTTTAATTTATTTTTTTTATGTTCAATTTGACTATCTTATTATTTTAAAGTAAAGGTCTTGTGTTTTTTAAAAGTGGTTCAATTAGGTCTTTCATTTTTAAAAGGTTCAATTAAGTCTTTTATTTTTTTAAAATTGTGTTCAATTTGGTCCTCTTTAAAATATATTTTTGACTTTTCTTTAAAAAAATAAGAGCAGAAGAAAGAGAAATGAGATCACAATTGAACACTTTTTTTTTTAAAAAAAAATAAAGGATCTAATTGAACATTTTAAAAATAATTTTTTCAAAAACACAGAATACATGAACCTTAAATAATAAAGGACCAAATCAAACCTAAAACATAAATTAAAGGACAAAAATGTAATTAAGAAAAAATAAGATAATTTGAAACATAAAATTTGTAATTTTACAACTCAATTTAAATATCACTAGAATGTCAATTAAATATTAGTCAAGTGTGAAAGTTTATGTACTAATAAGATCTATACAAGAATTTAGAATGCCCAAAAAATAATAATAAAAATATAAATTACATACCTCTTGAAGATACTACCTAGAGCAACTACGGAAACACGGGCACAAGCCTTTATGTCGGAAAAAGGAACTTCCTCTTTAGCTTTCGTCTTTTGCATATTAACTCTTGGATGGAACAATAAGTCATCATAGAGGACTTAGGTCAAGTGAAGATCCTACCCTTCTTTAAATAGACAGAACCATTATGGATATTAAGCCTACTAGACCCTACACAGAAACTTAATGCATTTGCCTATTGGGCTTGACCCAATAAACATATAAACACATGTTGATTCCCAAAGCTAAAATTAGATAACTTAATTAAAATTAGGCTCATATGAAAGAATATATTAGGTTATATATTTAACTCATATTTAATAAACAAAATACACTAATTAGTAGAAGGTGAATATAAAATAATAGTACATACACCGTGCTATAAATACAACATGTGTCATGTTTGAGTTCAATTGTAGAGCTGAAGTCCTATATTGAGTAAAAATGGGCAAGTTGAGCAACATAGAAGTGAGAAAGACCAACAAAATTGAGTAGAAGTGAAGTCTCACATTGAATAGAAATGGACAAGTTGAGCAACAGATAAGTCAGGAAGACCCACAAACTTGATGCCTTAAGATTTTGGGTTAAAATGTGGCATCAAGTTCACTTGTGTGGTGTTCTCATGACTCATTAATGAAGATCTCCCTGATAATTTTATCCCTGCAGGATTCTCAATTTGTGCTTTTACCCCTCACTATATGATTTATTCAAAAAAGTGTATACATTGATTTAAAAATTAAATGGATTCACACAAGTTTTTGTTGATTTCTTCGATGCAATGGTTGCTTCTTTTATGTGCCACAAAAGACAAATTTTGTAAGATTCTCTAACACATGAAAAATAAATGTGTTTGAATCAATCAAATTTAGAGTGTTGATTACTTTGGTGCAACCTAGGTTTGCTTCTTTTGTTTTCCATAAAAGGCAAACTCCATAAGATTACTTGATGCATCAATAGTGAAGGTGTTTGAATCAGTGAGATATAGTGTGTTGATTTCTTCCATGCAATCTCAATCACTCCTTTTGTCTTTCACAAAAGATAAACTCTGAAATATTCTCTAATGCGTGAATAGTAAATGAATTTGAATCGATGAGATTTGATACATTGATTTCTTTGGTGCAACCTCGATTGCTCTTTTTGTTTGCCGCAAAAGACGAACTATGAAAGATTCTCTTACAAATAAATAATAAACGCATTTGAATCGATGAAAAAAAACAAAACTAATTGGGAGGAAATTTTAAAAAGGGAATTTTAGGGAGAAAAAATTGAAAGAAGTTACAGGGACTAGATATGAATAAAGTGACATATTTGTATACACATATTAAAAAATAGTCTTAAAGATGTTGTACAAAATTAAATTAAAATTAAGACAAAATAAAATAAGTAAGAATGAATTAGTTAAAAGATTTACGTAGGTCAAGAGTATAGTTAAAGTCATGCATGCTCTTCATAGTGGCTTCAAACATTGTCTAGGGTATGACCAATGTCCAGCTTGGTCATATCGAGTCACTATTGCCCGTTATTTGTATATGATATCATATGTGCATGTTTGTGATTTTTACCTCAAGGTGGTTAACATTTGTGCAACTGACATTTGAGATCTTAATCAATTATAAGTTTCCTTAACTATTTAAGCATAAGACCAAATTCCTACAATTGATGTCTCTCGTGGTAATATGGGTTATGTGTTTACTAGGCCCATTCCAACCCCTAACCTTGATTTGATGGGCATTGATGTGGAGATGTAACAATTTTTTTAAAATAAGGTTAACTTATTTTTAACAAATATATGAAAATTAATTTATCAAATATTTTTTTATTACAAATTAGTTTTAAATTACATACTTAATAAAATCCTTGCGACTTAGCAGATCCATTAGGCTTATAAATACTTTAGGCCTTATTTGAGATGATTTTTAGTTTTGAGTTTTAATTTTTTTAAAAACAACAATATGTTTTAGTTTTCGTTTCAATTTTTTAAAAAAATATATTTTTTTAAATGTGATTAATTTCAAAATAAATTCATTTTGGGTTTTCATATCATGTTAAAATAGTTTAGGAGTTCTTTTGTGTGATGATGACAACGATGGTGAAGGTGATGGCAATGTGAAAATTTTAAATAAAAATATTTTTAAATGATGCAAATCCACTCACCTACTACCCACGTCTCTAGTACATGTCCACTCCACAAGTGTCACATATGCAAGGGTATTGTGTGTGTGCCCCACACGTATTTGGCAAAGGACAAGCGAAACACTTGCCTTCAATGCATTCACCAACGGTCAGATAAGGGCTAAGTTGTCCAACATGGATAAGTCACTATATTATCTACAAGTTACAAATTATCTATAATGTACACATTATCTATAACATGCAATTATCTGTTAGTCATTATTTACAGACTAATAATTATCTGCATGGGTTGTTACACTACTGTAACAACCCCGACATACAAGGACCCGAGGCTCCCATTCACTCTATAAATACCAAGTTTCGTCTAACCCTTTGGGTACATTGACATTGACTCATACGGATACGTAGACCGATACATAGACTCATCCTTATACATATGCATTCTCATTCTCACATAATTGATGTACTTACTTGAGCATTAGAGTCTTCTCCTTTGTTTTTGTTGGGGATAAGTGGTGCGCTGCACTTCACCCAACGAACAACCAGGGAGTCTCAGACTCAACCCTCAGACAATCAAACAATGAAAAATATGCGGAAACGTGAATAAACAAATGCGAGGAAGAGCAGGAGAGAAAAACAACACAATATAGCTTAACGTGGGAGAAAACCTGCAATAGGAAAACCCACGGGACCTTGTCCAGAAACAATCTACTATCAATAATAATGGTTACAAACACTCAACAGCCTCTAGTTGGAGTCACGCTCAGCCTCACCAACAATGGAGGGAACTCTCTCTCTACAAGGGTTGCTCACTCAACCTCTCGGAGACTCTTACATGAAGCTCACTCTTCTCTGTGCTCTAAACTTCTGCAACTTCAGTCACCATCCTCCATCTATAAATGCTGTATTTATAGAGAGGAATTAGGTTTAGGGATTTCTGTTCCCTAAACGTGGAATGGGCCGAGGTCAACTCCCTCGGGAAATGGGCCCAAGTCAAACTTTCCCCTTTCCAGCACCTGGGGATTTGGGCCAAGCATTAAACGGAAACTTATCCAACAAATCTCCCCCTTCTGTTTCAATGCATCACAATTGGCAACCTGGCATAGTCCGATCTTCCACTAAGGTCCGGGGTCTTCACTCTACAACCCGGCCTTCTTATCTCGGCTTCATCATGCCAAGTTCCTGAGCCCGGTTCCTTCACAGCAATCTTCAAACTTCATTGCTGGCGCCGGCTTCGTCATCATGTCAGACCAATTCTGACTTGTGTGCACCTTCCCAAGTGTGAGCTTTCCACCCTCTACCGCATCCCGGATCCAGTGATACCTTACATCAATGTGCTTGGTGCGGGAGTGATATGTGGAGTTCCTCGCCAAGTGAATGGCGCTCTGATTGTCACACTTCAGCTCGTACTTGTCCTGATCATGGCCGAGCTCCTGGAGAAAACTCTTCATCCATAGCAGCTCTTTGCACGCCTCGGTAGCGGCTATGTACTCGGCCTCAGTAGTCGATAGTGCCACACACTTCTGCAGTCTTGACTGCCACGAGATTGCCCCTCCAGCAAAGGTCATCAAATATCCCGTCGTCGACTTCCTCGAGTCGGAATCTCCCCCTAAATCAGCATCCTAGTAACCTTGCAAACCGACCTCGCCTTCTCCAAATCGAAGACACAACTTGGTTGTACCTCGGAGGTATCTGAAGATCCACTTCACTGCTTCCCAGTGCTCTCTGCTGGGGTTCGAAAGATACTGGCTTACCACTCCAACTGCATACGCCAGGTCAGATTTGGTGCAAACCATTGCATACATCAACCTTCCAACTGCAGATTGGTATGGGATCTTCTCCATTTCCTCTCTGTCTTCATCTGATCTCAGACATTGTCTCTCATTCAGCTTCAAATGTCCGGCCAAGGGGGTGCTTACTGTCTTGGCTTTGTCCATGTTGAATCTCTTCAAGATCTTCTCAACATATTTCTCCTGACTTAGCCATAGTAGCTTCTTCTTTCTATCCCAGATGATCTTCATCCCAAGGATCTGCTTTGCTGGACCGAGGTCCTTCATTGCGAAGGACAATCTCAACGCCTCCTTCAGGGTGGAAATCTTCACCTTGTCTTGTACTACTATCAACATGTCATCCACGTATAGTAGCAAGATCAAGAAGTCGCCGGTCTCATACCTCTTCACAAAAACACAGTGGTCGGCATCCGTCTTCATGAACCTATGGTCTGTCATGAAGGAATCAAACTTCTTGTACCACTGTCGAGGTGCTTGCTCCAAGCCGTAGAGACTCTTCTTCAGTCGGCATACCATGCCTTCACATCCTAGAGCCTCAAACCCTTCAGGTTGCTCCATGAAGATCTTTTCCTCCAGCTCACCGTGAAAAAAATGTCGTTTTCACATCCATCTGCTTTACCTCCAGGTCCATTGTAGCTATCATTGCTAACACAATCCGGACCGAGGTCATCTTCACAATAGGAGAGAAATCTCATCAAAGTCTATCCCCTTCTTCTGGTTGCAGCCTTTCACTACAATCCAGGCTTTGAATCTCGGCCTTTTGCCGTTCTCCTCCTGCTTGATCTTATACACCCACTTGTTCTTCAGAGCTTGCCTTCCCTTGGGTAGCTCGGTCAGCTCATACGTCTGATTTTCATGCAAAGATCTCATCTCATCCTACATGGCCTTCTCCCATTCACCACTTTCTGGACTCTCCACCACCTCATCATAACTCTGAGGTTCACCTTCCTCAGCAATTATGGTATATTCATCAGGTGGATACCTTGTAGAAGGTCTTCTTTCTCTAGTGGGGTATCTCGGTTGTTCTTCTTCTTCACCATCATAACCCGGTTCTTCACTTTCATCCCGGATCCCAGTATCATCGGCTTCTTGCTGGTCATCATCTTCAACATCGTCTTCAACGATTTCATCATTGGTTTCTCCCCTTCCTTCTGCATGCACATGAGGGACGAGTTCTTCACTTCGGTCAGTAACCCGGACTTGGGGCTTCGAGATGTCATGAATGGTCTCATCCTCGTGGAAGACTACATCTCGGCTTCTCACAATCCTCTTGTTGATTAGATCCCATAGTCTGAAACCAAACTCGGTTTTCGACGAACCGAGGTATATGCACTCATTCGTCTTATCATCTAGCTTTGCCCTTTCATCTTTAGGGACATGCACGAAGGCTTGGCATCCGAACACCCTCAGGTGATCATAGGTCGCTCTCCGACCCGTCCAGATTTCTTTTGGAATCTCTCCATTCAGCGGTCGTGATGGTGAGAGATTTATCAGATTGACCGCAGTTCTCACTGCCTCTCCCCAATATGCCTTTGACAACCCTGCGTTGGAAAGCATACTTCGGACCTTCTCCTCGATAGTCCGGTTCATCCTCTCAGCTAGCCCATTCAACTGAGGTGTCTTGGGTGGCGTCTTCTCCAATTTGATCCCGGCTTCTCTACAGTAAGCTTCAAAGGGACCACGATACTCACCAGCATTGTCTGATCTGACCACCTTCAATCTTTTTCCAGTCTCCCTTTCCACCATGGCGTGGAATTCCTTAAACGATTGGAGAACCTGGTCCTTAGTCTTCATAAGGTAAACCCACACTCTACGGGAGTGGTCATCAATGAAAGAGACAAAATATTGCGCTCCTCAAAGCGATCTCTCCGACATAGAGCAAACGTCAGTATGGACGAGGTCAAGTATGCACCTCCGTCTCCTGGGTTGATCCGGTCTCACAAACGAAACCCGGTGCTGCTTCCCAGCTAGGCAGTGCGAGCAACTCTCCAGCACTTGACCCTTCAACCCGGTCAATAGCTCTTTCTTCTCCAAAATTTCAAGTCCCTTCTCGCTCATGTGGCCAAGACGCTTGTGCTACAGCTCCAGACTTGAACCATCAAACACAGTATTGGCATCACCACCAATCATCCTCCCTTGCATCACATACAAGGAGCTTTCCTTCTTTCCTTTGGCCATCACCAAGTTACTCTTGGTCAGCTTCCATCTACAGCCCTCAAAGTTGTTCACTATTCCGGCGTCATCAAGTTTTTCCACCGAGATTAGGTTCAAACGCATGTCAGGTACGTGCCTCACGTCCTTGAGCACGATCCGGCACCCTACTTCTGAGGTCAGGGTCACATCGTCGATACCAATAATCTTGCTGGTTACTTGATTCTCCATCTTCACAGCTCCATAATCTCCACTCCGGTAGGAGGAGAAAAACCTTCTGTGAGGGGTCACATGGAAAGAAGTGCTGAATCAACTATCCAGGTACAGTCATCGAAGGCAACATTCAAGGAATTATCCTCTCCGAGAATGAATATCTCGGGATTGGCACTAGCAACCACCGCCGTGGTGCTCTTTGCCTCTTTCTTCTTCTGCATGCTCTGGTCTGACTTCACAGAGCCATTCTGCTCATCTTTCTGCAGAATCCAGCAGTCAGTCTTCTTGTGTCCGGGCTTCCAGCAGTAGAAGCACTTCAGTTCACTCTTCGGTCTTGACTGATCTCGGGACCTATCCCGTCTTTCACGACCCCGGCTCTTGCTTCGAACCCGGTAGTTGGACTTACTCCTCTCAGCAATCTTGGCGTCAAACGTGCTGGTTACACCCCGTTCTCTTCTCCTGGCTTCTTCATTCAGGAGGCTGTCTGTCACGACATCCATCTCCAGTTTCCCTTCAGGAGCCGAGTTGCTCAACGTCACTACCAGAGTATCGCAGGTCTCTGGCAATGAACTCAGCAACAACAAAGCCTGCATCTCATTGTCAATTCTCATCTCGGCCTTGGACAATTGGTTCACAATACCTTTGTATGTGTTGAGGTGCTCAATCATGCTCATCCCGTCCCGGTACTCCAGCTTCACAAGCCGGCGGACGAGGTGTGCCTTGTTTCTAGGAGTCTTCTTCTGAATCATGGACTCCAACTTGTTCCACAACTCGTATGCATTCGTGAACTCGGACACATGCTCAAAAAGAGACTTGTCAATATACTTCCTGATCGTGGCCACTACCTTGCGACTCAGGATCTCCCACTCCTTGTCGGTCTTTCCTGTCGGTCTCTCATCAAGGACAATGGGCTCATGCAAATCCTTGCAATACAGATGATCTTCCATCATCGGCCTCCAGTAGGTGAAGTTGTCTGCGATCAACTTGAACATATCCCCATCATGGGTTATGCTACCACTGGTCTCCATCCTGTCTCCTTCCTCCTTCAGAACCCGTCGAACTCGGGCTTTGATACCACTTCTGTTGGGGATAAGTGGTGCGCTGCACTTCACCCAACGAACAACCAGGGAGTCTTAGACTCAACCCTCAGACAATCAAACAGTGAAAAATATGCGGAAACGTGAATAAACAAATGTGAGGAAGAGCAGGAGAGAAAAACAACACAAGATAACTTAACGTGGGAGAAAACCTGCAACATGAAAACCCACGGGACCTTGTCCAGAAACAATCCACTATCAATAATAATGGTTACAAACACTCAACAACCTTTAGCTGGAGTCACGCTCAACCTCACCAACAATGGAGGGAACTCTTTTTATAAGGGTTGCTTACTCAACCTCTCGGAGACTCTCACAGGAAGCTCACTCTTCTCTGTGCTCTAAACTTCTGCAACTTCAGTCACCATCCTCCATCTATAAATGCTGTATTTATAGAGAGGAATTAAGTTTAGGGATTTCTGTTCCCTAAACATGGAATGGGCCGAGGTCAACTCCCTCAGGAAAAGTCAAACTTTCCCCTTTCCAGCACCTGGGAATTTGGGCCAAGCGTTAAACGGAAACTTATCCAACAGTTTTGCATGTCCTCCTTTTAACAAAACTAACCCACTACTCGACGTGCAAGATCTGAAACTTATATTGGCCACGTCCATCCTAACGTGCACTACTTTTAGATTTTGACAAATACAAAAGCTAACTTCATTTTATATTGTTATTTTTAATATACTAACAACATATAACTTCATTATAAATCCTTAATGGAATTTTGAGCAAACAGAAATACTAGTCTTTTAAGTATTTGTTACAACTAATATATCGTGCTATAACTTAATAGTGCATGATTATGTTAATTAAGGGAAAAAATACTCACATCATAGAACTTAATAATTACTAACATAGCATATATTTTTTCTCATGGGACAAAGATAATACTAAACACGTATAATAGTATATCACATAAGTGTTGATGAAATATAAATTTTCTAGTAAAGATAAAATAATCAGTTATTTTAAGTACTTTTGATTTCAATAGTTTGCATTTAATATAAATAATTTGTATATCCTAAATTATTTAAAATATTGTTTATAAAATATAATATTATAGTATAAAATTAATATTTTTTTAATTTATAAGTATAGTTGTAAAATAATTGAATTATTTTATTATATCATATTTTAAAATTAAGAAAAATCATATCTTTTTTAATTTTTATACATAATAATTTTTTCTTAGAATTTTATAAATGTTTTAAATAACATAAGAAATACATGTGACATCATAGTCAATATATGTTCTCTGGTTAAATATTTTGTATGACTTTTTCTGGCATTTTAGAAAACTTAATTAGTTAATTATGTTTGTAAAGGAAAATTTTACTTTTATAAATACATTTATCTCAAACATACGTTAAAACAAAAATAACACACATGGATAAAAAAAACAAAAATAACTCGTGCTCTAACTTTTTTAGGTTCCATTAGATTGTGCAATTTTTTTCAAGTTCAACTATCTTTTCTAATTTTTTAAATTGACTAAATCTTATTTTGTTGTTCAAATTAAACTAAACAGTATTAAAAACATACTAACCGTATTCTACTTTATGATGATTTAAAATTGTCACTAATTATATATTTTGAATATTACAGTCTAATTTAAACGGTATGGTGAATTTGAACCAATTTTATTAATTAGAAGACTAAATTTAATCCCAAAAAACTTCAAAGACTAAATCAAGCCTTTAAAAATAGATTAGAGAGAAAAAATCAATAAAAAAATTATAACACTAATTGGATGGTTGAATATTACGCATGAAAATAGGAAAAATAATTTTTCTAAAAAAATAAAAATAATTTTTTTTCCTTTGAATCGTATGAAACTATGAATCATTGTTAAGGTGTTTTTCTCTTAATATTAAGTGTGTATTTGGCGAAACTTTTTTTTTTTTGGTTTGAAAGGAAAATTGATGTGAAAAGTATGAATTTACCACTGAATTATTTATTTACCAATGAATTATCCTGCAAAGTTCCACCATCAAATTGGTCGTCACACTACACACAGCTTAGACCGATTTCAACCGATGTTTGCACATTCCATGGCGTACACAACAAACAGCAAACGATCAATTGCGTAGCTACATCAATAGGCGAATATTATACCTTTCCACTGACTTAAATGAACCAGAGGCTCAAAAATCAAACAAAAAATGCCGACAACCACTCTGGCTAAGCAACTTCAGCTATCAAAGGGGAACAAATAATGGTAAAGCCCTTACAACAGAAGAGAAACACCTTCTTCAACTTTAGGAATGCAACTCAAAACACATCGTTCGACGCACTCCGACCATTACTATCTGGTCAGAACAACAGTGACCAATGTACACTTTTCAGACCACCAACATCAGTTTTTTAATTTTAAAAAATCTAACATGTGTTACTTTCGTAACGGGTTGCCTTTGAAAATTTTAGCCACACGGTTCAAGTCAAGAGACACAAAATCTAACACCTGTAATAACTTTACCAGCGTGAGAGACCTAGCTATCAAGCTCTCCCATGCTAGATGCCGCATACAAAGAGATAATGGAAATTCAAGGTTTGATTGTGTGCATTTAGAGACTCTTTTTTTTTTTTATAATTATTCAACTGTTTATTTTCCAAAATTATGAGTAAATTAAAATTTTTGCTATCACATGTTCCTTTTCCTCAAATTATGAGTAAATTTTAAAAAGAATTCTTCTGAAATCGGATAAATTTTAGTTGAGAAGCGAAAATATCACTCATTAGTAATGAATTGATTAATGGCTAATGATTGTTTTATTTTATATAATAAAATTTTATATAATTTTTATTTTAATATTTATAAAACTACACAAATTTTTGGTACCTCTTTCAAAATAGGGTCTTAGACGGTTGTCCACCTTAGGACCACCTTTGCTTCAGGAATTATCAATATAAAAATTTACATCATTTTTATTGGTAGAAATTAAAAATAAAAATTCACATATCAAATAATTGCAACAAAAACACCTAAAGAGAATCATTTAAAAAATTCCAATTAAGTATGCTAAATACGTTAACTCTATCTATGTGTGTTTGCATACATGACTTATCCTAAGTAAGGATAAAGGATGAGGGTTGACGTCAGGTGCTATGAACCAATCGTAAAAAACAACTATATTTATGATATGAACTATTATGATATTTTGTTGGGCGTACCTTTCATATCGATGCATTACATTAGGCTCTATGTGTAGCGAAAAAATGGGTTAGGGTCCTTGTCACAATGCAAGGCGCTGCATCGATCCTGGGGGTGTAGTGATAAGTGAGCTAGGGTCCTTGCCTCAAGGCAAGGCGCTAGATCTTCACCCGGATTTGGTGACAAGTAGGTCAGGGGTCCCAACACGCAGAAGTGCGAGCGTGACGGATAAACACTATCCATGGGTTAAGGATGCAATTGGGAAGCTGGAATATATGAATCTTAACGGGTAAACTGAGGGAGTTAACATATTGTTTTTCCAAAAGGAAAGTGAATCTTGTTTTCTTGCAAGAAACTAAGTAGGTTGGAGAAAAGGCCAAGGAAGTAGATGGTACCGGTTTAAGTTGTGGTATACAGGTATAAACAAAAGTCAAAATGGTGTTGGAATTATGATCGATAGAAGTTTCAAAGATAAAGTCATTGATGTCAAAAGGAAAGATGATAGGATTATGCTGATTAAGCTTGTAGTGGGAGAGTTCATTTTAAATATCCATAGTGTGTATGCACCCCAAGTTGGATTGCAATCAAATGAAAAGAACCAATTTTGGGGAAAACTTGGAGGAGGTTTTGAGAGGGATACCACGAGAGGAGAAGATTTTCCTAGTAGGAGATCTAAATGGTCATGTTGGTAAGAATAGTGGAAGTTTTGATAGAATTTATAGAGATTTTGGCTATGGAATGAGAAATAAGACTGAAAAATATATCTTGAACGTTGCACTAGCCTACAATTTGTGCACATAATTAATACACATGAAGTTAAGGAGGCTTTAAAGAGGATGGAGATTAATAAATATTTGGGACTCGATGACGTCCCTATTGAAGTGTGGAGAAGCCTAAGGGATGTGACAATAAAATGAATGACCAATATTTTCAATAAGATTCTTCAAACAAATAAGATGTCTGATGCTTGGAGGAAAAGTATGTTTGTGCATATTTTCAAGGGAGATATCCATAATTGTTCTAACTATAGACTCATTAAACTTATAAGTCATACTATGAAGTTGTGGGAGAAAGTTATTAAACATCACTTGAGGAGAGAAACCAAGGTTTCTATAAATCAATTTGTATTTATGCTAGAAAGATGTGCCATGAAAGTCATTTTCTTGATGCAACAATTAATGGAAAGATATCGAGAAAAGAATAAAGACTTACATATGGTGTTCATAGATCTTGAGAAAACATACGATAGGGTCCCAAGAAAGGTTTTATCGTGGACTTTTGAGAAGAAAAAAGTATCATTAAAGTATGTAAATACAATCAATGATATGTATGATGGGGCTACAGCATGTGTGAAAGCTTGTAATGAGACATCAAGTTATTTTCCTATCACGGTAGGCATACACCAAGGTTCGACTCTTAGTCCTTATCTCTTTGCCTAAATGATGGATGAACTAACGAAATATATTCAAGATGAAGTGTTGTGGTGCATGTTTTTTGCAGATGATATTGTGCTTATTGATAAGACCAAAAATGATGTTAATAAGAGACTCGAATTATGGAGAAATACTTTGGAGTCTAAAGGATTCACGTTAAATCAGAGCAAGACCGAGTATATAAAGTGTGAGTTTTCATTGGTAAGAGATGGTGATCAAGACCATGTGCATCTACTTGGTCAATAGGTATCAAGAAAGATGTTTTTAGATACCTGAGATCAATTTTCCAAAAGGTGGAGATATTGATGAGGATGTAAATCATAGAATCAGAACAGAGTTGATGAAATGACAGAGTACATATGGGTTTTTGTGTGACCACAAAATTTCCCTTAAGTTAAAAGAAAAATTCTATAGAACAACTATAAGACCTGCAATGTTATATGGAGTTAAATGTTGGTCAGTACATAGGTAACATGATCATAAAATATGGATAGCAAAAATGAGGATGTTAAGGTGGATGTGTGGTTATACGAAGATTGATAAGATAAGAAATGAAGATATTCGACAAAAGGTAGCAGCAGTACTGATGAGTGAAACGATGAGGGAAAATAGATTAAGGTGGTTTGAGCATGTTATGAGATGCCTCTTGGATGCTCCTATAAGAACAAAAGTTTGTTGCCAAGAGTTCGACACAAAGAGAGGTAGAGGTAGACCAAAACTTACCTGGGGAAAAGCATTTTAACAAGACTTAATGGAATGAGATATAAATTGGAGGATGGTGTCTCTTAGGACGAAATGGAGAAAAACTATAAATTTAGTGGAGGGTTAGACCCTTGTTATTTCTATGTTCCAGATGATTCATTTTTAGTCCTTTTTTCTCTTCATCTCTTTCCTTCTTTTTTTTTTCTTTTTTTAAACCTCTTTGTATCTATTGTTTGATTTATCTATCATTGACTCTAATTAACTTAAGTTAAAGATCCTCCTTATATTAATCTTGTATGCTGAATACGTTAGCCGATAAGGTTAACAATCCTTAGTTGTTTCAGCGGTAGGGGATGAGATTGATTCATGATAATCACGATAAATGATATGCAGACTTAAATACCAACAAGGATGGCCTACACATCATCACAAGAGTGGTAGTCTCACACATGATATTGTTTAGCCGCGTATTTATATAAAATGGGCTACTTGACCATTGTCATTCACATCTCTCGCAAGAATTTGGAACATAAAGAAATTGTGGCCGTGAAAATGACATGAGATATCCAAATACATATATCCAGTTCCTCATGAAAAATAAAAACGTTAAGGTTCAAGATTTTGTTGTCACTTTGTAGCCTACCTAAACTGACAAACTACATTCCTTAGCTTATCTTGTTTTTATATTTTGAGAGGCTAATAATATTAGACTGGACCAGCACGTAGAAGGAGACTATAATTAACTTATAAACTTTCCTTGTAATGTCAAAGATTCGAATCAAATGTCTTAACTTCAAGATGACTTGTACGTAATTACTTCATCGGTTAACAATCATGCCAGCAGGAATTGTCAGTTTTTTGTTTAAAATTGCAAATAAAATAAGAAATCTTCAAACCTTAAACTAAAGGTTTAATGGTAATAGAAGGGTATAATTCGATTAGTTAAATAGGATGTTTATGTCTTTGATTCTCACTTATAAAAAATGTTTAAATATATTTTTTACCTCAAATTTTTTAATTTTTGTCAAATTTTATTTCCAAAACATTAATTTAGTGCATCTTATTCTTAACTTTTAAAAAACTTTTGAATTTTAACTTCAATCATTTTACTCTTAACATAATTATATTTTTTATCCCTAATTTTCTATTTTTGACAAATTTTACACACAACTTTTTTAATTTTTGGAAAATGTTATCCCTAACTTTTTTATTTTTTGATAAATTTTATCCTCAACTTTTATGTTTATTAATTGATAAATGAAGATAAAATTTATAAAATTTTGAAAGTTAAAGATAAAATACGCTAAATTAATTTGTGAAGGACAAAATTTGTCGATAATTAACAAGTTGAATGTAAAAATACAATTAAACCGAAACTAAATGATAAAATACTACGAGATATCTCGTGATATCCTAATAAATTTAGGGGTTTTGCTTAGTTTTTGAATCAATAGCTGCATAAGTTCTCGACTCTCGTTAATGAAGCATGTCATTTGTTTCATTATAGCTTCACATATAAAATGGGAATTCATAATGACTTCATTAAATGATAACTCATACAGCTGTTATCCACAATCAAAATCTCTATAGATTTAATATGATATCATATAACAACTCTAAAAAATTAAGTTATTCATTAACAGAGAGGACTCACTCTAAAAATAACTCTTTTATCTTAATCATTTATTTTCTACGTGTTTTACATTTTTTTAAAATAAAATTATTTTTACTTTTACTTTCTATAAATTGTTTTTATTGTTTATGACCCCTACAATATTTGCCATTACTTGTTTTGATCAATCCTTGTCCTCATAATAGGGAGTAATTAAAAACATAAATGTTATATTTTGCGAGAACTTGAAAATAAAAGTGGAGAAATATAGGGAATAAAAACAAAAATTGATACTCCCTCCAAACTGAAACAAAAACAAAATTAACTAATCTTACTCTAATTAATAAAGTTAGTCAACATTATTTAATTCTATTAAAACTAAGTTTTTTTCTAAAAGTATTTTTCTTTAGAACTTGAATCAACAGTAAAAGTATTAGAATATAAGTTATAGACTTAACTTAACTCTAAAAACTAGTTCAAGGGGTGGGGGATATCCCTAAATATATACTTTATCTTGACACTATCTTTAGTTGATATGGAATTTGAGTCTTTTCCAATAAAAAAAGACAAAAAATAAAATATCAATTAGTTGAAAGGTATTTTTGAAATGACATTATTAAATAGAATAAAAGTAATTAAAATTCATTTATATTTAAGTCTATCAAAATTTTTTTATATTTTAGTCTGGAAGTCATACATTTTTAGGACATAAAACCAAAATTATTATATTGATAAGGATGTCAGACATGTTACTATTGACAGGTTTCAGAGGAGACTAATGAAGATGAATATTACAATGATCGATATAAAAAAAACTATATAAAACTACTATATTTGTATACATGGATCTTAAACATATTTAACCTTACTAATATTAATAATGATATCATCTGTATTTCTTTTTCTTTTGGTAAGCTATGGTAATTGTATGGGCATGGTCCATTCTCCACAGCACTGACAAGAGACTAGAATTTGCCACTGTTTGCTGTGTTTTTTGCATTTCATCATGACACGAGTCAGGGAGCAAACCTGACAAATAGCAAGATGTGTTTTTTAATTTGGCAAAATTCTCATATATTTACATTTATTTTTGTTATCAATAGATCTATATATGCACTTGAACACTAATAATAGAAGTCTAACGATAATTTTTATTATTTGGCCAAATGAACATGACCAAAGAATTAGCTAAAACAATGGCCCCAGCTAGATTAGATTGGTTATATCCTGTATTATATAATTCAATTAAACAAATGTATTATTCAAGAGAAAATCAGCATTTCTTCTACAGTGCTGATATTTCCTCCAAGAGTATTTTATATATAAATCAATATTTTGAAGAAGTAGCTGCAGCAGAAAGAAATGAAAGGCCAACAACAGCTCAAAAAATCTAAGGTAGTGAAAATTGACTCAAGAAAATCATGGGAACACCACATAACTAATGCAACCAATAAAGGCTACCCTGTGAGTATCATTTGTTTTCTGGGGATTCATTTAGTTATAAATCAGTTTGCATTTCTAATTATTACAATTGGTTGGTTAAGGTTATTCATAAGTCTTTTATTCTTCCTATTGCAGGTTATGGTTCATTTCTCTGCTTATTGGTGCATGCCATCTATAGCTATGGATCCTTTTTTTGAAGAACTGGCCTCCACCTATCAAAAAGTTCTCTTTCTGAATGTCGATGTTGATGAGGTCAAGGTAATTTATTTGTATAACCTATGGTGGGAAGGACATCCTTCATCGTTTGGTGTTTATATAAAACTATTTAGTCCATATACCACCACATCTCTGAGATTTTCAATTCATCTATTTCTATGTTAGTGCTTCTAATTGGCAGAACATGGAATGCTATCTAATATTCATATAAAATCATGTAAAGGGTTGTCCAGAAAAACATTTCCTAGTTGTTTAATTTTGAATGCATTTAAGCTTCTATTATATTCTCAAGAAAAAAGAGGGAAAAAAACAGAGGTTTCAAGCCTTTAACTAATTGATTCTTAATAAAGTGTGACTTTGCGGATGATATAAAAAAGTGACCTACAATTATAAATAATATCTTTTGCTATCCTTTATGGATGGTTTGAAAATTGAAAGGACAAATTCTGTGCATGATTCCTGAGTATATATCACTTATATTCATAATTCTCTTAGCCACTTTTGTTCGACTGCTATGTTCTCATATTTTGTTCTATTTAAGAAGTTGCCCCCAAGTTGGAAATCAAAGCCTCTAATTTGTTTTGATTAGTGGAGGAGCTCAGGTGGATAAGACTGTTTACTTTTGGATTCCAAACCCAACTTTGAGGTCATGTGGGCTGTTTTTATGTCAACAAACATAATAATATTATTAAAATTATTCCTAATCTAATCTCAATAAATAAATAAAATCATGTAGGTTTCAAGCCTTTTATTAACTTATAATAATGGCATTGTTGGTCACAAAAATATATAATTGTGACTTTGCGGATGATATCAATTGGTGACTTATAATAAATTAAGATCTTTTCTAATCCTTTTTTAGTGCTTCCAAGAGACAAGTTCTATGCATAATTGTTGAGTATCACTTGTATTCATAATTCTCTCTTAATGTGTGTTGTGTGGCTCCATCTAGGAAGTTGCTTCCAAGTTGGAAATCAAAGCCATTCCTACCTTTTTGTTGATGAATGGAGGAGCCCCAGTGGATAAAACTGTGGGTGCAAACCCTGATGAGTTAAGGAAAAGGATCAATTGTTCTATTCACCAGACACATTCACCCAAGTCAGTGTGATGATGCATGAACGAACACATTGAACAAAGTTTGCCAGAGCCTTAAATATATAAGACCCATTATGTTTATTCTCTTAATAAGAAAATAAAGTTAATAGGATTCGTTCCTTGTAAGTCACAAATTCCAAGTGGTTGATCTTTTATTATTTGTATAAGGTTTGGTGTGGACATGGAATAGTGTCGGTATGAAGGGGCAAGTTACTGGATTATAAAAGGGTATTTTAGATGCTATTTTAATTTTCTCTTTTTGTATACTTTGTAGTCGTATATATCAAGCTTATCAATGCACGTTGATTGCCAAGTCATATTAGTTCAAACCAATTAAACCAATTATTAGTTTAAATATAATTCACACACTTACGAGGAACACTTGGGAAAGATAAGTAGTTTCAAATTCTAATTGCTCTAATTGCAATTTCTGAAAAAGTCGAATTGGATTGAACGGCCGAAAGAACTCGGTCATGATTTAATTGCTTGAATCCATTAAATTGATGGTTAAATCATGATTAAACTGTGAATCGAATACATATTAATTAATGGATTTAGATGGTCTCCTCTTTTCGAATAACAAAATATAGTTATGTTAGAGAGAGAAAGACATGAAAGAAACAAAACATAACTAGTAGCTCTTACAAAAAAACAATCTAACATTTGTCTATAAAAATAAAAATAAAAACTAATAGATCTTACAACTAACTACAGATGTTTGTGTTTCCGATGTTTTATAATACTTATAAAAATATCATTTATTAGTTTGGTCTAGATTGATTTAAAATAATATTAAATTTAATTTGATTAAAAGTAATTTGAATTAGATTGAATGATTTGATTTTTGTCTTTATTTTTAATTGGATAAATACATAATTTAGGGATTTTTGTTTAAACTTAAAAAATATAATTGTGAAAAATAATATTTTTAAAGAAATAAATAAAATTATTTCTTTAAAAAAAAAAACAATATAAACAAACAGACTCTGGTCTCAAATGACTCATAAATTCTCAAGTTGGTCTCTATCTAAAACTTATTAAATGGGTTCTTAGTGCAAATGTTACAGATTTGGTCCCTAGCTATCGTCTCTAATGGTTTTATATTGATAGTTAATCCCCTTAATTTGGTCACTATATATGTAATATATTCTTAATTCGATCCTTATACATGTAGGGCATTCTCAATTCTTATAGATATCAAATTAAAGATGCATGGAGATTAAATTAACAATCCATAAAATGCATAAAGTGATTAACGATCAACGTAGGAATGTTAGATACAGAGTCATGATGGTAAAGGAAATAGGGAGTTTTGATTATACATTTTTGTGTCCATTTTGTTCTTATAACTACATTTGTAAATTTATATTTTTTTAATATTTTATTCCTATAATTATCTTCATAAACCATCTACTATTATATAACCTTAATTATCTTTCTTTTTATTTTAAAAAAAATTAAATACATTTTTAATTCTTACAATTTAGTATTTTATTTTCATTTTTGCAAAAAACTTGAAAATTATATTTTTTTTATTTTTTGTCCTTATAACAATTTAAATAATATTTTTACTGTTCAAAATGTTATTTAAGTTACTTTAAAGGTGAAAAATAAAACAAACATAATTTATAAGAATTAAAATATAAAAAAATTACAAGCATGAAAAATAAAAATAAAAATATTAAAGTGTAAGAACTAAAAATATTTTAACCTTTAAAAATAACATTGATAACAATATAATAATATAGGGTGTTTTTGACACATAAAAAATATGGATCTGTATATTCTCCAGCAATTTTTTTCGACAGCTCTCTCCAGCTTCATTGCATCCAACGGTTCAAACAAAACAAGCTATTAAGAGAATAAATTAATTATTACAATAAAGTTTAACCTTAGGATGCATCTAATGGTTTAGAAATAAATTCAATTTTCCATCTTTCTCCAGCAACTTCCAGGCTCCATCACTCGCTCACCCTTCCTTCTCCCCGCATATTCACTGAAAGCCCCCCGTGATGAAGAATGATTATATTGCATTTGTGTTTCATTACTTATAAAAATAAGATAAATTGTTATACTGCATTTGTGTTACATTACTTATAAAAATAGATAAACCCAAATGCATATTCAGTTCACTGTAATAATTTTAGTAGCATTCAAAGGTTCAAAATTATTGTAATAATATTTTAGTAGCTTGATTTGTCTGGATCGTTGGATGCAATATTGGACGGTCAGGATTTTCGATGGAGAGAGCTGTAGAGAAAATTTGCTTGAGAGGATCTAGATCCAAAAAATATAGATTTTAATTATATAGTGTAGACACTATTTTGAGATTCTGTTTTGAATAAGGGATAGAACAAAAACACCCCAATAGTCAATACTATCCCATAAAGCACCAAATATTTAAGATTTGAATAAACAACCATTCCAAACAGAGGTTATACCCATTACCCACCCAACCCTCCTCCCTTTCCCAACCATTATTATTTCTTTTGTGTCTCCACAAATAGCTAAGCCACTTGAGACATAGTGCCTAGTAATCGTCATTAGTGTTATGTCCTTGTGTTCCATTAAGAAAGGAAAAAGAGTGCAGCGATTAACTATTCATTCAAGGAAAAAGAAAATATATTACTATACCAAATTAAAAAGAAATAAAAATCAAAAGGCATAAACACTTTTTCGTTTATAAAATTATTTCTTTAACACTATCCTTATTCCTTACTACTGGCATCACAAAATGCTACTACTAACAATAACTTCTTTAAATGATCATTAGTATTTCTTATAAAATACTAATTAATCTTAAGATTCTAGTTAACCAAATTAATTTTTTAATTAACTGGTATTTTAAGGTTTCTTGGTACGTAGAACTAGTTTTTATTTGTGTATTATGTAAGATGAATATTTTTTAAGTAAATTACACTATTATGTCACTGGTTTCGTGAAATTACATAACTTATCTTACTTTTTTTACATTTACATTAACTTGTCTTATAGGAAAGTACGATCGATGTAATATTTTTTAAATAATTAAGAGATTTTTATAATGTATATGGAGATGTCAATGTATTATTTTAAACAAATATTAGATTATGTAAGAGTAGAAAAATAGGAGGAGTTTGTGTAATTTAGTTTAATTTTGTAATAATTCAGGTTTATATTTTTGTTGAAAGTAATTTTGTTTGAATCAAATAAGATAATTAAAGTGACAAAGTTATATTTTTTAGTATTTAACATAATTGTGTATTAAATATTCAAACTCCAAATTATTATGATTAAACTACAATAATTTTGTCCTAGTTTTGATCCATGTGTTAAGTGATACGTAAGATAAATGTTATTTTTATATAATAAAATTCATAATAAACTAATATTATTGAATTCATAAATTATATTATGGTTGAAATTTATAATAAATAAATATTTTTAAATGTATAATTATATTTTACACTGCATAATTTAAACTGCAATATAAAGTTATTTTTAGTTATTATAAAAAATTATTTCAGTTCAATACTAAATATAAATGTATGAGCCTATATGCTTTCTCTGATCTCAATTCTCTTCACTCTCGCTCACATTCAGTCTTCGAATATTTTCATCTATTGAAGTGGACTTCACTCCACTAGCATTGCATATGATTTTATGCTTTTAAATTTACATATCAATTGAATGGTATAAGAATTTGTAACCGAATAATAGAAATCATTTTAAATATTTATATTTTATCTTTAAAATTCAAATATGTTCCTAAATGCATATTTGATTTTCAACTAAAAGTTTTAACTTAATTTTTTATCTCTTTTCGTATATCATTTTCAATCTATTTAGTATGTTTGGATGAATATTGATAAAATTAATTTTATAAAATTGATTTTAAAATGATGTTAAGATGTTTTATTATAAAATCAAATTATGAATACAAAATTTTAGATCCAATGAAAAAAATTATTTCAACCTAAAATCAATTATGGATTCAAAATCAAATTCTAGACCTAAGATAAATTCTAACTTCTTCTCCAACATACAATCAAACATATAAAATTATATTTAAAATAATCTATTCTATCTATTCTTCTATTCTATATAATAAAAGAATACAGTCTGGGACATGTGTCATGCTCACATCATTTCTCAGCTCCAAAATCTCATGTGTCAAGCTCTCCTTCATCCTAAGCTTTTTTCAATTTTTCTCTCTCAGCTTATTTCCTTTTCAGCTTCAGGAAGAATTCCCGCTCCATAAGTCTTAGCTGTTTTCAATTTTCCAATTTCAAATTCAAATTCCTCTCTCAATCTCTCTCTAAAAACAATTTCCTTCCTTCTCTCTCTTTCTCTTCTATACTTCCTTCTCCCTCTCTCCATTGTTGCCTTTGTTTCTTCTTCTCTTCTTTGATCGGTCGAAGAAATCATATCCTTCATCTGTGTTTCCGCTTTTCAGCCATGATTGTGTGTTGTTTTTGGTTTGTGTTTTGTGTTGTTTTCAGCTGGAGCTTTAATTTTTCTGGTCGTGTGTTGTTTTCCGTTAATTTTGAAAATTAGTAATAGATGGAGCTTTAATGGTTATCAATGCACACTGTCTCTCTTTCTTCTCTTTCTTTGTATTTCACTGCCTTATGGATTTTGTCGTTAACATTAATATATGTTACTTTCATCCATAAGCTACTCTTGCTATTTATATGCTACCTTTTCGTTTACTCTGTTTTCAGGGTAATAAGACAGGGCAGTCCAAGGTTTTTCATTGGGCCAGATAGTCAAAATAATGAAACATGTTCTTAAAATGTTAAAAAGATTGAAAATTTCAGGCTTTGGTGTGTTCGTATCTACATTTTCTTCTCTCATTCATCCTATTCAATACTTATTTGGAACATGTTTCTTTTACAATCATCGTACTGCCATTTTTACAAAACCATGACAACTTTTGATCTATTTTTCTTTATTATTTAGGTAGCAGCAATTCACAATCACTTTGTCATTGGCCACAAGTTTGAGTAGCTCAAGAGAATGTATCTCTGGAATGCCTTCAACTACATAAAATTTAATCCTTTTTATTGTGTTTGTATCATAGTATCACTTATGTTTCTAATCTTTTATTTTCATTCTACTAACTTCACAGGAAGACAAAATCATATATCTATTATTGTGGAGGCTTTTGGAGACAGTTTCTAAATCTCCATTAGCACATTTCTTCCTTCATCTTTATTTATTTATTCATTATTTGTCCTTTTTTATCTCAAGTTTCTCATTTTTTTATTTTTTATTCATTCATAAGTTTGATTCTTCTATAAGCTTCTTAATACTTATATCTTCTACTTGCTAAATCATTGTTATGATGTCAATAGGTGGAGGAAATTCAGGTTCTTGCAAATAAGGGTGGGGTAACCCAGAATGTGGTGGCATATACTGGGTGATCTTGCCTGTTGGATGTAATGCACTACTTTTTTCCCTTAGTTAACACATTAATTTTGAGTTTCATGCTACATGATGTTCTTAATCATATGATATTATGATATATTGAAAAGTTATGCAATGTGGTAAATTGGGTAAGTTAATTTATAATCAGGGGCTTATGGATAGCAATCTTATAAACTAACATCACCACATGTGCCATGGTTTGAGGTGAAACTGTGACATGCTAAATGGCTGCAAATCATGAGATTCATGAATATGTTGATATTGTATATTTTGAATAGACAGACTCCTTTACCTTTTTTAAATCTCATCTAGAGTTCCCTTCCTACACTACAATTGCATCTTTATTCCATTTTTTAAAAAAAATTATTGTCATTGTTAATTTTTGGAATCTATTTACAAAGATTTTCACTATTGTTTTCATCATGGAATAGGAATCTAGAGTTCCCTAATATATTATTTTTTTAAAAACTCTATTGTTACTTTATTTTGTTATTGAATCTCTTAGCCAAATCTGTTGTTTTAAAGAAGGACAAGCATGCAAATCTGCTACCACCATGCCAAAGGATGCTCTTGACTTGAATGATGGATCCAAGCAACCTGTGCAGAATTCATCAAGAGCATAACATACATTGATATTTGTTTCAATCGTGTCATATTCATCTATCATGCAGGCCAAATTTATAACATAACATCTTCAGTGTGTTTTTATATCATGGTTTTTAGTCTCATTTAGTGTTCTTTTTTATGTATTTTAGATCCACATTTACATACTACTTTTGTGGATAAGAGATTTTTTGTTGTCTCAGAAGCAAGCAGAGGAAGCCATAGTCACAAACGAGACACAACATGAAGTTGGCAGCACTAGGAAAGAAGAGACCATGAGGTGGTCTAAGTAAATTTTTGTTTTCTGTAAAAATTATCCTATTTACAGAATGTTGGAAGCTCATTAATAAATTGGAAGTTCTGATGAAAAGTTCAGCTTTTTTAGGCCTTTTCTCTCTGTTTAGTGGTTAAGGAATTGTTAGAGGTTGATGTAAACTTTCAAGTTGTTGTGTTTTATATTTGTGTTACTTGATTGTCTTTGTCTTGCTTTTGATAAGCTGAAGTATTCTGCTAGGAAAAAAAGAGAGGATATTTTAAGAAATCATTTTGTAATTTATTTAGGTCTTTGGTTTTTTTTAAATATTAGTCTGTTATTGACATTGGATTGTAGATGTTTGGTTGTTTTGATGATGAAAATGTTTAAAAATACAATAAAGCACAAAACGAATTCTTTGTTAGAAAAATGTTTAAAAATGGAAAAGAGGTTTGAGTTGTGTTATTCTATAAACTATAGGATCCTTCCTCACTTGACCTGGGAATATTTTTCATAGGATATGGAATTGGGGTTATCTCATTCGTGGTAAGTGATAACTAACTACAATAGTATAACCATATTAGGAAGAATTATCATGTTTGTTTCTTTGACTAAAAGTTAAGTATCATTGAGATGCATTTTGACCTTGACACTATTTGTTCTGTAGCTTATGATTGTTATTGGATCATCAATCTCATTCTTATTAGGAAGTTTCTTAAGTTGGAGACAGCTAGCTTTAGCATGTAAGTTATTGGACCATCGTGAATATGCGAGATTATTCAAAAATGTGAATGACCTAGAATAGTATAATGAAGTTTCATATTATTCACATAACATCATGAATATGCTAGCTCTAGAATTATGAAACATTGCAAAAAAAATGGGGAACATAGCAGTTTCAGAATATTCACATAACATCACTAAATATGCGAGATTATTTGCTTGATTTTAATTCGGTAATATACTTAAGCAAGTTTTCCCTTGTAAGGAAGTAATTGAATGTGTTGAACAGAAACTGCTAAGCGGGGATACTGCTGTAATAGCCGAAGCTGGAGACTCATGGTTCAACTGTCAGAAGCTCCATCTACTTGAGAATTGTGGGTGAGTCATCAACTATGACTTCATTGAGCAATATGCTAATTGCAACTTTTATATTGTTGGAATTAACATTGTCAAATTTAAATTCCATCTATCAGGTATGAATTCCAGATGCAGTATGGATCCATTGGTTGGTCAGTAGGTGTTACTCTTAGATATGCACAGGCTGCAACAGAGAAGCGCATAATTGCTTGCATTGGTGATGGCAATTTTTAGGTAGTAACTTCTCCCTCACATTTGACAACCTTTACCAGTATGAATTCCAATTGGCATGCTCATCAACTGCAACTTTCCATCTCCACATACATAGAATTTTCTCATGTACCCTCTAGCGGAGGAGTTGTGTAAACAACTATTTGAAATTACACTCATTACATTTTGACATATAAATAAATGATATCCTAACCAACCAGTAGCAAGATAGATTAGATCTGAGATTAGGTTGCGTGAAAGGCGTGCTAGGCCGGTTGATATCCTAACCAAGCCCCTCAATGGATCTAATGATTTGGATATAAAAATAAATGAACCATACATGGTGTTCAAGGTAAATATTTAGATCTACAACAATTCATATCTCCTTTTCCTTTAACTAATATAAATTATGATGTAATATATTATAGCCCTTGAAACTTATTGAGGATAGCATTGACAAGTTATTATTGAATCTAATTAATAACTAATGTTGGTGCAACAATTGTAGGCTTGTGAATTACAAATTAGTTTCTTGAATACCACTATGAATTACTGGTCATTAAGGATTTGCAAGTAAAGTATATAAGCATTAGATTCCATAGTTTGATTAGTTCCTTTCATGAAATCCTTTATTAGATATTGTGTTGCAAATAATTTACTACTAATAAAGCTTTCAGCCTAATCATTTTTGAATGAGCATGACTGCTAACACCATATTTCTAATATAATTTAGTGTGTTAATATCTCATTATACTGTTTTTTTCGGTTGTCATGTTTGTATTGACTGTTATTGTTAATCTAAATGTTAGTTTTGAGTCTTATGAGTGCTGCAGTTTTATGTCTATTTCTGTAACAAGACACGCCTTTCTAAATGGGAAAAAAGGACGAAAGAGATTGAAGTGTTCTTGATATATATAGTTGAAATTGTTTTCATTATACGATTGTTTTAAATGATACCAAAAGTGGATGAATTTTGAGGTGTAAATCTTTGTGGTATGTTTGACTTGAAATTGGTGAGAACGACAAGAGGAACCATGTGATAGATTATTGGCTTTTCAATTATTGATAGATTAGTTTTTTGAATTCCTGCATAAGAAGACTAATGTATTGAGGTCCTGATTAGTTTAGCAGCAATTTGTCATGTAACTTGATATTTGGCACTTGAATGCAGATGCAACTGGAGTATTCTCTATAAAAACAACATATAATTATATATATCAGCTTATTAAGTTGTGGGCTATTAGTTTATATTTTTTATTCTGCAGCTATCGTTATATATATAAGCTGTTTTATGTTCTGTCATTTGGTTAGGGAGTATTATGCAATGAGCATTATGCTCACTGGCTACATTTTTTATTCATCAGTCATGACTGTACAACTGATATTGAAACTGTTCTTCAACCTTTTTCATTGATTGTTTTGACATGAACTTCTTAGTTATTAATCTATTATTAATCTGTTACTAATCCAATTTCTTTTTTAAATTAGCTATCTTGCAAAGATGAGCGAATGTGGTACTATATAATGTGAGCTTCTGAATTTGTTTATTACAAGGTAAACATGATGAAATAGAGGCATACTTCTTGAAGGAAAAAGAAGCTCTCGAAGTCAAGTACCAAAAATTGTATCAGCCATTGTACAAAAAGGTATCCTGATGATTCTATAATGTAGAGACTTGCATACGATGTTTAAGTTTTCTTTTTATGTGTTGCATAATTTGGTTGCATGATCTGCTTGTCATGGATACCAAACTTGATGACATTTTGTTTCTATTATTCATTTTGAGCATACGCTCCTTAAATCTGTTTTGCAATTGTTGTATTTTATTTGTATTGGATTATTTGATTTTTTAAAATTAATAGCTTTGTCACCGAACTTATTATAAATGGATACAGCGCTGCGAAATATAAAGTGATTGAGTTATTATGTAGCCAATTTTTAGGTAAAATTTTACTTGACTAGAGTAGCCACTACTAAAAAAATAGCTTTTAACATCGTCACGTTAACATCGATTTTGTGAAAAACTGATGTTAACGAAAACGCGGTGGCAAATTCGTAATTAAAAAGAGTATTTTAACATCGGTTTCCTTAAAAACACTTAAAAACCGATGTTAAGTAGCATCTATTAACATCGGTTATCAAGTTTTTAAAGAAAATCGATGTTAAGGTGGACTAGTTAACATCGGTTTTCAAGTTTTTTAAGAAAACCGATGTTAAGGTGGACTAGTTAACATCGATTTTCAAGTTTTTTAGGAAAACCGATGTTAAGGTGGACTAGTTAACATCGGTTTTTAAGTTTTTTAATAAAACCGATGTTAAGGTTCAGTAGTTAACATCGGTTTTTGAATGAAAACCGATGTTGTTCTTGTTATTATAATATGGCCCCCAAATCAAATACTGTAAAAGATAGGAATACTTCACACTTAACCAATAGGGGGGGTGAATTGGTTAGAGTTGGTAAATTAAAAATTCTGTTAGCAAAATCAGAGTTTTCCCTTAGGATCTTTATCACTTTGAAACCAAAAAATGTTTATTCAATCACTTGCTCAGTCCAAGGTATGCAATTATTCAAAGTTAAAATGATTGGCAAGATAATTCAGCAGAGTATATATGTGGAAGATAGGCTAGCTCTAATTTAAACACAAGACTCAAAAGATTTATACTGGTTCACTTCAAACACTATAAAGCTACATCCAGTTTTCTTCCATTCAACACTAGAATGAAGTTCCACTATTGCAATTTTCTGTCTTACAAGAATTATACAAATCTCTCTTTATCAACCCTAGATAAAGTTCAGAAACCTAAAACACTATTAGGTTCTTAGAGATCAACCCACTGAGAATCCACTCAGCACTCCCTAGAGAAACCCTTCCTTTAGATTACATGCAAGAACCCCAATTACAATAGAATTCAATTACAAACAGAAAAAGAGTACATCTTCAAAGTTAAGGAAAGATATCACCTGATGATCCAATGATTAATGATGCAAATGAATGAATGAATCAGGTTTAAGAATCTACACAAGACTCAGAAAAGCACAATCCTTAAGCTTTGACAAGAACTTTCTTGCTTCAAGACACAATCAACAACCCATATGTATTTTGATGTAAGCAAGAATACCCAGAACCCAAAGAACCTTAGGAAAGTATGTAGAGTGCTTTAGTTTAGCTCAGATTTCGAAATTCTCAAGTCGCTTATCTTGCACAAAATGAGTTCTATTTATAACAAATGTTTCTAACTGTCTGTAATCGATTACAA
The DNA here is from genome assembly GCA_013407115.1 of Glycine latifolia. NCBI lineage: Eukaryota > Viridiplantae > Streptophyta > Magnoliopsida > Fabales > Fabaceae > Glycine > Glycine latifolia. Next base: position 15,959,686 of record CM023952.1, on the reverse strand, counting down.
GCGCCTAATAATCGATTATTTATTATATGTAATCGATTATTTATCATATGTAATCGATTAATATGTTCTATAGGATTCTGGGTTATGGCAACGAACTAATTAATCGATTATTCCGTAGAGTAATCGATTATCACAGTGAGCTTTAGAAAAACTTGAAGTTCAGAATACAGCTGAAAAGTACTATGTAATCGATTACGGTTTTGTGGTAATCGATTATGGCAGAGAGCTTCATAAAACAGGTTTTAGCCAAATGAACTATGTAATCGATTACGGACTTTGGTAATCGATTATTTTATAATAGATAGTGAAGCAGTGATGTATAACGTAATCGATTACAAGTATTGGTAATCGATTAAGGCAGTGAGCTTCATAAACCAGGTGATTTCTATTTGGCCTTGGTAATCGATTACAATAGCTTCATAATCGATTAAAATGTTTCTCAATGTTGTTTTATAAGTAAGCTAAGGTCAAATAATTGATTAATTTGATATGTAATCGATTACATTGTTCTTGATATGTTTTCCAGAAAAGCTAAGAACAAAGTAATCGATTATTATGCCTCAGTAATCGATTAAATAGTGTAAACCAGTATTTTTCCAAAAACCTTAGTTTCAATTTAAACACTTAATCAAATTAGCAAAGCCTTGTTAATTTTATGACCCTTTTTGAAATGCTAAATGTATGATATGAATGCTATGCACTTGGATCACCAGAGATGCTTTTTTCTTTACAATTAATTACAAGATTTTCTTCAAGTCTTCAAGGCATGTTGGAAGCTCAAAACCAAGCTTGATCTTCTTGCCCATTCATCAAGTGATTCCTTTGTACTCAACAAATACCACCACTGTCGTGCGCTTCTCTTTTCCCTCATCCCTAACCTCAACTCTCATACTCACTGCCCATTTTGCATCCCTAACCTCAGCTTTCACGCTCGCGACCTCAGTCTCACCATCTTCCAGAGTTGAAGCAAACAACGCTCTCGCTACCTCATCCCTAACCTCGCTCTCACACTGTACGGTCTCAGTCGCAGTTGAAGCAAACCACACATTTCCATCCCAGGTTGGTATCAACTTACATTGCGAAATTTCAATGCCATTGTTGTCGAATAGTTTAGGTATGGTTCTACATTAGCATTTTCTGTGTGACGAATAGGTTGAATGTGATATTGGCTGGATTTCACTTTTGTTGGCCACTAGCTAGAGTTCTTGATAATATGGGTAATACGTATATATATGTTGTTTGAATGTGGATAAGATGGATAAGTACCATATTATGTGTCTGGTGTTTTAATGTATGTAGAGCTGAGCTGGTAGATGGATTAACGGGACTGTAGAGCTGGTAGAGCTTCAATGCCATCTGGGAATTAAGCTGGTGTTTTAATGTATGTGTGTCGTGTTTGAAGGGAAACTATTTGATATTATTTGTTGCATCTCAGTTTGATTTTGCTATATGTGTCTGGTGTTTGGTAGAACTAGTAGCATCTCAAAAGGACTTTTGCTTTAGTTTCTAGCAGTGGCAAGTGAATACTATTTGCTGCATCTCAGTTTGATTTTGCTATATGTTTGTTCTTGGTGTTTGTTTAGGAGAGTTGATCTTTTAGGAAGACATTGTATATATCTTCTCTTATGCAGTGGTTATTTTTTATGATGGGGTTGTATAAGGAAAGACATTGTATATATCCCTTGTACCAGCTAGCATTGACCATCCCCGATCTATTCCTCAGACCGTTCCAGGTGCCATGGGACCCGGAGATGTTTAGGGTGCATAATGACAACTTCCCCTTGTACATCAAGCATGAGGATATTTCGGAGATCATCCATGGTGGTCAATGTCTCAACATCTCCGTTATACAATTATGGATTCTGTAAGTCACAATCAATTGACTAGCATTACTTGTTGAATTGTTTTATGTTGATCCATAATTGACTTTATTTTCACGCTACAATAGGCATATGAATGAATTAAGCCTGCAATCGGATCATGCGGATGTGTATGGATTCCTCGAGCCACAGTCCATACAGAGATCTGGCCAATCTCAATTCCAAATCGAGGACTATATGAAGAAATAGATGCAGAGTTCACAGAAAGATGTCTACCTTGCACCGTATTTGAATGGGTAAGTATCAATTTATATCACAATTTGATTAATGTATGCAGTATAATAACTTGTTTTTGGACAATGCAGTGCACATTGGCAACTAGTAGTTATTTGTCCTAAGGCCAATGTAGTGGTTTGGTTTTGTTCGTTGCATAACAGGCCTGATAACTACCTTAAAGGCATTATTAACAGGTAGGTTGTAATTTGTAACACATTTATGTTATTTCTATGGCACTTATTAGTTACATGTACACTATGCATGCTTGTTTCTCTGAAGCAGTGCTTTGAAGGGAGTCCTTGACACTCAAGGAAATAAATCAAAGGCTACTACTAAATGGATTGCGCTTAAAGTAAGTCTTCTAATAAATCATGGTTTATGTATTGAAAGATATTTTGATTACTATTTACACTAACAGCGCTGTTAACTTTGACTATGTTTTTCAATTTAGTGTAATAAGCAAAAAGGAAGCACTGAGTGTGGCTATTATGTCATGCATTGGATGTCGACAATAGTCCAAGGAGGCTTCTCAGATAACTGGGACATGGTAATTAATTGTCTAATTCAAAACTAATTCTTTTTTTACTTGTTTTTGTCTTGTACTTATTAAATTATGTTTTCTTATGTCATGCAGTATTTCACTGATGAAAGACCATTGGAAGCCGACACCTTGAAGGCTATTAGGGTTCAATGGGCGAAGTTTTTTCTTAAAATTAGAGATGAGATATTAGTAGATTAGGTGCTTATTGGATTTTCAAAACAATTGTATAAACATTAGGTTAGCAAATTCAGTTATGTACATTGTTGACACTATTGAATTTTATTTGTTATTCAAATATCAATTTATTTTACTGTATTCTGAAATTGGCTGGTCTGGACATTAATTTACAGGTTGAAGAACTGCTAAAATTGAAAAAACAGACAAAATATTTAAAAAAAAATTAAAGAAACAACATCGGTTTTCTTGAAAACCGATGTTAACTTAAACTACAACATCGATTTTACATAAAAAACCGATGTTGTTACATGAAATCAACATCAATTTTTGATAAAAATCGATGTTGTGATGTAAGTTAACATAAGTTTTTATCAAAAACCGATGTTAATATTCCATCATTATGAGACCTTAATGTTTTAATTTATCATATATCCACATCGGTTATTTTTGGAAAACTGATGTTGTGTAGTTTTGTTAACATCGGTTTTGAAAACCGATGTTAACTTCCAGACATTCAACGTTGCCTGATTCAACATCGGTTCAAAATCGATGTCGAATGTCTAAAATAACCGATGTTGAAGGGTCTTTTTCTAGTAGTGAACATATTTTTGGTACTCTACATGGTCAAAGAAGAGAGCTTAAGCAACATGTTTTGTGGCATTGATGATCAATCTGGCCTTTGGCCTTGGTTGGAGTAGCAACATTTCAATTGATCATCATGCAAAAAAAAGGTTGTGTCATGCATTTGCAGGATGCAGAAATTGAAAGAAGAATCCAGTTAGAAACAAAGGCTAAAACGCATATTCAGAAAATTTTATTTTTCTCTTAAAAATACAGAGTTAAAGTGTTCACTGTTCATAGTTAGGAAAAATGTTTTATGTGAGTTGAGTTCCATAGATCTAGTTGAGAAAACTGTAATCCTTAGTTTGCACTTGATGTGTTAAAACAGGTATTGGATGATGGGTCAAAAGAGTTGGCGCATAATGATGTTGATTCTTCAAAGTATGTAATATCTAATGATGTTGATCCTATAAAACTACGCAAGAGTAAGTGGAGGGAGAGGATAGATTATGAAGCACTGGAGAAATAGAAGGTTGTAATTTTCTTTGTCAATGATTTGAATTTTTTCTATTAAATTTAGCCTTTTGTATGTCCAACTTATTTCTTTTATTGTTTACATGGCATAATCACATTCAAAAGAAACCGGAAATGCCAAGGAAAGGTGTGCTGCACAAGTGACATGCTGGAAACTGGGTAAATCAGGTTTACCAATTTGACTAAGTAGAATAGTTTACAAATGCTATTTCTTTTTTTCATTTTAAAGTGTATGGAGGATGAATCAAGAACATGTTTTTTTTTTCTTTTCAACCTCAACTTGACTAAGTAGAATAGTTTACAAATTCTTTTTTTTCATTTTTCAATTTTCAATCAGTTTATATTAATATATAAATCATAACTTTATAGATAAACAAACATGTTCTTTCTTTTCAACTTCTGCAGGAATTTGTGTCTCTGCCCCTATTCTCCTTGCCAACATGTTTTGTGTTAGATGAAGAAACATCCTAGAGTCGTATTCAGATATAAAAGCAAGGGAATATTGTATCGCACTTATTTATTTATTGTGTATATACAATCTTTTTGGTGGATGCACCTCAATTCATGTTAATGCAGTATTCTCCTTAAAGAGGATGAATCAAGAAGTTATTTCCATCAATTAATCAATGTCATTGATTACTGTCACAACAAAGGTGTGTACCACAGAGATTTGAAGGTCTATTATACTATAATTCTCTTCTGTAATTTAATTAACTAATTGATTGATAAGTCATTTGTTTGAGCAAGAATCAATTATTTTTTCCTTTTTTGAGTTAAATTAAGGATCAGACTCATATTCAATATTGAATGCACTTTGCAGCCAGAGAAGCTTCTTCTGGACTCAAATGCTATTATGAAAGTTACAGGTTTTGGATTGAGTACATATGCACAACAGGTAAGATTATATACACACACACGCATACACATATATGCCATACAGTTAGCTTATGCTGATTTTGTCTAATAGGCATCTTATTTGCATGTGTTGTGCTTCTCTTATCATCTATGACTTCACTTGCTGTTATTTTGATTAGGATTAGGAGGAACTTTAGGATGATGTTGACATTGATGAAGATTTGGTATGACAGTCTTTCCCAATAAACCTAAGGCTAAAAATATGAAAATTTTGTCTATTGCTATAATAACTTAATTTTTTTTTTCAACAGGCCGAGGAACTTCAGAATTAGATGGAACAAGATTATGAGGTAAGATCTGTGAGGTAATAGTGTGTTTTTATAGAGTAGCTAGCATAGTACACTACCAAAGGCTATGTTGATAAAAAAAAAACTCAAACGGAGATGTTGTGTTGCCTTACAAATGCTATGTTGTGTTGCCTTCTCAATTTCAAATAATAGTTGTAGGCCAATAAGTCCATTAATGTTAAACTTTTACTAAGATGTGTTTATGATCTTTAAGTTTAATGTGCTAAGTTGTTTCAATTTTTGTCTTTTGCTTTGGAATAATTAACTTAATTTAAGGCAAGCTCTGTTGTGTTGTGCTTATCTTGTCATCTATCACTTCACTTGCTGTTATTTTGCTTAGCAATAGCAAAATGAAATCTCCTTCTTTCATCTCCATAGAGTAGCTACCACAGTCCACTACAAAAGGCTATATCAGCCACACATTCAATTTCCAAAATGCATCTTTAACCTCGATCTCTTCCTTGTGGTTGTGGATTGAGTTACCACCCTTCTTTGCAAGTAGCCATAAGAAATTCTCATCTTTGCAACCCTACAACAACTTGCTAATAAAGACGGACTCAATATTGGTGCATGTGGACTATATATAGTAGTCATAAAGGTTTGAACTACAGCCTTGCAATAATGGCTACCTCTTGAACCTCTCAAAATTTAGCACCTTCTATTTCCATCCCTTTCAACTTCTTGCAAACCCTCACCAGATTCTTAGACCTACATAAGAAATTAAAGTGGAATGCCAAAATACTTTATCATGGCTCTTTACTTTATTTAATTTTCATTAATTAATTTATGTATAGAACTTTATTTAATTTTCATTCATTAATTTTTTTTATAGAATATTTCATTCCTTTTTAACAAGTTTATATAAATGTACCTTAACTTCTTCTCAACCTGCTGAACTTTTCTACATACATGATATACATGGACAACAATGGTATGGATATCCATAATGAAATAGAAGCTGCTACAGAAGCACCTACAAAACTCGGATCTGTGCAGAAAATCAAGGCATATGCAATGGCAACATGAACCAAAAGTGGAATAGCTGAGAAGACCACCAATGGCTTTACAACAGATTGTGTTTGAAGAAACCTCAAGATATTTTGCCACTCCACCATTTATCCAACCATGTTGCAAGAGTGTGTTAGATTTCATGGTGGGAATAATGACAATCGATTTTGGTTGCAAGAAAGTTTGAAATTTGAAGTAATTTTTTGGTTATAACTAGAGAATCTAGTAATAATTAAAATTTGAAACTTTTTTTTTTTGTGATTGACTTTATTATGGGTATGCAAGAAAGTTCTTGTGTATATTATTCAGAGTTTGAGAGAGGTCAAATGATAAATAAAATCTGAGTAAGATTTTTTTTTTCAATAATCAAACCATGTAGTATAAATATTTATATATATATATATATATATATATATATATATATATATATATATATATATATATATATTCATGCATGTATAATCATTGACATAATTAATTGTTGCAAAACAAAGAGACACAAAAGTTAAAGAAAATTAAAGAAAGGCAATGCATCTCATGCATATTTGGTGCATCTCTCAAAATTAACTCTTACTTAAATTATTTGATAATTTTGAAGATACTATTTTACTAAGATAGAAAAATAAATTTTTAAAAAATCCAATATCTAAAAGGAAAAATATAAGAATTTTATGATGGTAAAGTATGTAAGGTCAAATTTAAGTTCAATTATCATGGGTTAATCCATGCTGGGAAAAAGTTTTTTTCCAAAAAGTATTTAACAGTTACAAATCAAATAATCAATAATATTTATTTTTATTAAATATATTAATTTATTCTTAAATTTTCATCATATAAAATATTGGATAAATAACAATAAAGTAAAGTGGTGACATTTTAAAAAAATAAAAATATTCATAGTTTTATTATTGTAATTTATTCAAGATTTTGGAATTTTTATTTTTTTTATTTAATTAAATTCTCACGATAATCAGCATAATAATCTTTAGTTAATATATTTAATAAATAATAATAATTTGATTCTTTATTATAAGACAATTAAAGTTAATTAATTTAAATTAATTTATCAATAATATCATATATAAAATTATTTTTAATTATGATACAGGTAACAATTAAAATTAATTTGTTAAAATGATTTTTGTTACAATAAAGTTTTAAATTACTTATTCACTATATCATAATCTAAATTAGTTTTAATTTTATTTTTTTATGATAGAAACTATAATGATCATTTACGGGAAAATAATTATCCTCTATGCCATCATGAGTTAACCGTTATGGGAAAAAAATTTAAAAATTATTTAACACATTGCATATCAAACAATAAACAATATTTATTTATATTAAATATATTATTTATTTTTAAATTTTCATCATATAACATAATGGGTAAATAACTGTAAAATAAATTGGTGACATTTTAAAAAAATAAAAATATTTATAGTTTTATTATTTAAATTTAATCAAGATTTAAAATTTTTAAACTCTTTTTATTTAATTCAATTGTTACTATAATCAGCATAATAAGATTTGGTTAATAGATTTATTAGAAAATAATAGGTTAATTCTTTGTTATAGTACAACCAAAGTTAATTAATTTAAATTACTTTATCAATAATATCATAAATAAAATTCTTTGTAGTTATCATAGAGATAAAAATTAAAATTAATTTACAAAAATAATTTTTATTACAAGAAAGTTTTAAATTATTTACTCACTATATTATAATCTAAATTAGCTTTAATTTCATTTTTTTATGATAGAAACTACAATTATTATTTACGGGAAATATTATTTTCTATGTCATCATGAATGAACTGTTACAGGAATATGTTTTTTTAAAATTATTTAACATAGTTACATATCAAACAATCGACAATATTGTTTTTTAAATTTTTACCATATAAAATAATGTGTAAATAATAGTAAAATGAAATTATGACATTTAAAAAAAATTATAGTTTTATTATTTAAATTTAATCAATATTTGAAAATTTTAAACTCTTTTTATTTAATTCAATTATTATGTTAACTAGCATGTATAATAACATTTAGTTAATATATTTATTAGAAAATAATAGTTTGATTCTTTGTTATAAAACAATCAAAGTTAATTAACTTATATTAATTTATCAATAATATCATAAATAAAAATATTTTTAGTTTGATTCTTTGTTATAAGACAATCAAAGTTGATTATTTGATTCACAGTTCACTTATGTTGTTTTTTATAAAACAAAATCATGCAAACTTGTCTTCAACCATGGGCGCAAACATGCTAAGATCGGCGCTGGTTGGAAATCATTCGCAAGGAAATACAACTTCAAATCCCACATTGATTTTGTGATTGAGTTCTCGAATCTCACCAACAACCTGTTGGGTTAAGTCGGACCCTCAAGTCGATTGCGAAAACGAAATAATAAAATGCAAGAAGAGAGAGATAGAAAAGAACACAGTTAATTTGTTTAACGTGAGAAAAAAATTCTTCAATGTGAAGTAAAAATCCACGGGACACAAGTCTAGAATCAAACTTCCACTATAAGAATAATGGGTTACAAAGTATCAAAATACACCAAGGTGGTGGTTCACACAACCTCTCCAACAATGGTGAATATCAAAATCCCTAGAGTGTTTTACTCAAACTCCCTCTAGAGATATCTCAAATTGCAAAGCACAAAGCCTTCTCAAATATGCTCTCAATAATGTCACTTGAGGCCCTAAAAAATGTCTCCTTTTCAATCTCTCTGTCTAAAAAGAGAAGAAGAAGCTCTCAACCTCACACACTATAAACTTTATATAGAGGAGGGAGATAGAGAGACATCGAGCCACTCAAAAGATGTGACCCTTAAGGGAGTAGTTGGAGTCTTGAGTCTTGCACTCAAAGTTGAGAGTTTCAATTCCTTAAGACTTGAACCAAGCATTTAAGAAAGACAACTCCCAACAAATCTCCCCCTTTTGACTTCAATGCGTCGGGTTCAGCATAACCCGGTATCTTCAATGCGACTGGTTCAGCAACAACTCGGCTCCTTCACAGCAATCTTCAAATTTCTTTGCTGGTATCGGCTTAGTCATCATGTCAGACCAATTCTGGTCAGTGTGCACTTTGCCAAGTAGGAGTTGTCCATCCTCCACCACATCCCGGATCCAGTGATACCTCACATCAATATGCTTAGTGCAGGAGTGACAGGTCGAGTTCTTCGCAAGATGAATTGCGCTCTAGTTGCCACACTTCAGCTCGTACTTGTCTTGATCATGGCCGAGTTCAGAGAGAACCTTCTTCATCCACAACATTTCTTTGCAAGCTTCAGTTGCGGCTATGTACTCGGCTTCGGTTGTCGAAAGTGCCACACACTTCTGCAATCTTGATTGCCAAGAGATTGCTCCTCCTACAAATGTCATCAAATATCCAATCGTCGAAATCCTTGAGTTGGAATCTCCCCCTAAATCAGCATCCGAGTAGCCTTGCAACTCGGCTTCACCTTCTCCAAATTGGAGGCATAAATTGGTTGTTCCGCGCAAGTACCTGAAGATCCACTTCACTGCTTCCCAGTGCTCTTTGCCGGGGTTTGATAGATATCGGCTCACCATTCCAATTGCATACGCCAAGTCGGGTCTAGTGCAAACCATTGCATACATCAAGCTTTCGACGGAAGATTGGTACGTGATCTTCAGCATCTCGTCTTTATCTTTATCAAACTTCGGACACTGCTTCTTATTCAGCTTCATGTGCCCGGCTAAGGGGGTGCTCACCGTTTTGGCTTTGTCTATGCTGAATCTCTTCAAAATCTTCTCAATGTATTTTCCTTGACTCAGCCACAGTAGCTTCTTTTGTCTATCCCGGATTATCTTGATTCCGAGAATCTGCTTTGCAGGGCCGAGGTCCTTCATCACGAAGGACGAGCTCAACGCCTTCTTCAAGGTGGCAATCTTCATCTTATCTTGCCCTACAATCAGCATATCGTCAACATATAACAACAAAATCAAAAAATCTCCAGTCTCATACCTCTTCACAAATACACAGTGATTAGCTTATGTCTTCACAAACTTGTGCTCATTCATGAAGGATTCAAATTTCTGTTACCACTGTCGAGGTACTTGTTTCAAGCCATAGAGACTCTTCTTCAACCGGTATACCATGCTTTCGCATCCCGGAGCTTGGATCCCTTCAGGTTGTTCCATATATATTTCTTCCTCTAAGTTATCGTGAAGAAATATCGTCTTCATATCCATTTGTTCTACCTTGAGGTCAATTGAAGCCGTCATGGCTAACACAGTTCGAACCGAGGTCATTTTCACAACAGAAGAGAAAATCTCCTCAAAGTCAACTCCTTTCTTCTGATTGCAACCTTTCACTGCAATTTAGGCTTTGTATCTTGGCTTTTGCCCATTCTCTTCAATTTTAATTTTGTACACCCACTTGTTCTTCAGAGCTCGTTTTCCTTTAGGCAACTCGGTCAACTCATAAGTATGGTTCTCGTGCAAAGACTTTATCTCGTCTTGCATTGCCTTCTCCCATTCTTCTTTGTTTGAGCTCATCATGGCCTCATCATAACTCTGAGGCTCACCATCTTCTACAACAATAATGTATTCATCTGGTGGGTACCTTGTAGAAGGTCATCTTTCTCTAGTGGATATCTCGGCTATTCTTCTTCAGCAGCTTGAGAACCCGATTCATAATTCTCATCAACTTGGACCTCAGTATCTCAGTCCTCATTAGCTTGTTTTTGGTCATTCTGTTCTTCATTATTTTCTTCATTGGTTTCTCCCCCTGCTTCAGCTCGAACAGGAGGGACGGGTTCCTCATGTCGGACAGAAACCCGAACTTTGGGCTTCGAGATATCATGAATGGTCTCATCTTCATGAAAGATCACATCTCGGCTTCTCACTATCTTCTTGTTTATTGGATCCCAAAGTCTGAATCCGAACTCAGTTTTAGGTGATCTGAGATAAATGTATTCCTTCATCTTTGCATCAAGCTTTGTTTTTTTCATCTTTAGGGATATGCATGAAAGCTCGGCATCTAAACACCTTCAGGTGATCATAGGCCGCTTTTCGACCTGTCCAGATTTCTTCTGGAATTTCCCCTTCAAGTGGCCGTGATGGTGAGAGGTTGATTAGGTCAACCGTAGTTCTGAGAGCTTCTCCCTAGTATGATTTTGACAACCCGACATTGGATAGCATACTTCGGACCTTCTCTTCAATAGTCTGATTCATCATCTCAACTAGTCCATTCAACTGCAGAGTCTTAGGGGTGTTTTCTCAAGTCGAATCCTGGCTTCTCTGCAATATGCATCAAGGGGACCGTCATACTCACCACCATTATCTGATCTAACCACTTTCAATTTCTTGTCAGTCTCTCTTTCCACCATAGCATGGAATTCTTTGAATGATTGGAGTACCTGGTCTTTAGATTTCAACAAATAAACCCACACTTTGCGGGAATAGTCATCAATAAATGAAACAAAATACTGAGCTCCACCAAGTGATTTCTTCGACATGGAGCAGACATCAGTATGGACGAGGTCAAGAATATACCTGCGCCGTCTTGGTTGATCTGGTCTCACAAACGAAATCAGGTGCTGCTTTCTAGCTAGGCAGTGCATGCAACACTCCAACACTTGGCCCTTCAACCCAGTCAGTAATTCTTTCTTGCTCAGAATCTGGAGTCCTTTCTTGCTCATGTGGCCGAGCTGCTTATGCCATAGCTCTAAGCTATGTCCATCTCAAATGACATTGGTTTCTCTACCATTTATCTTTCCTTGCATCACATACAATGAGCCTTCTTTCTTTCCTCGGGCCACGACCAAGTTTCCCTTGGCCAGCTTCCATCTACTTTCTCCGAAGCAGTTCACCAACTCGACATCATCTAGCTTGCCAACCAAGATTAGATTTAAACGCATGTCAGGTACATGCCTCACATCCTTCAACGTAAGTCGGCATCCTACATCTGTGGTCAAGGTTACATCACCGACACCAACAATCTTGCTGGTCACCTGATTTCCCATCTTCACGACATCAAAATCTCCTTTTCTGTAAGTAGAAAAGAATCCCTCATGTGGGGTGACGTGGAATGAGGCACCAGAATCAAATCCAAGTGCAGTCATCATAAGCTATGTTCAAAATTTCTTCACTAAGGAAGAATATCTCAAAATTTGGGTTACCAGCCATAGTTGTGGTGTTCTTATCATTCCTCTTCTTGGGAACAATTTGATCCGGCTTCACACTGTCGTTCTGTTCATCATTCTGCAGAGTCCTGCAGTCCTGCAGTCCGGTTTCTTATGTCCTACATTCCCATAGTGAAAACACTTCAAATCATATTTTGGTTTTGACCGACCTCTGGACTTATCTCGTCCACCTCGAGTCCGGCTCTTGCTTCTACCTCGGAAGTCAGATTTTCCCTTGTTCTCAGCAATGTTAGCCTCAAACGTGCTGGTTACACCTTGTTCTCTTCTCCTGGCTTATTCATTCAGGAGGCTGTCAGTCACGGTATCCATCATTAATTTTCCTTCAAGAGCCAAATTGCTCAATGCCACTACCCGAGTATCCCAGCTTTCTGGCAGCGAACTCAGCAGCAGCAAAGCCTGCATCTCATCATCCATCTTCATATCAGCTTTGGACAACTGATTCACAATACATTTGTAGATGTTGAGATGTTCAATCATGCTCATATCGTCCTTGTATTCCAGCTTCACAAGCCGGCGAACCAGGTGTGCTTTGTTCCTGGGAGTCTTCTTCTGAATCATGGATTCTAGCTTGTTCCATAATTCTTACGCGTTCGTGAACTTGGACACGTGCTCAAAGAAGCTTCTGTCAATGTATTTCCTAATCGTGGCAACCGCCTTACGACTCAGGATCTCTCACTCCTTATCGGTTTTGCCAGCCGGTCTCTCATCAAGGACAATGGGCTCATACAGATCTTTGTAGTAGAGGTGGTCCTCCAACATCGGTCTCCAATAAGTAAAGTTTTATGCGGTCAACTTGAACATATCTCCATCATGGGTGATTCCACTGGTCTCCATCTTGTCTCCTTCAGAACCCGTCGAACTCGAGCTCTGATACCACTGTTGGGTCAAGTCGGACCCTCAAGTTGATTGCAGAAGCGAAATAATAAAATGCAAGAAGAGAGAGATAGATAAGAATACAATCAATTTGTTTAACGTGGGAAAAACTTCTTCAATGTGAAGTAAAAATCCACGGGACAGAAGTCCATAATCAAACTTCCACTATAAGAATAATGGGTTACAAAGTGTAACGCCCCGTATGCATCCGGCTCATTAACATTGATTTATGGTCATTAAGCGCAGCAATTATCACAGATAAACAATTCAAAAGCGATAAATAAAATGACGTCATCAAATGTCATCAACAACACCCACTGTATATCATATATGGTGAATTCTCATAATATACAAAGTATATCTCAAAACTATACAATTCCCCCTCAGGGTACAAAACAATAGGCATGAAACAAAAGTAGAGCCAACATGCTCTCAAACTCTATGCCTAAGGTTCCCTCAGAACCATATCCCTCTACTCGGGCCTCTTGCCCTGGGATCTATCAGCCGCTCCCTGAGTATCACTTGCAAACCATAATCCCCAACAGAGGTGAGATAACAATCTCAGTAAACTCAGGGTTCTTGGAGGTCTTTCCTCCCCCTAGTTCACTTCCATGCATATAATATCAAAATTGGCATTACAACTAGCCATCACAACTCTCAAGTCATATTACCACATATACATATGTCTCAAGGGTTCATCATCACCCTTTTTATAACATACATCATCATCATTTAGCCATCATGGCCCTCAACAGTTCATAACATATTAAAACACAATCACATGTACATGGCATATATATATATATCATTTATCAATTCCTGAGGAAGCTACATCCACCTATGTGGGCACTTTTCTCATCAGGACTTCCTATCCTTGCCTGAGGAAGCTACCTCCATCTATATGGGCACATCTCTCATCAGGACTCTTTATCATTAGCCTGAGGAAGCTACATCCATCTATATGGGCACATCTCACATCAGGACTCCCTATCATTAGCTTGAGGAAGCTACATCCATCTATGTGGGCACATCTCACATCAGGACTCCCTATTATTAGCCTGAGGAAGCTACATCCATCTATGTGGGCACATCTCACATCAGGACTTACTCAAACATGTATATTCTATTCTATTCTACTGGCCAGAGAAATCTCATCAATCAACACACATAGCCTCAATCCATGTATATCAAGTACATGTTTTCAATCAAAACAGTAACACATAATTTCAATATACATGCATTAACTCATACAATGACCATTACTCTCACTAGAGTATGGTGGAACACAATCAAGGGAAACACTCCCAAGAACAAAGAGCTTACCTGCTCTCAGCGCTACTCCGGCTCTCCCGGCTTCGTGGTCACAACCACCAGCAATGTCTGTATCACGCCCTACATAAGGCATACAAACAACCAATCAATAACGGTCCTCAACCGTTAGAATGAAAGGACACGCTATTCCTTTCCATTAAAACCTCTCTGTCCTCTATCTTAGGGTTATCAGAGCTAACCACCTTATAGGCGATTCACAGACCCTCAGCAGGATCTATCTCAGCCTAACCAAGGTACTAGAGTCTCTCCAAGACTCTGCATGAGCCAATTCCATGCCCTAACTAGACCATATTTCAATGATTATCAAGTTTATCAAAATGATTACTTCAACGCTTTTTCACCGTTTATATGATCTCCTGAACATATTTTGTAAAAGAATCTAGGCTCATACATATCATAATACCCTTCATTTAACCCACATTCTTCTTACTCATACATATCTCAGAGTCAAAACTAAACTTCATCAATAGTCATGATTCAAAGCTCAGTATTCATCAGAACAACCTCCTGAGCATACTTTTCTAAAGAATCCAAGCCTAATTCCAGCCCTACACAAATGGGTCACTATTCATCCCAATAACCATTTCACAAATCAATCGGTAAAACTCGAGTTTCTTACCTCTAAACAGTCGAGGAAGGCTGGAGGATCACTTTTCCAAGCTTTGGCATCCTTGAACTACCTTCTTTCCCTTCCAAACTCAGTTTTCTCAAAGTTCCCTAGAGAACGGGATCTCTCCGATTTATGGTTCTCTCGAGAAACTGAAGCTGAATTCTAGCTCAGAGAGGAGTTCTAATCAACTTTCTAGTTGGGTAGGAAGTGTTTAGATGAAGAATGGAGAAGATATGAAGCTTCTCTAAGTCTTCAATGGTAGAAAGGCTCAAGGAAGAAGAGGAAATTGATTTTTGGCCTGGAATTCGTAAAAATGGCCTTTTATAGGCCCTCAGCCCGTGTTCCCACACTAATAGCGTCATCCCCACGCTAATCGCGCCAAGAATGCGAAAGAAATGGCTTTCTGCAGCATTCTGACGCTAATCGCGCCACTCTGGCGCACCTCCCACGCTAACAGCGCCAGTTCCCATGCTAATGGCGCCACTCTCTGGCAGTCGCTAAATTCGTCGCAAAATCCGTCGCTAATTCCGTCGTTAACAGTTTTTGTGACGGAATAGTAAATTTAAACTTTTCTTTTATTTATTTAGCCTTGGTTATTATACAAAGTATCAAAATACACCAAGGTGGTGGTTCACAACCTCTCACACAATGGTGAATATCAAACTCCCTAGAGTGTTTCACTAAAACTCCCTCTAGAGATCTCTCAAATTGCAAAGCACAAAACTTGCTTAAATGTGCTCTCAAGAATGTCACTTGAGGCCCTAAAAAATGTCTCCTTTTCAATCTCTCTGTCTAAAAAAGAGAAGAAGAAGCTCTCAAACTCACACATTATAAACTTTATATAGAGGAGGGCGATAGAGAGACATTGAGCCATTCAAAAGATGTGACCCTTAAGGGAGTAGTTGGAGTCTTGAGTCTTGCACTCAAAGTTGAGAGTTCCAATGCATTGAGACTTTAACCAAGCATTTAAGAAGGAACAACTCCCAACATAACCATGTTATTTGGTTCATTGGTTAAACACAACTTTTGTGTTTACTCTACATACACTAAATTCTATCTTGCAAACACTTTTGTTAATATTTTACATCTTTATGATATGGTTTGTAATAATCTGTACTCTATCTACTTTCGCAAAACAAGATTATTATATAATATAGTGTTTTATTTGATTGCACAACTTTCTATTTATATTCAAAACATATATGTATAAAAGGTTAATCTTACCCATGCGTCCACACGGATCTTAAAACTAGTTCTATACTCAAAATCACATCAATTCTGTAATATTAAATCAAGGGGTGAGCTTCCTGCACCATTAATTTTTCTCATACACCATATTTTAAATAGTGCATTTCCGATAATGCTCTTTAAATAATAATAACATTGTTATTTTTATTTTTCACGGTTTTGCTTCTTCTTCCCGCACCTTTCCGCTTTTGCTTCTTCCGCTCGTGGCTTAGTTGTTTTGTTTCTCCCCCGCATCGCAACATCGAGCTTGTGCGTGGATACATTGGCTTTGGTGGTCTTCATTTTGTGCGTCTTGTGGCCCTGGTGAGTGTTTGCGTCTTGAAGAGATGTCCATGGTCATGTGGTGGCTGTCGCAGTTCGGCCATGGCTGATACAGATGTGGTAATCCATAAGAAGCAAATTGGTTTCGTACGGATTGATGCAGTTTATGGATTGTTTAATCCATATGAGGCTTACAAATTGCTCAATCCGTAAGACTCATACAGATTGTGCAATTTGTATAATGCTTACGGATTGCTCAATCCGTATGTGTAATTTTTTAAATTTTTTATGCATTTCAGTAAATAAAAAATAATTAAGTAATGATAGGTTAGAATTGTTCTTGCAAGCTATGTATGAATGTGAATCATAGTTGTCTATGACATGGAATGGTTGAGTCTTGTTGTTGCTTGGGTTTGGTTTGAAGTCATGAGTGACAATAAAACAAATGATACCCACAGATGATGGCCAAGACTAGAGGAATGTGTCGGGCACTGGGTAGAAGTAGTAGTAGAGCTAATGAAAATGAACTTATGACCGGCGTAGGCCTACGACATCCGCGCGTAGAGAAAAGGTACATAATGCAGTTGCTGAGGATCCTGTTGTTGAGGAACCTCATATGGACACTGATATTCCTGGGATAGAGGATATTGGTTCTGAGACGGAATCATATCCAGGAGGGTTGGAAGACTGTTCCGTGTTAACTTCTTATGCAGATCATCTTGACCGACGAGTGTGGGCCGGAGAGGTATCATTATGTTGATTTCATACCTTAATAAGTAACATTATTCATAATATACACATAAACTGATATTCTATTTATTGCAGGAACATCTTGAGTTGAAGTTGGCTTCCCACGGACGTAAGGTGATTAAATTTGGGAAGCCAACAACAGAGATTCAGGGCTTAGTGGCTGCAACGGGGCTAGCTCCTATGATGCAATTAAGGTAGGAGAGGCCATTACGTTGTTGGTGGATTTGCTGGAGGTAACCATTGAAGAAGCTGAAGCTGAGACCACCCAATTCCATGGGGCATATGATCGGCTTTCATGGCTACGAGAGTTGTATGATGTGAAGTGTCAGGCTAGGCAATGGACATTAGCTGCGAGGGCTTATTTGCTTCATCTAGTGGGATGCACTCTGTTTGCTAACAAGAGTGCCACACATATAGGTGTGGTCTTTTTGGAAGCTTTTCGGGACATGGATCAGGCTGCCAGATATTGTTGGGGAGCGGGTGCTCTGGTGCACATGTATGATAACTTGAATTATGCATGTAAGCACCATGGAAAGCATCTGGTTGAATACATTACTCTGTTACAGGTATTACCGGTTATATAAGTTGTATTTATTTAGTGTATAACCAACTGTTGGTGTGTGTTATGCTTAATTTGTTAATCAATAATTTGGTTACATGTGCAGTGCTAGATATATGAGCATTTTCCTACGATAGGGAATGTCATTCCGAACGATCAGTATCAGGAGGTTCAACCACGTGCCTGCCACTGGAAGACTGCGAAGGCGTTACCTCTGACAACCTATCGCTCGCATATAGATAGGTTGACTGCTGCTGATGTTAGCTGGACGCCGTATGGGGAGCACCGTGGTCACAAAGATTTTGAGATGATTTCATTGTATTATGGGGCCATCAGATGGGTCCTCCACAGTCAGATATTTACCTGACCGGGTACTTAGGCAGTTTAGATATGTTCAACATATTCCAGAGCTGAGGGAGTTTGAGGTACTTTCTGTTGAGGATGTTGATGACAGGTGGATGCACTTCACTGACTACATTGTTGCGACTAGGGACTTAGTCGATTATGCAGGTCAACATGTTGCTGGATATATGGAGTGGTTCTACCGTGTTTCCCATCCATTCATGACTCCGACACAGTATGAGGAAGCCCGTTCACGTGGTCATCCTGACCCACTACTGTACCAGTTGCTCCCCCGGTGCATGATCCTCGTGCAGATGCTAGACCACATTTAGAGTCACCCGTATCTATGCAAGAGCAAACCCTTGCACATGCAGTGGTAATAAATTAAACATTTTATTATTTCTACATTATGAAATCCCTCTAATCACATAACACAATCATCATATTGCTTCTCTATGCTTATTTCAGGCTGCTTGCCAACGGATTGTTGAGGGGTTGCAACATATGATTGATATGAGGATGGTCGCAGAGGGATCTGATGCATACTCTATGACGGAGCAGTTGTTGCATCTAGCTCGAGGTGTCACGGATTACGGCATTGTCTATACGCGAGCTAGACGACCTAGAGATACACAGCGTCAGCGACATTGATTTTTGTATACATGATTAAGGTACTTTGATTTTGGACAACATGTTCAATGATGTTTACTTATATTTAAATATTTAAACATTTATGAAATTAAATAGTACTTTGATTATTTAAAAATTGTCTACCCATTTCGTAAGTCAACGTGTTGTGTGTGCAATTTCATACATTTTGTATACATTTGCATTCGAGCAATATAATAATCAGGTCACTGTTGAGCTTCATTGGTACAATGAGTAGCCTACAAGAAGGTCGTCGATGGCAACAGACAATTTTCTTGCAATATGACCTGTTTGCAAACCAAACACATTCAAATTAACTAAGTTTAACATAGTGAACCTAATAACACATGAAGCCAAACAGTTAATGTCATACCTGAACAAAGTGGTTACCAAATACATGACCAATGCACAGAATGCAATGTACTTGGGGATCTCTAGGCGGTTGACTTCTTAGAGGGAAGAATGTCATACTTTGCCGGAGTGAAAGAGAAACAATAATGATGTTATACCTCGATGCAATTACATGACCCATATCGGTAATATTCATCCACTTATCCATTGTTACCTGAAAATAAACAGTTAATGCCATTTTTTGCACAATAACGTGACATTCAAGTAAAGTCAAATGATCACGGAATACAATAAAGTTTTACCTTGGACAATCCATCAACTAGTAAAGACCTCTTTAAGGTTTCAAACCTATGTGTCCCACTAAACAAGGCTATATATTCATCAGACCATTGTGCAAGTTCTTTGAGCAAATGATTGCGTACCACAGACCAAGAATCTTCACTATAACCTAATGAGGCGGCAATTACACGATACCCACAATTATCGTCAGCTTTGACATCAATGATGTTGACAATGAATTTCTGCATAAAGGGATGAAATTGATTAATCATAGGAATGATCTTGTTCCCTAAGGGAAGAACATCAGATGACGAACTGGACTTCATTGGAATAGAGCAATTATTTTGCACAGAATGTAAGTCATTCACATTCTCAAAATATGACGGGTCCCTTCTTGTAGACCTTTGGTGCTTTGTTAGGCTCTTCTTTGGAGCACCTTTAGTTTTGACCTTATCAGGGGGGCACATGGAATTTACATCAGGGAACGCAATTTCTTTAAGCTTACTTTTTAGTGTCATTTTCCTACACAAATCAAGCTGTTCAAAACAATTGGATATGGCTTCCATCTCTTTAGTTATTGTCACTTCGGTTTCATGCATACCTTCTTCTGAAAAGTTTAATCTCCACCAAAAAATATGAACGGTGTTAATTGGAATGGTCCCAACCACATACTTAGCTAACTCACAAGCACAAGGCAAACCATGCGTTGTTCTCATAACACATCCACAACGACTAGGGTTTTTGCCCGCATAATGGACACGCTCATACTCAGTAGCAATTTGGTTTAACGCGTACCTGGACACCATACCAATAAGTCTCTTGTATAATGTAACTTTAAAAACATGTCCAACCACATGAGTGCTTCTCTCCAAAGATCCCTTGATGTCAGTATGTTGCAACGTCATCATATTGTTCATGGCATCCCAAATAGTGCGTAAGTCCCCAAGACTATTCTGTAGTAGCCGTTTTAAGGTCCAATGGGAAGACTCCGCCCTACAGTTTATGATATAATCAATTAATTTCAACGACAATAAACCAATGGAAATCTAAATTTAAGCAATGTCAGACGGAAAACTTGTTAGTTGTAGTATTTCCAAAATGCATCACTTTATTTGTCCATGCTGTAACAAATTTTTCTTTGTGGGGATTCAACAAAGTGTCCTTCACATAATCAATAAATGTTGGCCACGATGCACATGCAACCTCAAACTTCATAAAACAATCATGATATTGCTTCTCAGAAGTACAATCAACAACAGTTCCCCATGCTTCCATGACATAATCCCAGGCGTTCTTCTGGCAAATATAAGTTTTACATTTTGCTTTGACATTCTTGTCAATGTGAAACCGACACAATAAATTGGTTGATTCTAGAAAAACAGTTTTCACAGGACTCATCAATGCTGAATCTCTATCGGTAACAATGACATTTGGAAAAAATTCACTTTTAAGAAAAAATCCCTCTAAACCGTTCAAGGGCCCACACTACATTGTTTATGCGTTCGACCTCTAAATAGGCAAATACAGCTGAAAATGTCATCCTAGTAGGTGTCACACCAACAATGTCAAGTAAAGGAAGTCTATACCTGTTTGTTTTGTATGTACTGTTTATCAAGAACATCATATGATATGCATTGCTCAATTGTACTACATCTGGATGTGCCCAAAACAAGTCACGTACAACATTTTCATCCTTCAATATACACCAATGAATATACATGTCACGTTCAAGAAGTTTCATTAGTTGGTGCATTTCAGTACTATCGCCTCTTGTACGTATAACGACCCGCCACGTCGCTACTGTATTACTACCTCATAACAATGTTATAAGTTCATTTTAATACAAAGAACACCCCTTTGGTTACTTGTGAAAATGGTGATGAATTTTTTGCTAGTATATAGTGACCATCATCATAGAATATACACGTAGATCAAGGTACTCATAAAACATTTCAAGTATATGGGTTTGCACATATCAGACATAGTTTAATTACAAATACAAAAGATTAAGTCTCAAAAAGAATATACATCAAGTGTTTTACAAATGAAAAGAGGAGTAAAAGAGAAATAGAAGTCAGGGGTGTGATTAGCAAGACAAGGAGTGCATCTATTAAAACAAGGGGTGCATCTAGCAAAATGCAACTCCTGCCCAGGATCAGGTCCATTGACATCCCGACAAAACACGACGGCTCCAAACAACCCAGACTTCCCCCCAAAAACACCTAATGCTGCCCATCTGCTCACACGAACCCGGTCCGCAATCATCACAGGTACTAAACCACAAGGTACAACAAGCAAAGGTGGGTTCATCATATTAAATAGTAACAATAAATACGACAGGAAAGGAACATAATCCGGTCATACAACATTCCATGCATTCGTCAATCACCAATATATACGGACATCCCCAACCATTTCATAAATCAACTCATAAGATCTAGCATGATGCATGCTCCAGACTCAATTCTCATTATGCAATGTGGTACCATCCCGGAAATGGGTCATCCCTGTGGTCAGATGATGCAGTGGCTTGTCAGGGTCACTCTGTCGTGCACAGGAATCACCCCCATGGTGATCAGCCAATGGGTGTCAGAAGGAGTCCCAACAGACGTGGCCCCCCAGTACCTCCGTACCCTACAGCCAATCATCAACCCCATTTCCGCCATGCAAATGTCGTATGTTACGTAGGCACCATCAATGTATGACCCCGCTAGGAACACAATCCTTCCTCGCAAGGGTAGCCCGTCATACACCCCCTATGTAACATACCGCCCACACAAGGGCCCAGCGATACACTAACCGTGGCCCTCGCAAGGTTTACCACCACCCAATCCTGGCATCTCACGGTTTACCGCCCACACATGGACCCAACGATGCACCGACCGTGGTCCTTGCAAGGTTTACCACCACCCAGTCCTGACATCTCACTGCTATACATAGAATATCCAAACGCATTCCTCATCTCGAGCCATCACATAGGCCGAGTTCGAATGCCACCAACGTAATCATATACGACATCCACCACACGTACAACAAGTGAGCCTGTGTGAAGTATGAGGTGTCCGGGTTGGCACTGAGACAAGCTATTTCAAGGAAAGAATCCAAACAAGGTCGGACGAAGGCGGACAAGGTCGATCAAGGTCGGTATAACTCAGACAAGGTCAGTAGGGGTCGGTCAGAGAAGTTTTGGGTAAGAGAAAGCAAGGGTAGCAAAATGGATGAGGTTTATAAGAACCCGGGTTGGTATTTCACCAATCCACACAAGGGTGTAAGGGAACCTAGTAGCTCATTTCCTAAGGGCAGACAAGCTCTGTCGAGTAAGGAACTTGGCAGTTCTCAAGAAAGGGTTTGGACTTAGCAATTCTAAAGGGAACATCCCATCCCGGGGTGATGAACCTAGTCTCTCTAAAAAGGAAGGATGAGCTTCTAAAGGCGACACGTGTATGTAACCCGGTTGTTTAGAAAAAGGAACACAAGCTCAACCGAGTAGGGGAACCGGGTGGCTCTTCTCCCAAGAAGGCACGAGTTCATCTGAGTTACATAACCTGGTAGCTCTCTCTCTCTCTGTGGTGAGGTAACTTGAGTTCAACAGCTCCAACGTATCATCCGGTAAGGAACCCGGTATACCTTAACAAAAGGAAATGAGTCTTAAAACCTCTGAGGAAATAACCCTTGGGTAGGTGACCCGGTCTACGGACGTCCGCCAATAAAGTTTAAGTTACGTCCTGCATGCATGCCACGTAACCCGCTCAACTCGGTCTACCCATCCCGGTAGCTGACATCAAAACACAGGGTTCGACACGTATATCTAACCCGGCTTACCCATCCTGATAGCCGACATCAAACAAAGGATTTATGGCTATGTGTAACCTGGCCAACCCATCCCAGTACTTATCACCTTCACGAACACTTCCGCAAGTGTCTTAGAAGCCTTTTAGCATCAAAATGCCAACTTCATACATGCACAGGGAGTTCTTAAAACATCTTCTCCCCCCCCACAAGAACATCAAACATCAACATAAAACAACATAGCAGTATTCAACAGATTCAAGACATACCACCTCCCTTTCATAAAAGACATAGCTTTTCTGGGAAGATCACCACACATACCAAGGACATGCAGTTATCATCACGGCTGAACTCCCTAGCCCCCAAACCGTGGTACTTAAAGCTGTCAAGAAGCACGATAAACTCCCCTTACCTAATCAGGAGTTCGTTCACAAGCTTTACGGTGTGTTTGTCCTAAGCTTCAGCTCCGACCACGAGGTTCTTCTCAGTGTCGGGAGTTCCGCAGTAGCTACAGTGGCTCTTGTATGTTGAAGATAACAAAGAAGGGGTTGGAAACGAGAGGTTTCTGTGTGAGTTTTAGGGAAAAAATAGAGGAAACACAAAGGTAGAAGAAGGAAGAGTAAGCTTGTTGTTGTGCCAACCTACTGCTTAAAAACACGACTGACACAACACTTCCTCTTAACGTGCTCAGCCAGCAACCACAGCACAACAGAGCTGACTTACGTCCAATACCCATCAAGCACGCATACCAAGGCAAAAGCACTCAAACAACAAGTTATAAACAATTAATTAATCAACATAACACATGTAATTTAATTAAGATAAAACACACATCAAGCATTCACTAAGCAACTTATAAATCCAAATTGTTACAATACGCGTCCGGTATGCATATCTTGCATTGTATGCTTGCTTCAAACTTGTGACATTATTGGCATTGTATTCCTTCAAAGTTAGCAGAATATTCTTTGGTTTCACCATCGACCTTGTCATATCTGCAACAATGATCTTCTCCTCCTCAGGTAGTTGACCAGCGTATGGGTGTCCACAGCATGACTTAGCCAAAACATGATTATGATTGCTACATATTAGCTTCACCATCCACCCTTGACCTCCCGATACTGGTTTGCCCGGCAGCTTAAAAGGACACTCACATTTTCTAGTGCTAGTCATTGAAGGTGTCAAACATTTTTTCCATGGTCTATACTTTCCACTCCTTTCAGAATCAATTAACACAAATGATGTCCTTCCTATTTTTCCAGTCGATATGTCACTCCTCATTATGACAGCTACAAAATCATTCTCATTTGCAATAGTACGAGCACATTTCAATATCGCATCACGGGATTCAAACACCTATACAATAGGATAATTCATCGTTAATCTTCTTAATTCATTCATTTTTAACTACATTTAAAAACACATAAATACCTCAGTCGTTTTGAACGCTGCAGAACAATCAATTAAACAATTATTATTTTCAAACGCATCAGGCTCCCTTCCAATGTCTTCACTGATGTTAATTTCTTCAGACATAATATTGTTATAGATCCACTAATCGTTGTCCATCTTAACAAATTAAATTTAAAAATAACTTATTTCATATAAATTTAACTTAAAATCAAATTTTTAAAATTTTAATATTAAAATAAAACATTTTTAATAAAAAATGCTTCATACGGATTAGGTAATCCGTATGACTCATACGGATTATCCAATCTGTATGCTTCATACAGATCACCTACTGCATACGGATTCGGTAATCCATATGGTTCATATGGATTACCGAATCCGTAACACCCAAAAATACCAGACTTACCTTGTTCACTCACGACGATGCCACCAGCCGCTCTACTTCAACGAACCACTGCGTCAATTCACCACCCAACTACCACCAAAGAAAGAAAAACCACCAATGCAGCTCAAACACACCAAAACGCGAAAACGAAATGCAAAAATGACTACGCTTTCAAAGCCAACGAATATAACAAAGAATAAATGACCACGAACATTTTGGAAAATCTACTATTTACAAAATGGTGTATAAAAAGTTATAATGGTGCTTAAATCAATCAACCCTTAGTTTTAATAATGAAGCCCAAGTCCAAGCCCGGAACTCTATTTATGTCGTAAAAGCTGACGTCGAAGAATTCAATCACCACTTGCCAGTTGCCACCAATTTTCCCCATCTCCTCACTCTCACACACGCTTCCCAGAAAATTTACAATTATACCAATAAATAAATAGTTAAATATTATTAAATTAATTAACCTTGGTTTTTTTATTGCCCTTCTTCCTCTCGGAACTTTGAAAACGTGCAAGCAAACCCCACAACCCCAAACAAGAAGTCCCCGTTTGTTCCCCGGCTAAACAAAAACACCGCGTCTTCCCCGTGCGGGAAAAAAAATAAAAAGTATCCTCAATTTTCCGGGAAAACCCTTCAGAATGGTTTCCCGGGAAAACACCAATTGGCTCTTCGATTACGGCTTGATCGACGATATTCCCGTTCCGGACGCCACTTTTGGGGTCAATTCCTCCGCCTTCACATGGCCCCCTAACGCCCTCAACGCTCCTTCCAATGTCGGGTACTCACAGATCGCTTCGCTAATTGCGTTTTCCCTTTTCTCGCTTTCGTTCTCATACTCTCTGATTTCGCCTCTTTTTGCTTATTATTGATGATTAGGGTTTCTTAATCGGTGGTGTTGGTTTTGTGAATGTTTGGTTTTAGGGTTTTGTGTTTCCGAACTTCTGTGCCGTACAGAATTTTGTGGTCTTGGAAGAAATGTGATTTTTTATAAAAAAAAATAAAATTGGGGTTGCTTAGTCAGGGGTGGTTGCTGTTTTGGTTTTTTGTTTTCTGAATGTTACGTAGCTGAATTTGTTATTTTTTGTGTAAATGTCTGGTCAGAATTAATTCTGTTGCCTCAGGACATTCTTGCACGTGCGAGTTTTAATTGCTTCTGCGGATTTCACATTGCATAATTTTCTGTGTTAATGATGGATCTATGTTTCTGCATTTTATGACTGCAGTGTGTTTTAAAGAATTCATGTTTTTTTAATTTACATTTTATGCAATAAAGTTGTTAGCATTTGAAATTAGGGATCATTTGTACCTCCAAGTTTGGTGGTTTGCTATTTTGTGAAGTCATAGGGTCATCTTAGGTTGGAATCAAGCTAGGTGGGTGAAATGGAAAAATGCTGCAGCCACAATTAATTGTGGAGTGGTTGTTTAACTCAAGGGAAGATTCTTCTGTGAAGTTATGGTTTACAAGTTTGTTAATGCTCTATGGAAGTGATTGTTGGGGGTAGTGAAAGTGCTGATAAGGGAAACAAATGTCGAAGAGATGAGAGTGATGAGGTGGACGAGTAGATTGGATAAGTACAATATTATGAAGAAAAATATTTGAGAGAAAGTGAGATGGAAGGAGTAGCACCTATTGAGGAGAAGGAAAAACTCACGTAAGGTGGTATAGTTTAGTCATTTGAGAAGAAGCATGATAAAGTCAGAGAAGGGGGATAATAGAGATGAGGATATTCTAATTAAGGGCCAGAGGAAGACGAAGAACTAAAAAAGGTGTTATGAAAAACCATTAACAAAAATCTTCTGTAAATTGTTTACTAAAATTTGGCTACTGCTAGAGCCCAATAAAGCAACTCCTCCTAGTGGGGGGATAAGCCTAGATTATTATTCTAACTCCCGTTACTGCCATTTTCCTTTGGTTCTAGGTTTTATTATGAAAATGGGAAATAATTTTACCAGAATCATGCATATTTCTTTCGCTTGACATTTTTTAGGGGAGAGAAGTGGATTGATTTAGGTTGAGAACTTGAGTGTCTGAATGGCTGATAGTACCAATTCAGGAAGGGTTTTTCCTTAGAGACCTATGGAATATGGACTAGGGAATGCTACTTTTATTACCATTCTTAGTAATACATTCTTATGTAATGAATATATTTCAATTCCCTTTTACTGTTAGATGATTTACTTTTTTCCTTTCTAAAACATATATGTTTGTGATTTAAGGCCATATACATTTTTGTTTGGTCAAACATGACTGCTGACTTTTTATTCATACTATATTTACCTCTCCACCTGTGTCCCTATAAAAAAAGTTATTTTTTGACTGGCTTTTCTTTATTACAATATTATCTGCTCCTAGTGTTGAAATTGATGGCTCATTGGGGGATTCTGACGGTCTCAAAGAGTCTGGCTCAAAGAAAAGGTACACATTGTTCTATTCCCCTTTCATTTTTATTGAATAAAATAATTTGCCAATTAAAGGAAAGAAAACAAAGAATCAGCATGTTTAGCCCCTTGGCAATCTTATTCTGAACCTGCTTGTCTGATGCTCTCTTTTCACTTTATTTCCTAATCTCTGTTTTGCACTTTTGAACTTTTGCTTGTGTGCCTGGCTACTTGCTATTACAGTCTTCAGATGGTTTACTGTTTTGTTTTGTTTTATTTCTTTTTATACCATAATAAATTAATAATGATTAAAAACCTAAGTAAAATCTAAAGGCAGTGTTAATTTTTAAATAATTTAAATAAATTTTCTTGGCACCACTAGCCACAAGTGATCTTAAACAGTTAAACCAACTTACAGATGTCTATAATATAGTTAAGTCAAAGGATGAGGTTAATTAGGGCAAGTGATGTTAATCAAGAGGAAATAATCACAAATCCTATTTCATTGCATATGTTATCTTGTTCAAGTATAACACTTCCCTGTCTAGTAGCATCGACTCCTCTTTTGTATATCAACATTAAATCAATGATTAAACTCCAAAAATGAGTGTACCCAATCCAGATGGCTTATCCTTGGAGGAAGTTTATTTTCTTATTGATTTCCTGTTGCAGGGTTAGGTCTGAGTCATGTGCTGCTTCTAGCTCCAAGGCATGTCGAGAGAAGTTGCGAAGAGATAGGCTTAACGACAAGTACACTTTTTACTTCCAAATTCCAACTACCTCCCTGTTTTTCTATTATCCTTGTGTGAGTTTTTGAGTAAATGTGTAGCTGAGGCATGTACCTAATATGATGGATATGATTAGGTTTGTTGAATTGGACTCCATTTTGGAGCCTGGAAGGCCTGCCAAAACGGACAAGGCTGCTATCCTGATTGATGCTGTCCGAATGGTGACCCAATTAAGGGGTGAAGCCCAGAAGTTGAAAGACACTAATCAGGGTCTTCAAGAAAAGATTAAAGAGTTAAAGGTGAGGTTTCAAGTTATATTCATATAAGAGAATGTTCTTGTTTCACTTTTAATTATTAAAATGCTACCTAGTTTTCATTTTGTTTTATGTTTTCAAAAATTCTATAGGAAACAGGGAAAACAACTTTTTTTCATTGTTTCCTATACAAACTATTGAAAATAGGAAATATGGTGAAAGCAAGGTAACTGAAAAATAAAAATAGAAAACATTTTTTTCAAACCAAACAGCTCCTTAAGTTTTCTGCCTTAAAAGTATTACCTTTTCCTAATGGTGACTGAAAATCTCAATATTATCTGAATTAAATATCAAATTTCTTATCTGTTTGTATAGGCTGAGAAGAATGAACTTCGCGATCAGAAACAGAGGCTCAAGGCAGAGAAGGAGAAGCTGGAGCAGCAGCTGAAATCATTGAATACACAGCCTAGTTTCATGCCTCCCCCTGCTGCAATCCCTGCTGCATTTGCGGCGCAAGGCCAAGCCCACAGCAACAAGTTGGTACCTTTTATTAGCTATCCAGGAGTTGCAATGTGGCAATTCATGCCACCTGCTGCAGTGGATACCTCACAGGATCATGTTCTCCGTCCACCAGTTGCCTAAGCTGGCACTGTACAATTCTCTGGGCCAGCATTTTGGCCCAAGGTTGTATCCATTTTACCAATACCTTCTTGGCTTTGTTAGTTCTCTTCCAAGTATTCTAACTGGACCCAGTGGTGATTTCTGACTGTATTTGGCATATGATACTATTATGATTAATGCTGGTATTTGCATGTAAATGTTAAATAAGCTTTTCTGGCTTTCTTCACCTCTTTTTTAATAGTTGCTGCTGGGTTCTAAGATAATCCAATGTTAGGTTGGCAGTAGCATTGTTTTAGTTTAGGCTTTGCAAAATAGGCTAGTAGATACTATAGTATGTTTTAACAATCAAGGAAGCAATAGAGCTATGGTACTTTAGTTTTAGTTTTAAATTTCGTGCAGCCATATTTCCCTTTGTACGCCAAATAGATGACGTTATTGAAAGTTTCTCAACTATGTGAAATGTGTGGGGGGGTGAAAGTACATATACTACATATGGTGTCTCGGTGACAGGTTTATTAAACCCACGCCGCTTGTCTATACGTGGGTTGATGACTCTTCTAAATATGTTGGGCTGAGCTAGAGGAACGATAATATATGAAGTGATGAGCTTCCTGCACCATAATAATTTCTCATACACCATATTCCCAATAGTGTAATTCCCATTTTGCCCTTTTAATAATAATAAGTTAAAACATTTTTAAATTTCTTCTCTAGCGCCTCTTTCGTTTTCTTCCTCTGCACCGTCCTCCTCCTTTTCTTCCACACTCCCCTATTCCGGTTTCGCTGTGCTGCACCGCAAGGAGGTTGTTCGTGGGTCGTTTGTCTGGTTTCGATCCTCTAGCTGGTGAGTTTTGAGCTGTCGACGGTGGCGTGGTGGTTGTCGTAGGATGCCAGTGGGTGATACGAATTCGGTAATCTGAAAGCCTCATATGGATTAGGCAATCCGTAAGACTTATACGGATTGGCTAATTCGTAAGCCTCATATGGATTACCCAATCCCGTATGTGCATTTTTTGAATTTTTTTTTTTTTTTTTGCATTTCACTAAATAGAAAATAATTAAGCAATGATAGGTTATTTCTGTTCTTGCAAGGTATGTATGTGAATCAAACTTGTGTAGTATGACTTGGAATGGTTGAGTATTATTGTTGCTTGGGTTTTGGATATATTGGAATAAGATTTTGCTGTGTATAAGTTGGAACAGTTGAGACTTGTTGTTGCTTGTGTAGTATGATTTGGAATGGTTAAGTATCGTTGTTGCTTAGTTTGGTTTGAATTCATGAGTGACATGTAATGGTTATGTATTATTGTTGGTTGAGTTTGGTTTGAAGTCATGAGTGACATGTATGTGAATCAAAGTTGTGTATAAGTT
>CM023952.1:15909391-15924176 GCA_013407115.1 Glycine latifolia | reverse complement strand
AGGGGTAGCTCCCGTTGGATGACACAGGTGTGAGTTCCGGCCTCACACTGGGGACTGAGATGGTCCATGATGGTATACTGGGTACTGAGATGGTCCCAGGGGACTGAGATGGTCCTGGATACTGATGATGTTACACATTAGAACTTGTGTGTGCCTATGTGTTGTTGTGATGGTTTGTAATACCTTTGATGTATGCGATCATGGAAGTGAGCCAGGGTGAGGAGAAGCCTCCAAGAACCCTGAGCTTACTGAGATTGTTATCTCACCCTGTGTGTGGGGATTATATTTTGCAGGTTGTACATCTAACAGAGATGCTGAGTCCCAGGGCGGGAGGCCCTAGTAGGGACATGGATGGTATAGCTGCTTGGAGCAGTGTTTTGAGAGCTTGGTTGCTCACTGTTGCGTACAGATGTATATATGTGTTGTTATTTTGTACCCCTGTGAGGGAAAATGTGTATGTTTGCATATATTGAGTTTCTATATATGGTGTATCCTCATATGAGGATGTGATATGTGATATCAGGGCACTGTATGCCTACTATTTTGTATGGATGCAGTCAGAGTATTTTGGTGTGGAATGTACATAGTCTATGTATATTATTTTAGACACATATGGGTAGCGATCCCCGGATATATCGGTATAGATATTATAGTCCTATCTACCGTTATTCACATTATTTTATGTAATCTGGATCGTTAAGGCGATTGTGGTGCTTCGACATTCGTTTAATTTATTGTCTATACGTGCCATACATAATGAATCAAGAAATATGGTTTTGAAATGCTTCCGCGTGATTTGAGTAATTGTTTTAATTAATTGTCGCGCTAATCTGATTAAGTAATATGTTAATACACCATATGCATACAGGGTGTTACAGTGTGGGTCGGAGAGGTATCATTATGTTAATTTTCATACCTTAATAAGTATTATTATTCATAATATACACGTAAATTGATATACTCTTTATTGCAGGAACATCTTGAGTTAAAGTTGGCTTCCCACAGACGTAAAGTGATTAAATTTGGGAAGCTAGCGGCAGAGATCCAGGGCTTAGTGGCTGCAACGGGGCTAGCTCTGTTGATTTCATGTTGTGTGGAGACTGGGGATAGGGGATTGCTATCTGCTTTTGTGGAGAGATGGCACCCTGAAACCAGTAGTTTCCACCTGCCTGTGGGGGAAGTCGTGACACTAGATGATGTGGCCTTAATCTTGCATAACCCTGTTATGGGAACGTTGCAGTCCTACGATGCAATCGACGTAGGAGAGGCCATTACGATGTTGGTTGATCTGCTAGACGTAACTGTTGAAGAAGTCGATGCTGAGACGACCCAATGCCATGGGGCATATGTTCGACTTTCCTGGCTATGAGACTTGTATTATAAGAAGTGTGAAGCTAGGCAGTGGACATTAGCTGCGAGGGCTTACTTGCTTCATCTAGTAGGGTGCACTGTGTTTGCTAACAAGAGTGCCACACATATAGGTGTGGTATTCTTGGAAGCTTTCCGCGACATAGATGAAGCTGCCAGATACTCTTGGGGAGCGGCTGCTCTGGTGCACATGTATGATGAATTATGCATGTAAGCACCATGGGAAGCATCTGGCTGGCTACATTACGCTATTACAGGCATTACTGGTTATAATTGATTTATTTAGTGTATTACCAGTTGTTGGTTTGTGTTATTGTTAATGTGTTAATCAATAATTCATTGTAAAATGCAGTGCTGGATATATGAGCATTTTCTCATGGTAGGGAATGTTGTTTCGAATGATGAGTATCAGGAGGTTCAACCACGTGCCTACCGCTAGAAGATTGCGAAGGCGTTACCTCAGGCAACCTATCGATCGCGTATAGATAGGTTGAGTACTGCTGATGTTTGCTGGACGCCGTATCAGGACCACTGTGGTCACAGAGAGTTTGAGATGATATCATTGTATTCTGGGGCCATTAGATGGGGTCCATATACTGTTAGATATCTACCAGAGCGGGTCCTGAGGCAGTTTGGATATGTTCAACACATTCCAGAAGTGAGGGAGTCTGAGCTGTCTTATGCGGAGGATGTCGACGAGAGATGGATGCACTTCACAGATTACATTGTTGCGACTGGGGACTTGGTTGATTATCCAGGTCAACATGTTGCTGGATATATGGAGTGGTTTTATCGTGTATCACATCCAGTGATGACTCCGACACAATATGAGGCAGCTCATTCACGTAGTCGTCCTAAGGCAACTACTGGACCAGTACCAGTTGCTCCCCCGGTGCATCAGCCTAGTGAAGATGCTGGAGCACGTTTAGAGTCAACTATTTCTATGCAAGAGCAGACCCCTCGACATGCAGTGGTAGTAAATTAAACATTTTATTATATTTGCACTATGAAATCCTTGTAATGATATACTACATTGTTGATAATGATATATGTGCTTATTTCTGGCTGTTTGCCAACAGATTGCTGAGGGGTTGCAACATATGCTTGACTTGAGGATGGTCACAGAGGGCACTGATGCATATTCTATGACGGAGCAGCTGTTGCATCTTGCTCGAGGTGTCACAGATGACGGCATTATCTATACACGAGCTACACGGCCTAGACATACACAGCGCATGCGACATTGACTTTCGTTTATATGGTTGATGTAGTTTGATGTTGGACAACATGTTGAATTATGAATTCTAATATTTAAATATTTGAACATTTATGAAATTAAATAGTACTTTCATTATCAAAAAATTGTCTAAGCATCTCATAAGTCAATGTGTTGTGTGCGTAATTTCATACATTTTGTTTACATTTGCATTCGAGCAATATAATAATTAGGCCACTGTTGAGCTTCATTGGTACAGTGACTAGCCCACAAGAATGTCGTGGATGGAAACAGACAATTCTCTCGTAAAAATACCTGTTTGCAATCCAAACAAATTAAAATTAGCTAGGTTCAACGTAGTGAAAGTAATAACAAATGAAGGCAAAAAGTTAAAATCATACCTGAACAAAGTGGTTACCAAAAACATGACCAATGCATAGAATGCGATGAACTTGGGGATTTCTAGGAGGTTGGCTTCTTAGAGGGAAGAACGTCATACTTTGTTGAATGAGAGAGAGACTAGAATGACATTATATTTTGATGCAATTACATGACTCATATCCGTAATATCCATCCATTTATCCATAGTAACCTGTAAATACACAGTTAATGAAATACATTAAATGCATACTGGTTTGGTAGTAGAGGAATATGAAACTGACATCCAACGATGTTTTACCTTTGACAATCCATCAACCAATAAGGACTGCTTTAAGATTTCAAATGTATGTATCCCACCGAACAAGGCTATATATTCATCAGTCCATTCTGCAAGTTCTTTGAGCAAATGATTGCGTACCAAAGACCAAGATTCTTCACCATAACCTAATATGGCAGCAATTACACGATATCCACAGTTACCATCAGCTTTCACATCGGTGATATTCAAGATAAACTTCTGCATAAATGGATGAAATTGATCTAGCATTGGAACCATCCTGCGCTGCATCATAACATCAGATGAGGAAATGGAGTGTTTTGGAGTGGAGCAACTATTTTGCATGGAATGTAACTCGTCTACATACTCAAAGTAAGACGAGTCCCTTCTTGTTGACCTTTCGTGCTTTGTCATTTTCTTCTTTGGAGCACCTTTAGTTTTTACCTTATTAGGGGGAGGGCACATGGAATTTAAATCAGGGTACGCGATTTGTTTAAGCTTACTAAGTGTCATTTTTCCACACAAATCAAGTTTTTCAAATCGGCTAGATATGACTTGGATCTCTTTAGTAATGGTGACTTCAGATTCATGCATACCTTCATCTGAAAAGTTTAATCTCCGCCAAAAAATATGAATGGTGTCGACTGGAATGCTCCCAAGTACATACTTAGCTAGCTCACACGCACAAAGCAAATCATGCCTTCTTCTCATAACACACCCACAACGAGAAGAATTTTTTCCTGCATAATGGACTTGCTCATACTCCTCAGCAATATGGTTTAACGTGTACCTGGACACCATGCCAACAAGTCTTTTGTATAAAGTTACTTTAAAAACATGCCCTACCACATGTGTACTTCTCTCCAAAGATTCCTTGATGTCATTATGTTGTAAGGTGATCATATTGTTCATGGCATCCCAAACAGTGCATAAGTCTCCAACACTATTCTGTAGTAGCCTCTTTAAGGTCCAATGGGCAGACTCCACCCTGTAATGTATGATAAAAAAAATTATTTTGAAAGACGATAAACTTAAGGAAATGTCAAATTAAGCAATGTCAAATAACAAGCTTACCTATTTGTTGTTGTATTTCCAAAATGCATAACTTTATTTGTCCATGTTGTGACAAATTTCTCTTTGTGGGGATTCAACCAAGTGTCCTTAACATAATCAACAAACGTAGGTCACGGTGCACATGCA
Organism: Glycine latifolia; assembly: GCA_013407115.1. NCBI lineage: Eukaryota > Viridiplantae > Streptophyta > Magnoliopsida > Fabales > Fabaceae > Glycine > Glycine latifolia. The sequence continues at coordinate 15,919,734 of CM023952.1, read as the reverse complement.
ACTTCAAATTGCATAAGATAATCATCATACTGCTTCTCAGTAGCACAATCAACAAGACTTCCTCATGCTTCCATCAGATAATCCTATGCATTCTTCTGCTTAACATAAGTCTTACATTTTGCCTTCACATTCTTGTCAATGTGAAACCGACATAATAAATTTGTTGCCTTTGGAAAAACAGTTTTCACAGCACTCATCAATGCTAAATCTCTATCTGTAACAATCACCTTTGGGAAAAATTCAATTTTATAAAAAATGTCTCTAAACCGTTCAAGGGCCCAGACAACATTGTTTATGCGTTCAGCCTCTAAATAGGCAAATGCAGCTAAAAATGTTATGCCAGTAGGTGTGACACCAACAATGTCTAGTAAAGGAAGTTTGTACCTGTTTGTTTTATAGGTATTGTCTATCAAGAACACCAAATGATATGCATTGCTCAGTTGCACTGCAGCTAGATGTGCCCAAAACAAGTCACATACAACATTTTCATCCTTTAATCAATGCCAAGGAATATACATGTCGCGTTCAAGAAGTTTCATTAGCTGTTGCATTTCAGTATTAGCACCTATTGTACGTGTCCGGTATGCATATCTTGCATTGTATATTTGTTTCAAACTTGTTACATTATTTGCATTGTGCTCCTTAATGTTAGAAGAATATTTTTTGGTTTGACCATCGCCCTTGGTCTTCTCCTCCTCAGTTATTCGACCAGCATATGGGTATCCACAGAATGACTTGGTCAAAACATGATTATGATTTCCACATATTAGCTTCACCATCCACCATTGCCCTCCCAGGATTGGTTTGCCCCGCAGCTTAGAAGGACACTCGCATTTTCTATTGCTAGTGGTTGAAGGTGTGAAACCTTTTTTCCATGCTCTATACTTTCCACTCCTTTCACAACCAATTAACAGAAATGACGTTCTTCCTATTTTTCTAGTTTTCATGTCACTCCTTATTATAACCGCTACAAAACCATTCTCAAATGCAACCGTACGAGCCCATTTCAATACCGCATCACGCGATTCAAACACCTACACAAATGGATAATTGATATTTAATATTCTAAATTGAATCATTTAACAACTTTAACTACATTCATATTCTTTAACTACATTACAATCCACATAATTACCTCATTTGTTTGGAACGCTGTAGAATAATAAATTAAACAATCATTGTCTTCAAACTCATCAGGGTCTGGTCCAATGTCTTTATTCATATAAATTTCTTCAGCCATTATACTCTCATACATCCACTCATCGTTGTCCATCCTAACAAAGGAAAAATAATAATTTAACATACACAGCACCATGTGGAAGGCTATAAAAACACATACACGCTAAATAATAACATTTACTAACATTAAATTTAACACCAAAAAATGATATTCATTAAACACGTTCTGTAAAAAGCACGTGGAAGGGTAAAATGACATTGACAACACTATGACTATAAACACAGTTTCTGGTCCTTCATACGATGGCCAATAAATTGGACAGAACGCATGCTTGATACACCATGTGGAAGGGTCAAATGACATTGACAATAGTATGACGAATGTTATAAATATTTGACAAAATGCATGCCTGCTACACCATGTGAAGGGTAAAATATCAGTCGAAATTGACAATACTATGCACTATATCAATAAAATACAAATTTCAATAATGACATGTCTCAATCAACATTGGATTCCAAACAAGCCTCTATCAGAAACACAACCACCCAACTATAAATAACACAAAACACCCTTAATACAACCACACACTTTCACACAACATACATCTGCAAAAGAAATTCAATCTCAACACTATGACATTCTTAGGAGAAACAATCACTCAGACCATTGCTAACTCCAAATTAGCATTCATTTTTCCAAATGGATCAATCAAACACAACAAAATTGGTGTTTCTTTTTAATGTCCTACTCCAATACCAAGGCGAGTTCCTAATGAGTGTTCTTTTCATACACTCAAGAGTAGGATTCACGACATGCTTCTGCTAACCAATGACCAATTTGTTGATGAAATGTACTACCGACAACCATCCCTACATGCAGGTCAGCAATATTATTTTCATTCTCTGCAACTTACAAATGATGATGATGTTTGCACAATGTTAACGTACAATGAGCAAATGTCGATTGTTGGTCCTATAGAAATATTATGTACCATCAATAGAATAGCCGATGGTATACTAAACCTACTTCGATCCATCATCATCCCAACACATGATGCAATGCTATATTACAACGACAAGTGGAACATAGCACGACAAAGCGGTTTTGTGGGTTATTCCTTCACTGGAACAAATCCAATAAGGTTTGAAATTCCTTCAGGATGCAACATTCAAATACTCAAGGATGTCATCAAGCAAGTTGCGCCTGTTGGGGTTCCCCCCTATGGAATTCACAACTCACAAGTGGTAAGAAAATTGTTTTTTCGACAGCCATCCCACTACGCTTATTCAGACAACACAATCGAATATCACATAAAAGAGTTGATAAGCGATGAAGACGTGTTAAAGGTGTTAGCAGAATCCAATTACTAGAAACGTTTTTGTCCAATACAAATCTTAGCTATTTTTAACAAGCCAGTTACCCAACAAGCCCTAATAACTTATCAACATGGGCCAATAATCGATGCAAATGTTTTGCATGATGCTCATTAGAATGATACAAATGGAAGAAAAACACATGTCTGCTGCACAACATCTTTCAAACAATGATTACTTTGCTTATTTTCGTATTTCAAATGTTATTGTTACAATGTTCTGTTATTTTCATTTTATTAAGCAGTGTTTTTTCATGTTTGTCTCCCTCTCTCTCGTATCAATTACCGTTATTTAATATGTTTTTAATTTTTATTATGAACAACTACATGTGTTTAAATACTACTTATAATTAATGTGTCCTTATTTATATTCGTTAATGTTATTATTTTCAAATTAAAATTTATTTTTATTATTATTATATTTAAACAAAAGTTAAATTTTTAACTGATATCTACTCAATCAAAAAATTTAAAAAATAAAACTCAACTAATTAGCTTTTTAATTTTGCTTTTTTCACCTTCACTGATTACGTAATCCATATGGCATATACGGATTGTCTAATCCGTTACATTCTTACAGATTGTATAATCCGTATGATACATACAGATTACCTAGTCCGTATGACTCATACGGATTACCTAATTCGTATCGTCATGCATGCAACAAAAAAAAAAACTCACCTGCACCTCCGAACGCGCTCCACTCCAACGAAAACCAACCAAAAACCACCTCCAGGAATGCAGAGCTCAAACAAACCGGAATGCACACCTCAAACAAACCAAATGCAAAACAATCACCTAACAAGATGGTTCCAAGCAATGCCCAGCTCAAATAAATGGCGAACAATGGTGTAGTAAGTCCGTGAAGCACCATTGCACAGCAAATACATTTATGTGATTTTCACTCATTAAGGGCATTTATGGAATTATCAAAAATTGAAATGGTGTAGGAGAAAAAGTAATGGTGTATGAAGCACGTGCCATATATGAATAGGGCTGAGACAACTTTAAAAAAAAAATTAGTTCTATTGTTTTTGTTGATTCTTCATTGTTGTAAGCCGTTGGCATGTTCTGGCCTTGATAAAGAGAGCCCTTGACCATTCCCTTAAACCTTAACAGTTGAGAGTAAAAATCAATCTTTATTCTGTTTAAAAGCACAAATTGCATAGTCCCATCTTTCGTAAATCTACTAAACTCCCAAGCCATCAAAACCCCGAATGCTAACTATAATAAACATTTTCAATTACCACTCAATACTCATTACCAACACCGTGTCAAAAGCATCCTCTCAAGTCCAACTGTTTCTGTCAAAAAGCTACGTCCACATACATCCAATCGGAGTCCCCTCCTCTTAAGTATTAACCCACAAAATCCTCATTACTACCTCAAAGTCTTAAACAAATAGGCAAAACCAAAAAACTAAACTAACGCAGATTCAGTAGTATTGAGATTCCTTTGTTTGATGACTTGCCAGACTCATTATCCAAACTAACTCTAATACTCTTTATGCTGAGACATGACACATCCTTTCGGGTAAAATATGTTTGTTTTTGCCTGAGTACTTTCAGTCAATTCTAGTTTTAGTCCTTGTAATTTTAAATTCATCAACTTGATTCTTATCCTTTAAAAATATAGATGAATTTTGTCCTTATACATTAAAAAATAAATGGATTTAGTTCTTATTTAGTTCCGGCAATGCATAAGGATTAAATTTACTTTTTTTTAATGGAAAGGGATCAAATTGATCAATTTAAAATTACAATGACTAAAATAAAGTTTGACTAAAATTATAAGGATTAAAAATATATTTTATCCTATCCTTTCTAATACAATATTGGTTAAACATTTTCAAAAAACTATAAAAAGAAGATTCATTGAATAAGAAGAGAGATTTTTTTTTTATAATTTTAATAAAATTTAACTAATAAATAATAATAAAGAGTGTTTTAGAAAAAAACGTGTTATAATAATTTTCTTTCGGACATAAAAAAGAATATTCCGTGCCCTGATCCCACCTTAAAAGAAGCTGTCATGCCTTTATCTAAAGATATGAAGAAATAGAAGCTGTCATGATAACGCCGTCCATCTTAGTTGGACAAATGGATATTCCTTCAGCTGCCAAAGTTGACCCAGATTTTTTCAGAGGCTGTATGGTGTGCTCATTATTCATTTCTATTTTTCCCAAGAATAACTTTTTTATTTTATTTTTGTTATTTATTTTTTTTAAAATTTAATCGAGTAATTAATTTTAATTGTTATTGTTCTGCTTGTGAGAAACAGAATGTATCCAACTAGGTTTGCTGGGATTTTGCTATGGGATCAGGCTCTCTCTCCAAATATGCTTATAGAGATGAAGCATCTCCAGGAAGATGATCACTACAGGAAACAACACTAGTGGCGCGCTGTGTGTGCAGTGTGAATGGAAAATAGAGAGTCAGAATTGTTGTGTATCTTTCACCATGATTGATACTGTATTTATAAGATAATACCTGGATCCTGGTAGAATGATGATTGAGGCCCATTATCTTTGGCCGAGATATTTGAATATTTGTTCTATCTTTCTGTTGCAGTATTTGTTATATCTTTAATCTTCTGATAAATAAGATATTGTGCTGTTGGGGATTTGAATATTTGAATAAAGATAATTGGGAGTTTTATCCGTAACAGATGCCCCCCAGCCCGGTTATCTAGCACTCTGAATGACTGGGATGTATTAGTAGGTAGGTCAATGCTATATTGAATTCATAGATTTTGTGCCAAGATACCTATGTCGAGATGTCTTACTTTTGCTTGATCAATACCGAGATATGTATTCTTTCTTCACTCGTTAATATGGAATGACTTCTCCACCATGACCGAGCTACTCCTCGTCGTTCTAGCGTGGGGAAGCATTCTCTATCTCGTACAAATTCTGCACCTGCTACCAATCTGATCTCCATTAAAAAATCGAGATACATTTCCTCGCGACGAGAATCTTGTAGTCGTAATCAGATATCCGGGCTTAAAATTTTCTAGTTTATTCTGAGGTTCCTGTTTGAAAAGACGAAAGGTTGTCTTTTCATCTTTTTCCTTAGCGACGCTTCCTGCTCTCAGCATTTAATGTGGCGCTACTATTTCCCATGCCCCCATCATGAGCTTGGAATTTCCTTCCTAATTTGCCCCTCGCGTGACTCAGAAAATGTCGTTTATACCCTTAATGCCTAATCATATCTTGGAGGATACGTTTTCGAAAACGTTTCGTGAGCGGTTTCTGGCAGTTTGTCTATACTTCCACTTACTCATTCCCTTCACTTGCCTTTCTTTGCTCTCATTTGAACATCCTACATGCCTTAGTGACCTCCTCCCTCTCTCAACTTCCCTTTGTCTCAGCATTCTCTGAAGTCAAATTCTTTGAAGTTTTCTAGGTATTTACTGCATTTCCCCTTTCGATTACATTGTCTTTCTTTTTATTCAACTTTCATTCTTTTCTCTGCGTTTCTTCAATCCTTGTTTGAATATCTACCCCCTTACCTGTTTTCTTGGTTTAGGTATTTTGTTCTAGTGTATTTTTCCTTCTCCCTTCTTTGTTCTTACAATGAAGCTTTCTCCTAAGGAAGAAGCATTCGTTCGAAAGAACGTTCCCCCCAAATCCGCATTTTGGCTTTGGGGTCTTCCTCTTCCTGATAAAGAATGGAATAAAGATTTACTAAAATCTTCCGGAGGTTCTGGGGTTTCAAAGAAATCCCATCCTAATCTTCCTCCTACCCGCAAAGTCATTCGAGTAAGAACAGATAGTAATACTACTGATAAAGCTTTGATTCAAACTTCTGTTAAATCTGGGACTAAACTTTCTTTGAAGGAGTGTCAATCTTCTAGGGGTCCAATATCTTTTGCAAATGTGTCTAAAACCCTAAGTCCCTTTCCTACAATAAGCACAAATTCTTCTTTCCATGTCGACCCAGAACCCCTGGAACCTGTTCCTGAAATCCATTTTGAACCATGTTCAAAATGTATGGACCAATTTCATTACTATGCCCATATCGGGCAGTATGAGAGAATCGGCGAGATTCTTGAATCATGTCGCCACAACCCAGTCCGAAGGGCCTTTCCTGCAGCTACCCTTAGGACAATATTCCCGGATATCGAGGCCACAAGGCCGACTTCTTCTTGTACCGGTCCGGCACTGGCAATTTTTCATCTCTTCGTCTTCCAACCTCACTTCCAGGTATTTTTACTAACCTTTTCTTTTTTATTTTTGTCGTAGGTCATTATGGATACCCCTTCAGTGGAAATAGTCGATGAATCCCAATCGGCAGGATCCCAGTCTGACATCCCCTCTTCCTCTTTAATTGCCAAATTTCCATGGGTCACACATGAAGTACTTCGTACTTCATCTATTTTGACCCCGGGGAGCATAGCGGCACTCCCCATAGGCAACCAGGACGGGTTTTCAATCTGTCCTCCTACCCCTGACGAGCCCATTTGTTCATGTGTTGAGGAAAGGGAGCCGAACTATTTTTTCTTTTGCAAGGACGTGGTCACACGTCTTGGTATTCGATTTCCTTTATCGGATTTTGAAATGCGATTGCTAGACAATCTTCACTTGGCCCCTTCCCAGCTACATCCCAATAGTTGGGCCTTTGTCAAATCTTTTGAAGATTTATGTGAAGAATTGCAGATACCTTGCACTGTCCCTCTTTTTCTTTATTTCTTTATTGTTCACTTTGGTCGTACTAGCCGAGAAACTTCTAATCGGAAAGGGTGGATTTCACTTCGAAGTCGGCCCGGTCGTTGTCTTTTCCGTATCTTCGCTGAGTCTTTTAAAAATTTTAAAAACAATTTCTTCAAAGTTGCGGCCGAACCCGGCAAGCAACCATTCTTTCTCCGGGGTCCAGAGGCAACTGGTGTTAAGTGGAGATTCCCTCTCTACTGGACCCAAGCTCATTACTCCAACCCCCCTTCGTTTTACCGAATCGAAGAGTCTAACCTTTCCGACACTGAAGCCTTGACTCTTATCCAAATTCAGATGTATCGGGAAGCTCAAGGTTACATATGAAAGCTTTATATTCACAATCTTCCTTCTTTATCTTTCACTAATCTCAATTATTTACCTTTCAGCCGCCGAGATGGAAGAAGATCCTGCCGCCAACCTCAAACCTCGTCCTCTAAGAAATACAGTTAAGAAGGCGACCGACGGGATGGCAACTGACCCCCGTCGGAGTTACATTGCCAAAATGCCGGGGAAAACCAAGAGGCGTCGCACTGAGACACCTGCATCCATTGGCCCCCAGCAAATAATTTCATTGGGATCGGCCGAAGATACTTCTATGGCAGATCCCGAGGTTTCATCTTTAGCCGGACAAGGTAACCAGGAAATCCCGGCTATCTCAACTCCTGTTGTGGTTGAAGTTGCAGCAGGGGATTCTCCTACCGACGTTGCTGATCCCGTCATCTCTGTTGCCGCCCCCGAGGGATGTTCACTAACATTGGGGTGCCTTTGGGAAAAAGGAGTTGAAGATCTTTTCCCGTATACTATGGCCCCCAAGCGATTTTCTGATTCGACCCCTTTCTCTGATGAAGATCTTCAAGAGCTCGACCAACTCCACCTTCAGGCTTTTCGGTGCGCTACTTTGGTACCGAGCTTAGTGTCTCTGAAAGCTCGGTATATCAAGATTAGAAATGATGGCCTCAAGTTCAAGGACGACAACCACCGGCTGTCTGAAGAGAACAAGAGGTTATCTGAAGAGAATCAAAAGCTGAAGGAGGAGCTCGCCACTTTTCACCGAGATTTGGCGGTTATGAATGAGGGGGTCTCTTCTCTTCGGGTTGAGCTTCAGGTGGCAAATAGGAACGCCGATTTCTTCAAAGCCTCTTCTGAAGCTGCCACGGTTGAAGCTAGAAAAGCTCAGGCGGAAGCTTCCTCCTTGGACCGAGACCTTGCCGATTTGAAGGTTCTGTATGAGAAATCTCAACAAGAGGCAATTCTCGCCAAACAGGAAGCTGCCGAGTTTCAGGAAACATTGGGGACGGTGGCTGAGGATGTTTTTTCCAATGCCATAGAGCAAATTCAATTTTTGAACCTGGGAGTAGCTTTGAATCTGGAGGGAACCGATTGCCGAGCTTACATCGAAGATGGCAAGTTCATCCCGTATGTTGCTCCCGAGGTTGCATCCCCTGCTGAAGCTCCTGAGGCGGTAATAGACGAGCAAGTTAATATATGAAGGGCCGGAATGCCGGTTTAATTTGTAACATTTTATTGCTTTGAACAATATTTGCTTTCTTCTTTTAGATTCCACACTTTGAACAATTTATTTGATGCATCATGCTTTCATCATATTTATTGTGCTTTATCGTTGCCGACTTGCTTACTCGAACATTACTTTGGCTCCAACGGCCAAGTATTTCATTTGAATCGAATCCTTAGTTCGAATATTGTTTTCAGAACCAAGTTCCTGTCCTAGCAACTGTTAATGTATTTCGTAACATTAATTTAAGGATGTAATTCTTTCGATATAATCGATGATTCATCCATGAGTGAATAATTACGCCGGCATGATCAAGGCTGAGTTAATACATAACAACGACTAGGCCCTCATAAATTGTGCACAATGTATAATATAATTTCCTTATAATAAGGATTTTATTATTCTTCGAAGATTATACAAATTCATGATCTCAATGTAAAATTTATACCGGGTTTACATTCCTCGGCTTATATAACCAATGAGAAACACATGAATACATAAGTCACGATCTCTATGAAGGATTCGCCTGGATCCCGGCTTATGAATCAATTAAAGAGAAACACGTGAAAATAATCCATGATCCCAATGACGGGCTTATCGCCAACTAAAGGGAAACACATGGTAAAAACAATAATCCATGATCCCGGGCTTATCGCCAATTGAAGGGAAACACATGGTAAAAAACAATAATCCATGATCCCGAGCTTATCACCAACTGAAGGGAAACACATGGTAAAAAACAATAATCCATGATCCCCGGCTTATCGCCAACTGAAGGGAAACACATGGGTCCTCAACTATAGTATATCTTTAGCTTGTCGGCATTCCATGTGCGCTTGACTTGTTTGCCTTCAATTGTCTCTAAAATGTATGCTCCTTGTCCCAAATTTTGGGTAACCCGATATGGTCCTTCCCAAATTGGGTGCTAACTTCCCATCTCGGGCATTCTTATTTCCTATATCTGCTCGCCGTAGTATGAGATCACCTTTTTCAAAGGACCTTGGCTTTACCTTTTTATTAAATCTCTGAGCCGAGATTTGTTTCATGCGTAAATCTCGGCGATGTGCTGCAGTTCGGACTTCTTCTATCAAATCAAGCTCGGCGGCTAATGTTGTATTATTGTCTGTATGCGACATTTGTCTCCTCCACGATGGTTGGCCGATTTCCACAGGTATCATGGCCTCGCAACCGTACGTCATTCTGAACGGAGTCTCATGGATGGCTGTTTGGGCCGTGGTTCTATACGCCCATAAGACGTAGTAAAGTTGTTCAACCCAATTTGGGCCGACTTCTTGCATTCGTTTTTTCAACCCATCCAGAATAACTTTGTTTGCTGCTTCCACCTGGCCATTAGACTGTGGATGCTCTACCGATGAAAAGTGATGTTTTATGTGGAGTCCGACCATCATTTCTTGGAATTTCTTATCCGTGAATTGTGTCTCGTTATCAGTGACGATTTCTGCCGGAATTTCGAATCTCGCTATTATACTGTGTTCAAAGAATTTTTGAATACGGGATGTTGCGCGATTACGGCAAGTGCACCGGTCGTTTACAAGTAATAAAG
>CM023952.1:15870434-15897506 GCA_013407115.1 Glycine latifolia | reverse complement strand
AAATTCAATAAGGTAGGAGCTAACTCCTCCCAACCAGAGGATAATTCTTGAGTTAATGATCAAAAAAAGAAGCTACAGAAACTAAAATAACTAAAGAAAAAGGAGGAAACTCTTTACAAGATGGAAAAGAGAAAAAAAATAGAAGGAATGCTAACACCATTAGATTGAGAAAATGAATCTTTGAATAGCCCAACCAAACCTCCATAAATTTATGTTTGATTGGATGTGAACTGTGAATTAAGAACTTATTATATGATTGTATGAATTTATGTTTCATATTTATAGGTAATTTACTTTTTTTTTGTTTGAAGTAGATTTTTACGATTCTACGATTCGAATCTACGAGTCGAGTTTATGGAACTCCCATGAATTTATGTAAACTCTCGATTTTAACAACTTTGCTAACCATGTTGGGTTCTGCAGTTATTACTTTTTTACCCTTTTAACATTTATTTCTTATAATCGATGAATGTTATTTATACAATAATTTATAAAACAGTTTGTATAATAACATTTTTCTTGTGTTTGGGTCTCCCTTTTATATCATTTATTACATTACATAATAACTGAAAGAGATGAATATATATATTACAAATTATTATATGTGTATCATATGTTTTATATAAAAAATAGTAATTAATAAGACTACAAGAAAGAAAAAAAATATTACCTACGGGTAAAAGTCGTCGGTATACTCGCAATATTCTCGATAACTCAAGTGTTTCAACAGATTACCGATAGACACATAAGTTGAAATAGAGGCATCAGTAGCCATTTTTAACCGCAAAAAAGAAAGAAAGAAAATGTCGATATTTAAACAAAGTGATCGGTATTGTTTTGATATACCGATGACTAAAATTTGGGTTTAATTACCAATTATTAAATGCATGTTTGTGTAAACGTTTTCAACACAAACCGCCAAAGATCCAAGTATGTTATTTTTGCATTATTTTATTGGAAAGAGTGAAAATTGGTGATAACATGAAAACAAAGATACTCTAATAGGTTTGGTTATTAGTTTATACTTTTCAATGGAAAGTCAGTCAAATCATATTTAATTATTTTACTTAAATTTTATAAATCTCTTATTAATTTATTACTGGTTATTAAATTTATTATATTTTAGTAATTATTAAATTTATAAATAGTTTTAAAATTTACATATTAATTTATTACTAATTATGAAATTTATAACTAATTAGTAATTAACTTAACATTTTCTTATAACTAATAAGGATTTGAGTAGATTTATGTGGATGTATGCTGCACATCTTTTTCTTAGGATAAAAGGAAAGAGTAAAAAGAATTACCCAAATAACAAATGCTACATAATTAGAAGTGGTTTGGCAGTGAAAGCTTTGGCGCTTTGGCTTATTTGTTTAAGTTTTAAATTAAAACTAATATATGATATAACTCTAAAGTTTCCAGAATTTTTGTCAGAATGAATTGACACTATTATTGAATCATAAATGATTAATTGACTTATTCAATACCCTAGATTTTTTACAATTTTTTCTCAAATAATTAGCAAACATGAGTTTTTAATTTTGATGAGCTGTTGAATTGCTTGTACTTGGTGCACAAATTTTACAGAGGAGAGGATGGGAAATTAAGAACCCAATAAGCACATGCTTAATGCAATCTCTTTACCAACCTATCCTATGGGGGAATCAACTACTAATGTTGAACAAAAAATTGAAAATTGATTGACGTGTCACTTGCACAAATGAACACAATTTCATGGTAGATAGACAGAAATAGACAATCCAAGTTAAGTACTTATCCTATATAGACATCACACCTTAGAAGTGAAAAAATGGAGAAAAAAAAGGTGAGAAGGAAAAATCCACATGATAGCACTACTATAGTGTATAAACCCTGTTCTTGTTGTACCCAACATATATATATATATATATATAAAGCAACAGTTTTCTTATATATACATGCATATGTCTAAAATATATTTTTAATCTTTATAAAATTAGAAATATTCAATTTGGTCCCCCTAATTTTTTTTTGTATGTTTTTAGTTTTTAGAAAATTAAAATATACCATTGTTTAGTTTGAAGCTAAGTTTGGTAAATTGAGCCTAACTTTAAACCAAATAATGGTATATTTTAATTTTATAGGAAGAAAAATAATTAAAAATTTTACACGGATAAAAATGAACATTTTTAATTTAAAAATTCTTTTGTTTTTGTTAACCTTGGTAATCTTTTACCACACTCTTCTTGTCATTGTAACGGGCACAAAGAACTTGAGAAAATTTTGCCACATCTAGTGGCGGAGCCAGGAATTTTATTGAGAGGGGGCGAACATAAAAAAAATTATCAATGGCAGTAGCACCCTTTAACATTAGGAGTAGACAATGGCAAAGACTCACTATTTTTTCTCTTAAAATAAGCATCAATGGTAGTAGCACCCTTCCCCATAATTTTTCTACGCGGCAATCACAAACAGTATCAAATATCAATGGCAATCGCGTAAAGTAAATCACTATTACATTTTGAATGAGATGCACACAACACATTGCACAACATTAACAACCGAAACAGTAATTTATGTTTTTTTTATTTCGTTTCAGATTTAACAAAAACGGGTTCAGCCCAACATGATAGGGGGTACATGTGTAAAAATAAGGGGCGCAAATAATAGTTTATTTTATTTAGGGGCGCAAATAGTAGTTTATTTTATTTGAGAAGAATAACAGCAAGAAGAAGAAAGAGAAAAATAGGGAAAAAGAAAGGAATGAGGGGATATCTGAAACTCTTATCTTTCACTGATTTATCAAATGAAACAACTTTTTTGACTCCTTCTATTCTTTTGTGATTTGTGTTTCCTTTGTATCCAGACCTCTCGATTTTATAATATTCTTTCTCCATCTTCCTCTTTATTCTTTTCCTTTTTATTATTATTTTTTTCCGTTTTATCATTTTTCTTTCTTTCTTTTCTTTTTCTGTTTTCTCTCTTTCCCATTTTATTTTTATTACATTTTCTTTTCTTTTTTATATATTTTTTTTTCTTTTATGTTTTCTTTCCTTTTTATTGTTTTTATATTTTTTTTTCTTTTTTTTTACTACGTTTTTTTTATATTTTTTTTTCTTTCCCTTTTTATCTTTTTTAATATTTTTTTTCTCTTTTTTTTCTTTCATTTTCATATTTTTTTTATTAATTTTTTTAGGGGGGCGGTGGCCCACCCTAGCCCCCTAGTTCCACCATTGGCCCACATCTAATGACCTAATGAGGAGGCAGATCGTTACTGTGAAGAAGAATAATCTGAGCTTGTTGTCATTTAATTTGCACCAATTGGAGAAGAAAACAACAATGTTTGTTGGATTGGAGTATAGATGTAGCCGAGAAATCCTGCTATTTCAATGGCCGTCAGGGCTGTTGTTGGAGTCGAGGTACAAGAGTCGCTTGGCAAAGTGGAGATCAATACCAAAGTGCTGGGATTGCTTTCGACAACAGTCCATGAGCTCACCGTCGAGGATGTCGTTGGGAAAGCCGTGGAAGTTCTTGATATCGTTAGTGATTTTATATAATTTCACAAAAAAATACTATTTTTTAATGAATTTATATAATCGTTGGTGGTAGAGGATGACCGGAGTTGATAGGAAAAGGCAATAGAGAGAATTTTTAAATTGAAAATGTTCGTTTTTTGTTATTGTAAAAATTTTAGTATGATTTTTGCTACTATAATTTTTTTTTTACATTTTTGTAGTCCCTTTAAAATTAAAATGTCATTGTTTGACTTAGAGCTGACCTCAGTTAATTCAAACCTAACTTCAACCCAAACAATGATATGTATCTATTTTACAAGGAACTAAAAACATACAATTTTTTTTAGAGACCAAAATCAAACACTTCTAATTTTATAAGAATAAAAAATATATTTTATCCTACATTAATCAATGTAATTGATACTCATAAAAATTATATTGCAAATCCTATATATATATATGAGTAAGAACAATCTTATAAATGTTGGTACTACTCAACTTAAGTAGGTTTATCCTCAATAGACGATACTTGTAATAGGTAAAAAAAAAAAAAAAAACCTTAACCGTAACTTTCTCAATGTTCATTCATTAATTTGTAGTGTACAATGGTGACTCGAGCTAAATTTGGAGGTAAACATTTGATATCTACCTTTGATTCTCATATATCAAAACTTTCAATTGTTATAACCTTCACTATGCTTTTAATTTTTATGCATGAAAAAAAAATTGAAGGTAAAATTCTAGTGAAGTTTAAATGAAAGAGTTTAAGTGCAAATGGAGGCAGGGAATAAGTTTAACACAGAAGCATAAGATATTGTGAAGTTGTAAGAATATAAATGTTGACCTTTTAATCAAAGTATCATTTTGCATTTTACCCTCTAAAATAATACCTACATATATTTTTTTTTACAAAGTTATTAAGATTTTAAATGTGTTTTATTGATAAAGACTCATTTCACACGTTACATTAAAAAACGCTAGGGGAAAAAAGGGCATCAAAACGGTGGACATGTAATAAATAACAGGATTTAAGTAACCTTTCAATATTGTTTATTAACGATGCGAATATTTGCGTGGATACATTATATTTTTTTAAAAATGTTACTTGACCATCATTTCAACTAATATGTTGATGTTATGATGTGCTAACTGAACTGAAAAGCATGGATTGCTACTATTAATAGAAAATTACAAAAATGAAATGGAAATCTAGTTTGAGATTCAGCTTGTTCTTTCACTTCTCGGTCTTCACTTTATAAGTTTAGCGGGAAAAAAGTTACATATTAACGTTGAACAACTGATGCTTGACAATTGACATGTAGTAGGACAAAAGGATAAATGTTTGTAAATCAAAATTGATAGACTAACTATCAAATACAATATCTATATAGAGAAAAGATGCATCCAATAAAAATAGTGTTCATTTTTAAAATATGAAAATTATAAATCTGAGACATACAACCTTAATTAATAAAGATTCAAAATTAGTTAGTAATAACATGGTTACTTAAAAAAGTTATATATTTTTTAATTTTAATTATTAATATTTTTTTATTATAATATTGATGTGAAATATTCAAAGTCATTATGAGTAGTAGAACAAAATTATTATAGGTTAACAGTTAATATTAACATATGATATAATAATATATATTAATTGTTTTATATATATCATAACAACTAAAAGAAGAAGAAAAACAACTAAAAGTTTTAGACGTCAAAAAAACTACAAGTTCTAGCGTAAAATGCTGTCCGTCATTTTTTTTTTTTTAACATAAAACAGAATTAAAATTCTTTTATTGCTTAGTACCGTATTTGAATGGTATAAAAACTTTTCCTTAAAAAAGGTTGTAACTTTCATCGTAACGAGCCAACATTTCAAGTCTTTAAAGACACTCCTGACATTTGCAGCGGGAAAGACTGTCAATTTGTGCTAAATTTGCATCAAAGCTATGTGCTACATAAGGTAAAATGTCCAAAACAGAGAAGTTCTTAGACTAGTTTGACCTTGTAAACCACCAATTCTAGAAACATGCATTTCATGATTTTCAATTGCTTTAAATGCACGTCTACTAACACTAGTAAACACCCCCTCCAAACCAAACAACGAAAATTTTGGAGTATGGTTCTATATACAGGTCAGGTTTTCAATGCTTTGTTTATTAAAGATAGAAATAGCGAAGCCTGATCAAGGATATTTAGGCGCTAGTTTTATTGCTTCATATTCATACATGTAAATACTCAAAGCAATATCATGACTAATGTACGTGTGGAAATTGATAGTTGATTGTGTATATTTTAGACAATGTATTAGTCATGAATGCTTTCATTTTTGTTGCACAAATTACTATGGGTACCGGTGAAGATGCATGTTGTCGAATTTATATGCCGATATTGTTGTCATCGTTAGATTGTTAACTTGAACAATGATTGTGTGTAGATGGGTACGGTTGTATATTTGTTGTTTTGATTTTTAAGAGTATGAATTGATTTGAAGTTGTAATGTAACAAATTGGTTTGAATGTCAGATAATGGTTAAAATGAGAGGATTACGACGGACTTTGGGCAGAGAAGGTAGAGAAGCCATTCAAGAAGAACCGCCTGCACGCCGAAGGCTGACAGTATCGGCACGAAGACAACGCAGAAGGACTGGTGTTGTTGAGGATGTGCCTACTGAGGAAGTTGTCGACGTTGGTGACATTGTTGCACCTGATGAGGGAAGATTTGATGTTGAGGTCGAGGGAAGCATTGATGTTGAGGTCGAGGGATTTCCTGGTGGGCCCCATGATACTTCAGTGTTGTCTCTTTACGCTGATCATGCGCAGCTAAGGTTTGGACAGGAGAGGTACGATTGTATTCAAATATAATTACATTTGACTTTTATTTTTGGCATTTCTTTGTAGGTAGCTAACTAACAAATATTACAAGAACACCCTGAGCTGAAGTTGGCATCTCATGGGAGAAAGGTGCAGAAATTTGGTAGGCCTGCACCTCAGATAGAAGGTTTGGTTGTCGGGACTGGATTAAGCCCACTTATCATCTGTTCATTGGAGACAGGTGACCGGGGTTTAATCTCAGCCTTTGTGGAGAGATGGTATAAGGAGACTAGTAGTTTTCATTTGCCGATTGGAGAGATGACGATCATGTTGGACGACGTCGCATCATTGCTACATCTACCAGTCATGGGTGCCTTCCAGACATATGATGTATTGGATGTAGAGGAGGCAGTTGAATTGCTAGTGGAGTTGCTTGAGGTGACCCCCGAAGAGGTTGAAGTAGAGACGAAACAATGCCATGGCGCATATGTTCGTCTGTCATGGCTACGAGAATTGTATGCTGTGAAGTGTGAGCAGATGGAGTGGACAATGGCAACCAAAGCATATTTGCTCCATTTGGTTGGTTGCACAATCTTCACTAACAAGAGTGTCACACATATCGGTGTGGTATTCTTGGACACATTTCGTGATCTCCATCAGGCTGGTGGCTTCAGTTAGGGAGCAGCTACACTCCAACACATGTATGATAACCTCAACTACGCGTGTCAGCACCACGGAAAACATGTTGCTGGTTATATTAGTCTGCTCCATGTATTTATGACATTTTAAGTGACTTTTGTTTGATGTTTAATGATTGGGTTGTAATATAATTGCTTTATTGTTTTCACTTTTTTGGTCACTGCAGTGTTGGGTATACGAGCATTTTCCTGGAATTGCCAGCATGATTGCTGATGAGGACTATGTGGAGAGCCAACCACGGGCATGCCGCTGGAAGCCAGGGAAGGCGTTACCTGTCGCAACCTATCAAAGGCGACTGGATAGGTTGACGACCGACGGTGTTTGTTGGACACCATACACCGATCACCGTGAGGTCCATGAATTTGAAGTGAATTGTCTTTTCTCAGGTTATATCCAGTGGGGCCCTTACATTGTCAGATACCAACCAGAGAGGGTACTCAGATAGTTTGGATTCGTTCAGAGTATTCCGTGTCTTCTGAGCTTGTCCTCCGCATCCACTGAAGAGTTCGATGACAGATGGCTTCATTTTTCTCAGTTTCTTGCGGTCACGGGAGATTATGCTAGTTTCCTTGGTCAGTTTCATGATTATTTGGATTAGTTCTACCAAATATCGCACCCTTTCATGATCCCGCCACAGCCTGGGGAGGCCATTAGACGTCCTCCTGTCGTTCCACATTCCGTACCAGATCCACCACATGGTATGTCAGATCCACCACCTGTTCCACAGGGAGATGTAGTTGCACCTGATGAGCCAAACATGCCTTGACATGCAGTGGTAAGTTAAAAATCATATTAATTTGATTGTAATTTGCATCCATTTGATGGCCTTATAGTCTTACATGGTTTTTGATCCTTCTATTCAGGGCGCGTGCCATATGATTGTAGAGAGATTGCAACAAATGATAGATCTTCAAATGGTTACTGCTGGCACTGATGCATACAACATAGTAGAGCAGTGTATCACATTAGTTCGCGGTGTATGTGCGATCGGATGGTGTATGTCAGGTCTAGACGTCCCAGGAGTGGATTGCCTCGAGGCAGGCATGACATAGTTTGACTTTTGACATTCTTTGTATGGCATATGCCAATATATGAACATATTTGTTAACATTTTCAAAACCTACATTACTATTTTAATTGTTTAAACATCATTCATCTTAGATTGAACAAATTTTTCATTTCGTAATACCTGAACTAATCAAATAACAAAGATTCAATTTCATAAATCATTCTAATCAAATAACAAAGTAATGTCAAACGAGTCACTTTTGACTTCCCAAATCCACATAATTTGTTGGTAATCTCGTCCAACTGTTATATTTTTGCATTCGACTAATATAACTTGTTGGCCACTGTTGTGCTTGAGAATGACAATGTCTTGACCATAACAAAGCAATTGGTGGCATAGGACATCCGTCTCGCAAAGTCACTTGAACAAAATCATGATCAATACTTTGTTGCTAATAATGATTGTAAACAAATGAAATCATATTTGTAATACCTGAACAAAATGATTCCCATACACATGACAAATACAAATGACGCGATGTACAGCAGCATCTCTAGGCGGTTGGCTTCTAAGCAGGAAAAACGTCATACTTTGTTACTTAGAAACACAAACAAGAACTAGGTTATAACGTGAAGCAATGACATAACCCATGTCAGTAATATCCATCCATTTATCATGTGTTACTTGCATTTTAACAATGTATAAGTATAATGCTACACAAAAGTATGGTAAACTTATCAAAACAAGACATAAAACATTTACCTTTGACAATCCGTCAACAAGGAGTGACCTCTTTAACTCCTCAAATCTTTGTAACCCACCAAACAACACAGTATAGTCTTCAGACCATTCGACAAGTTCCTTCAGCAAATGGTTGTGAACCACAGCCCAGGCATCTTCACCAAAACTCAGTAAACCCGTAATAACCCGATATCCACAATTACCATCAGCTTTAACATCACATACAACAATAATGTAATTTCTCATGCATGGAAGAAATTGATCCAGCATTGGAATATTACCCATCGGTAAAGGTCCTGAAGATGTTGATGCAGACTGTTACTCAGACGAGCAACTATCATGCTGAGAATGTAACGTGTCCACGTGCTCAAACTACGAAGAATCCCGCTTGGTTGATCTTTGGTGCTTGGTAAGGTTTTTCTTTTGAGCCCCTTTTGTCTTCACCTTTTCAGGAGGAGGACACATGGAAGTTTTATCAGGATATGTTATTTCTTTGAGTTTAGTCTTTAGAGTAACTTTCCCACACATGTCAAGACTTTCAAATCGCTTCTATATTGCTTCCATCTCTTTTGTTATGGTGACTTCGCACTCATCAACACCTTAGTCTGAGAAATGCAACCTCCGCCAAAACATGTGTACAGTACCCAGTGGTATGCTACCAAGATTATACTTGGCTAACTCACGTGCACAAGGCAAACCATGCGTGTTTCTCAACACACATCCACAACGAGAACTATCAACACCTGTATAGTTAACTCGCTCAAACTCTGCAACAATTTCATTTAACGCATACCTAGAAACCATGCCCACGAGTCTTTTGTACAAGGTAACTTTAAACACATGTCTAACGACATGTGTGTTTGTCTCAAAAGAAGCCTTAATTTCATTGTGTTGCAATGTGATCATGTTGTTCATCACATCCCATACATTACAGAGATCTCCAAGGCTATCCTGCGGTAGCCGCTTTAAGGTCCAATGAGCAAACTCAACCCTGCAGTTAAAGGTTAAAATAACATCGATTTGAAAAACGTTACAATTATTGAAAGGATAATGTCATCAATTTGTTGTACAAGATTTACCTGTTTGTAGTGGTGTTGCCAAAATGCATGACTTTATTAGTCCATGCTATCACAAATCTTTCTTTGTGGGGAATCAACTACATGTCTTTGATATATCGAACAAATATTGGCCACGGTGCACAAACACATTCAAACCTCATAAGACAGTCATCGTATACATTTTCAGAAGCACAATCTACAAGACTTCCTCATGTTTCCATGACATAGTCCTATACATTGTTTTGTCCCACAAGCGTTTTACATTTTGCCTTCATATTCTTGTTAATGTGAAACCGACACAACAAGTTCGTTGTGTCAAGGAAAACATCTTTGATGGCATTCATTAGTGTTGTATCTCTGTCTGTGACAATGACATTAGGGAAAAGATCACTCTTTAGAAAAAATCCTCTAAATCGTTCAAGAGCCCATATAAGATTGTTGGTACGTTCACCCTCCAAATACACAAAAGCAGCTGAAAATGTCATCCCAGTATGTGTCACGCCAACTATGTCAACCAAAGGAAGTCTATACCTGTTTGCTTTGTATGTACTGCCAATGAGGAAAACCAAATGACATGAATTTATCAATTTCACTGCATCCGGATGTGCCCAAAACATGTCTCATACAACATTTTCATCCTTGACTCTATGCCAATGGACATATATATCACGTTGAAGAAGCTTCATTAATTGTTGCATTTCAATATTATTGCCTTTTATAGAAGTACGAAATGCATATCTTACATTGTAGACTTGTTTCATTGTTGTATAACTTTCCGGATTGTGATCTTTTAAAGTCAGAAGAATATTCTTTGGTTTAACCCTTGACTTTGTCATTTCAGCAACAATACACTTTTCTTCCTCAGTTAAACGACCAGCATATGGATGTCCAGTAAATGACTTAGCCAAACAATGGTTATGTAACCCGCAGATTAACTTCACCATCCACCCTTCACCTCCTACGACGAGTTTCCCTCGCACCTTAAAAGGACAACCACACTTTCTACTGCTAGTGGTCGTCCATACTAAATCTTTATTAAATGCTCTATAGTTTCCACTGCTTTCACAACCTATCAAAATAAATGTGGTCCTTCCCCTCTTACCAGTTGTTGTGTCAGACCTCATTATCACAGCTACAAAACCAATCTCATATGCAACACTACGAGCCCATTGCAATACCTCCTCACGAGAATTAAACACCTACAAAATTTCAGAATACGTCTTTAATCTTATGAAATTATTCATTTACTGACTTTCAGCAAATACTATATCATATAAATACCTTTGAAATCTTAAATGCATCAGAACAATCAATTACAAACTTGCTATTTTCAAACGCAAATGGTTCGCCTCCATTGTCTTCACTTATGTTAATTTCTTCAGACATAATATCATCATGCATGCAGTCATCATTGTCCATCTTAACAAACAAACAAATTCAAAACAAATAATCATTAACAAACTATGCATAATAATCAATTTCACAAAATTTACTGTTATTTTAATTCAAATTCAATACATTACTTAAAAGAACAAATACATTAATTAATAATACTTTTAAAAAATATAAAACAAAAAAAAAACACTCATACAGATTGGCAATCCATATGAGTGTTTTCTGCTACAGTATCACAGCTGCAGAACTTACCTTCGATGGCGGCAATGGCCAACGAAACCTCCACGAATGCTAACCACGACCTCCACCACCAAACCAACAAGGCAAGCAACTAAACGAGAATCCAAGCAAGAAGCAAGAACCAAGAAGCAACAAGCAAGAAGCGCAAGAGTGAGTGAATATGCTAGCTGGTGTATGTTAAAACAAAAACAAAAGGAACAAGGACAATATTGGCATTTCAACAAAAATGTTGGTGTATTAGAATTGTGTTGGGTGTTGGAAGTTAACCCCAAGACACAAAACCTTAGAACTCATTATGGACCACGAAGTATTCCTTGGAGAATTGCAATGAATGATACAGTCTTTGGCCCGAAGAATTTTGACTGCATGAGTTGGTTAAGATGATTAGGGATTTTCACAAACAATAGATTCCCTATAAATGCACTTGACAAAATAAAGGCTGAATTTCCATTTCATTCTTAAGAATGATCATTATTAAATTTTACATGTAAAAATAGTTAACAATAATTTCATTCCATAATTTTAATTTCTCATATTAGATACCATTCCTCGCACAGAATGGAAATTCTGAGAGGAAATTGCTATTTTTTATATAAAAAAATATCATCCCAGTTGACATATTTTATGTATCAAACATAAGAAATCTTCTGACATAATCAAACACCAATGAAGAAGAAATTTAGAATTTATTCCTATGCAATGCAATTCCTGGTTATCATTTTATATAGATATCATTTTTCAAGTGGTGTAATATACAAGGTGGTTCTATTATTTTTACACTAAACAACTGAATTTGAATCGTGAGTAAATGCGTAAAATAATTAGAATAACGATGAATCCTTACTTTCTCACTTTACATATCTTTTCTAAATCTTTTCACTTTAGAAGAACTAAATCCGTTACAACTAATTATTTTATGATATGCATCTGTCTGTTATTTACAAGGTCAACTGAAGAATCCCCAACTTAATATCCACATTTTGGCATAGCAGTCAAGCCCTTACAACTCAAACTTCTCTACCTCTTCAACCATAATAAATCAAAGTTAACCAAGCCTCCAATGCAAAATGATGAATATTCATACCTATTAAAAGAAAATTACATTCAATTATTTGCAACCATAGCTCAATGTATATATATAAGCAGCCAGATTATTGTTCAGTAATATGACATAGTTAAGACATTTGTAAATCAATTTAGTTATCTCCAGAAACTAACCATTTGACAATATCTATATCAGAAATTATAATATCCCTATTACCTTCAATCAAATTCATCTCCTTTTTCTTTGCAGTGATTCTTCAGTTTCAGGCCTTTTCTGTCACTATTTACAAAGATTTGATGAGCATTCATGTTTAAGTTCTCTCTTCTATTATTTACAATCTCAGGCCAAGTATTCGGTTTAAGGGTGTTATTGTTATTTACGAAAGCCTTTGTTTCTGCTGAAAGCCAACTATCACCCCACTCATTTCCTTCAATCCCACTTTTAAATTCAGAATTAGGTATGCAATCAGGAGAACTCAAAATACCCCTGGGTGAAATCCTTCCATTTTCAAAGGAACTTTGATGCAGAAGTTGTTGATTTAACATGTTACCCACAGCAGGAGTCCTGCATGAAAGTCATAGTTTTTCATTCACATAAATAAACTGTCTCCTTGTATGCAAAGAGTACATGCAAGAATTAAAGGCAGGCTGGAAGCTAAACATATTCTTCAACAACCAAGATGCAAATAATCAATTTTGGCACTATCATTATGACAAAAAAATTAATAGCAAAATATCAAAAGCCTAAATCTTTTGACCTACCAAATAGCTAATTAGTAAATTAATTAGTTAGTCATCAATGCAAACCTTATTTGTTGAAATTTTGAGGTCTGAATATAGTCAAAAATTGGAACCAAGTCTTTTGACCTAGCTTGTATTACACGAGTTGGAATCTTTTCAATCTCAAATTCCCCTCCGGAAGCAGCTTTTTC
Organism: Glycine latifolia; assembly: GCA_013407115.1. Taxonomy (NCBI): domain Eukaryota; kingdom Viridiplantae; phylum Streptophyta; class Magnoliopsida; order Fabales; family Fabaceae; genus Glycine; species Glycine latifolia. Next base: position 15,884,072 of record CM023952.1, on the reverse strand, counting down.
ATCCATCATCAGAATAGCCTCTTTACCCACTGAATGAAAATATATCTGGTTGGCAACAAAATCATATATTTATATGTCAAACTATCAAGCATTGTTAAAAAAAACATTAAAAAAATGCATTTTCCAGTTTTGTGATAACATACCCCAGTCTTTCCCCACAATGGTGTCTTAGCTTGATGCATTTGCAGTTCAGCTTCTGAAATATATAGCTGATGCTCTTTCTCAGAACAGGAATTCCATTTCACAGCTACATTCTTCATTTTAGGGCTAATGATATTATCCTTCTTCACTTCCTCTGAATATAATTTATTGCCGTCTGAAACTACATTCTCTCCATATATGTCAATATTATCTTCTCCCTCTCTCCAACTATGTCTCTGACTTATATTCCATTTCTTGATAGGCTCAACAACTACTCTTGCATCAGTCACTGGGGCAGATTCATAAGCAGGTGTTACTCCAGAAACAACACCTGAATCTTGACTGTTAATTGTCTGCAGAGCATATTGTATCATAGAACCGGTGGGTGAAAAGACCAACAGATGATGCTTTTCCTTGGAATAGTTCCCATTAACATACAAGGTACTGCTGCCTTCAAAGTTACGGAAAGATGAAGCAATAGCCCCAGAAAGGGAACTCATCCTATTTGTTGCAGCTGCAGCAGCACCAGTTACTGTGCTTTTCCAGCCATTAGATCCATTCCTAATTCTGCTTACGACAGAAAGTGTGATTGGAGGACCAGCAGTACAAAGGCTCTGCAGTTTACAAATTTCTAAGGCTGAACTATGAGGCCAACAAACTGCTTGATTATTCATGACATCCAATCCACCATTTTGTTCTGTTAAACTATTGTCACATGACAGAATATTTACAGGTCCCCCTTGAGGATTTATAGCAAATAGATGGCTAGTGCCCCTTGAGGAACTAATCATAATCCACCTGCTATCAGCACTAAAACTGATATCTTGAATAACCTTAAGAGTCAAATACAGATTTAAAAAAGGTCTCAATTACTTGTAGATGCATTTTGAAAAGGAAAATTATCATGTGTTAATCAAAGGAAGAATGGACAGGAAGATGAACTCACTGCATTTGTCAAGCCACGTTGCAGCCTGTAGAGATGAACATAAGAAGGGCCAGCATCAGATGCTGACACTCTCTCATATCCATGGATTATCTTAAAAACATTAATGTTGTGCCCCTGAACAGAAGCAGTCACCAATATGGTGCCACTAGGATCAAAGCATAAAGCTGAAATAGGACTCTTGTGGGCCCGGAATTGGGAAACGACATTTTTACTGACTATATCTCGGACAATGACCTGAAAGCGAACAATAAGTTATGCTAGTAAAATGAAAATATCAAGTGTAGTAGCATCAATTACCATATTGTAGAAGGGTAACCTAAACCAAAATATACAGCAAGATGAATCCAACCTGAGATAAACACAATGCAAAAACTCTTATTGCAAAATTGTAATAGACTGCTAGTTCCATAAAGACATAACCATGTTTGAAACTAAATTTGAGCCAATAATGAGGAAAGACAGTGACCCAAATTTCAGGAACAACATAATGTTAGGAACTACCTCCGACCAGATGTTTATAACCAAAGATAGGGAAGATGCTAGTTATCTTATCTATTCGGTGTGGAAGATAATCAAGCACGATATGATGTGAATGCAAAATTATGAAGAGAAGTATTTACCATCCCAATGTTATCCGCATCTGTTGAATGGCCATTAACGATTCCATTTCCTTTTGGGCTAGAATTTACCGATTGTATAGAACTGCTGCTATCTGGGCGACGTTCCAAGCAGTATCTGGAAAGTTTTTTATATCCAATATCTCCAAGTGTCACAATCCCAGCAGCAAGATGCTTGCTAGACTCTTTGGCATAGTGTGTGACCAAGCTCCCATTTGAAGAAAACCCAGGAAAGCTTGTAGAAGGTGTCAAATGCTGTGGGCTGACATGCCCAGAAGTGGCTGTTGCATCTGGGCTTCCACTATAGGCCAGCCATCTAGGACCCACTGCAAGTGGTCCAAAGCCAATGCCTCCAGAACCAAGACAAGGTGTGACTATAGGATTGGTAAGTAAAGTATACTCTCTTTCTAAAGTTGTGGCAGAAAAACAGTGTATCTGCAAAATAATGATACCATTAAACATTATAGGAAAACAAATTTAGAGGAACTTAATATAGATATTAGAAAGTATACCTGAGTGGCTTGAGAAACGGCTACTATTCGAGAACTACATCTTACAGAGTGAACAACTGATCTAAACTTTAGTACATGAACATATGATTGGGACCTCATAGAATAAAATTGAACAGTAGTTGGCACATAGTTCCCATTCACTTGGTCATGATGGTTTAAAGTGCCCCCATTGCAAGTGGCACCCAACCCATCTTGTGTTTTGCCTCCACCATCCGTACAAACTACCAACAATGGATGCTTGCCTGCATGCTTATCATCTGGTCTCTTTGATACAATTGGAGTTGGTACCATTTGCATAAAAAAAACAGGACCATCCTGTTGGGAAACTAGGTCATGGACATTATTTGAATCATCAACATCCCAAACCTGGAAACCAGACCAATAGCCTAGAAGAAGTACTTGCCGCATGACTTCTCCCTGGCCTTCTAATGTGTCAAACCCAGCCCAAATAACCTATACAAATCAGGAAGTAATTGAAAAGCGTCACCTTTGTCCTAACACCAAATTGAAAAATGTAATAGAAAGATAAAAAAAATGTATCAATTTTTCAATATTCATTAAGTAAAGACGCAAAAAGAAATTAGATCTAGAAGCATGAAAGGGAAGAACAAAAATAATAAATAACATACATACATACATCCTAAACCCCTAGTTTTAAATAGCGGGTAGCAGCTGGTAGCGGCCGACCCCAAAAACGCTATAGCGGTATAGCGGGTAACAGTAAAGCCACTACTGTGAAGTCCATAAAAATACTTATATAATAAATTATACCACATATATAAATGCTATAAGATAAGAAATCACCCAAAATAAGAGGAAATGAGGAATGAAAAGTATAACACTACACATTCAAAACAAGGATTCAAGGAACATAAAGGAAGCAACATACTAATTCCATACTAATTCATTGAAAGTAACTAAATTAATAACATTCTAGGAACACAAAGGATCCAAGTAGAGTCAAATAAAAATTTTCAGTGGCTGAAAGAAACTAAATTAATCCATGGAAGCTGGAATCTCTTGTTATGCCATATCTTTTGAAGGCTGAAAGAAGAAGGAGGAGGCAGAAACAGAGCCAATATCAAGAAGCAAACCTACTCTCTCCTGCATGTGAACCTAACCAATTAAAACAGAATGAAGAAAGAAAGGGAGTAACGAGGCAATAAAAGAAACAAGACAAGAAGAAGAGGAGTAACGAGCCTTCATTGTCCAAACCTGTGTGGGCTTTCTTTCTTTCTCTCACTCACGCACCACATCTCTCTCTCTCTCCCTCTCTCTCTGCATCTTCTAAGAACACGACGAACACGAACAAGAAGAAGAAGAGGAGGAACGAGAACGGCCGGACAGTGGACAGCAAGCTTCGTTGGAAGGAAAAAGGTGAAACACGTGAATGACAGCGGAGAGCAAGCTTCTGGGCACTAATCAGTGAAAAAGAAGGGTAAAAGTCCAGATTACCCCTCACTTATTCTGGGCTTTTACCCTTTTACCCTTCACTTACCTTTAATTTTCAAAAAACTACCCCCTCGATAGCTGAAGCTCTGCAACAGTTTCTCTTCCATGGAAGTAGCAGCGCGATAGCACCGCACGACCTGCCAACCGCACCGCCACCTCCGGCCGCTACCGGAAACCGTCGCGTTGTGGCACGGAAGTAGCGGCTGGGTGCCGCAACCCGCACTTGATGCTAGATAGCGCGCTAAAGTGCCGCTATTTTAATCATAGCCTAAACCAACATCCATTTAACACAAGGACCTAAATACGAAATATGAGAATAAGCACTATCATTTATACTAAAGCTAAAAACCAAAAGGCCAAATAGTTCCAAACTGATAAGAATATTTGGTTAAATAATCAATTGCATAGGAACATGATATTCATCATATAAATACTACCAAAAAGTCCAGCTTTGTTCTTGATAGGAACCTGGTTCAGATTTAGGGATAAAGAAGAGAAAGAATAGAGCTTTTATTGAATCTTGGAGAATAATCTCCTGCAGCACACTTGTGACTATTCGAGGTGTCACAGCCTCCTACTAATTCCTGCTTACAAGCTGCCCTATGCTCAGCCATCCCCCTGCTATTTATAATATCTAACCCCTCCCCAGCTAACTAACTAACGGCAACAGAATATTAACTAACAGACTAACAGCTTATCCTAGTCCTAGATCCTATCAGTTCTGATTTCAGAAACTGTTACATTAAGAATTCAATCAATTCATGGGTGCATTTGATGCATGTTCAGGGACATCACATGCCCAACAGCACAGTAAAAGTTGTTGAGTCACAACGATATGTCCAATATTTGATGGTTGATGCACAACACAAAGAAGCTAAACTCTTGCAGCAATGCCATAATATTTGGCATTGCTGGAGCACAGGTCTCATATCTGTAATGAAGTTTCTTTGGCGCAACAGCTCCCAGGTTTCTTTTGTCCAGTATTTGATGTTCTTTCCCTCCTTATTTGTTCATTTTTCCATTACGAAGGATTCCTCATCCTCCAATTTCATTGTAATTCTTTTTTGTCTTAAAGAATTTCTTCAATTATAAAAAACCAAACAATTAAATATTTACCATTGGATGCCTCTTTCCAACAAATAACCCACTCTCATAAGCAAATTCATAAAACCTAATTAACTCCAGTAAATCAATAGCTGTCTAAACCTATTTTCTAAGTTATACATATATAGTATAATCTGCAAAAAAAAAACAAAAGAATTGTTTCACTTTTTCACAAATGGATGTCCATTACTCCATTACTGTTAAAAAGGAACAAAATCCATCCAGTCTAACAAAATCGTAGAAATAAACATTTGAATTCCTATCAACCTATCACCAAAAACCTTATATTCTGCAATGAAGAGAAAAAGTAAACCAAAAACCTAGCATTAGAGAGGAAATGATAAATGACTCCTAAGTTAAAGCTTAGTGTATCAATGAACATGAGTAGCCTTCCAATCATTATGGCTCCAGTAACATTCAACTTTAAATGTCAAATAAACTAAATATACCCATCAAAATCATAGGTTCAAAGCTCCTTAGTAGTCATAGTGCATACAAATTCTTAACAAATGTATACTATACGAGCTCTAAACCTGTGCAACCAGAAAGATATTAGCCACTAAAAACAAGGGCAACGTAATTCATGATGCTCTATCCTAGTGGGATATAGGAAGGCTGGATATACAAAGCCTTACCCCCCGCAAGCAGAAAAACTGTCTAAAGGATTTGAACCCATGAACTCACAAAGCAGTAATCTTATCATTGAGCCCAAGGCACGAAGCCTGCCCTCTACATTAGCCACTAAAGCAGAGAAAAAAAAAACTCATTTTCCATAATTTTACTTCCTCGATTACTTATAGGATGTTTGGATGAGTGTAGATTATCTTGATTTTGCAAAATCGATATTGGTTAAATGTGAGTTTGAAATGAATTGAATTATATTTTGAAACTTCCAATCTTTTATCTTAAAAGTAATTATGTACCAAAACAAAGCATAAAATTTTCATCCTAATGCAAAATATATAATTTTTAGCTTCTAGACAAGCTCACGTTTAGGAGCAAAACCAATTTTGCACTCAGGCAATAAATTCAACAAAAATTAAGAGACATATAACTCATTACAAGGTGCAATAAATTTGGTTAACTGTGTTTGATATTCAACTTTCTCAAAAGCCTATTTAATAGTGACCATGGATCCCATAAATGGGTTAGCCATACATTGGCAAAAGATATCTTTCAAACAGCTCAAAAAGCAAAAAAAAGAACGAAATCTCTCAATCAATATTTAGCCCATAATATTATGATACACACTCATATCTGACAAAAATGCTTATCACTTCTGAACAAATGGATGCTCAATAAAAGCAAATAATTAATCTAAACTAATTGGAAAACATAGAATCAGCATTCACCTCAGCAATAAAAATGAATAATTAATCTATCTAATTACATCATATCAACAATCGACAGGTATCACAAGTAATCGTTGCGAGCAAAGAAGCTGCAATTCACAAACTAGATCATTATGATGATCATGCAAGTAACTATTTTCCAGTTCAACCCATTAGAACTCACTCGTGCATACCCGATCACAGTCAGCAGCATCACCCTTATCCAAAATCGACGATGCAAAAGAGGAAGCCGCAGACCGAGCAACAGTAGAAGCACCAGATGAAACAATCTTCAGGTAACCAGAGAGAGTACGAAAGGAGGGAATAAATCCATTGTTGTTAGTTCTGCCACCGCTGCCACTGCCAGCAGCTGCAACACCTCCAAGAAGAAGATGCTGTTGTTTCTGGCCATCATTCTTACTCATCCCAAAAACCAAAGAGAAGAAAATAACAGCTACCCACAACCACAAAATCAAAAGGGTCACCACTGATTCTTCAAATTCACCCTTAAATTCAATCATCACCCTCTTCTTCCACCATCAAGAAACAAACCAAAACAAAATTCAAAAAAAAAAAACCACAAAAACCACTATTTTTTCACAGCTGAGGTAATAAGTGTTCCCATGTATAACCTCACAAAACCATCCAAATCACAACCACTCCAAAACAAAACTTGCCTCCAAAAATTTTCCCCTTCTTCGCGTTTTTCCCTCAAAACAAAAACACCGAAAAAACACAACCACAACGAGGGAAACGGTTTGGGCAAGACAAAGAAATTGAAAAATTTTAAAATTCAAAAACTAAAAAACAAATAACAAGTTTCAAATATTTTCCTTTTTGGATTGAAAGTTGAAACCCACGAAAATATTTCAAAACAAAAATTCACGGGTTAAGATAGAAATTTGAAAGAATGATTAGTATCCCAAATCCCTAATAATGACAAATGAAAATAATAATAATAATAATAATAATAATAATAATAATAATAATAATAATAATAATAATAATAATAATAATACAAATTGTGGCAAAATAATATGAAATTCAAATATAATTTTTGAAAGAAAAAAAATTAGATATGTATGGATATTTGCGTATTATTGCGAAGATTGATTGATGATTTAAGATATGAACGGTGGGAGGGAATTTGGGAATGTGAAGTTTAGGGTTTTGGAAAGGGAACCCGCCGGCAAATCGCCGGAAAACAGGGAGTGATCTGAGGAGAGAGAATAAAGAAAACAACAAAAAAAAAAAAAGGTCGAGAGGAAAAACAGGATAACAAAGGAAGCAAATTCAGAAAGAAGATGAAAAAAAAAAAATGTATAAATAGAGCCGTTCATGTGTTTACGCAGGGCATGGCAAATTGGTGGGTATCCGTTTAAATCTACCTCGATTTTAATGGGGGAAAAATTGAGTTTATCAGACTCAAGTTTTACCCGATAACCAAAAGTGGAGACGGAAGCGGGTATAAGATTACTGATACCCGCCCCACATCTGCCATGTAATAAATAATATTAAAAAAGTAAAAAAGATATATTATTTTATAATTTTTTTAATTGAATTGATTGATTTTTTTTTGCAATTTTTAAATTATGATCCCATATTTTAAATGTGGGTATGTTATTATTTTTTTGTTAAGTAATTAGCTTTTTTGTCCGATTTCTTTAATAAAAAAACTATATTATTTTTTAATTTTTTTAAATTTTAATCAAATAGCGAGGGTAGGACGGGAGGGGGAAAACCCGACCCCAGTGGGGGCGGGGATGGGGATGGGTTTGAAAATCCGATGGGGATCAGGGGCAGGGACGGGGAATGCCATACCTGCCCCATTGCCATGCCAATGTTTACGTGTGTCCTTCGCTTTTTCATTCACTCCAAAATTGAAATGTCTAAACTTTTCAAATTTCAGATTCTTTTTAATTTCAACAGTTTATTTCAAATCTAATATATTTATATTTTATGATTATAATTATTAAGATAAAATGTATTCATGTTTTGGGTCTTATTAGTTATGATTATGAAGAATTTGAATTTCAGTTACCATCAATATTAGCATTAAATAATCTTAATCAATGTTGTGAATCTCAGTTCGACCCGACCGGTTAAATCGGGAACCGGTGCTATACCCGGTCAGATTGGGGATTGAACCGACCATGCATCTGATCTGCTTGGCCCGATGAAATCCGATTGGTTTTATGCGAACCCGACAACCTGATCGGATTTTGGAAGCCGAACTAGGTTTTGATAGGAAAAAAAAGGGCTCCAAAACGGCATCATTTTGTAGGAGTCCTAATTTAATTTCACATTTTCGCTAACTCAGTGTTCATCTCACATTATCCTCGCTATCTCGCACGCTCTTGCTTGCTTTCCTTCATGGTCTATAGAAGGCTTCATGTCGCGTCATCAAGGCTTCACGCTACCACCATTGCGCCTTCACGTCGCCATCGTACGACTATACAAGGTTTTCTCCATTGACTCCTATTTTTATGAACTACTCATTGAATTTGTGTGTGTTATAGTGATGCACATCTCAAAAATGATTACAATGCTAATTGATTTTCTCTGCTCTAATGTAATTTTGCCTAAGAGAGCTTTTTAATTGTTCCTCTTTTGTATCTACCTTCCCCAATATACCAAGACTTAAGAACTACACCTTTTTTGTCCTTTCTTTTTCTTTTCTTCTTGCTCCTCTTTCTTCTCTAACACTTTTTAGTGTGAACCAAACATGTTAGTTTAAGGGAATACCATTTGTTAAAAATATGCATGTGCTCAACCACTATCTTGTAATCATGGAGCAAACTGAGAAAAAAAAAGTTGTAACGTTCAAGATCATTCTGGGGAGTGAACACTTCCTATTATGATTCACCTACATATATACCTTTGCAGATCAATGGTATTGAAATTTCCAGCTCTCACAATGTGTTTTGTAACCACTTACTAATTAGTTTTTAAAAATGTAGATATTGTCACAATAATTCTTAAAATTAGAAAAGTGTCAACTAAATTTCTTAAATTGAAATTTATTAGTCATACAGTCTTCTTGTTAGTTCCTTTATGGACTATAACAATAGTAATAGTAAGTTATAAAACTTGATTGCTATATTGGAGCCTTGGTCCCTTTTGTAGCACAGGCTTTTAAAGTTGTCGTATCCACTAGGTAGTTTTGCTATATTCTTTTCTCTTTGTGAAACATGATTGCTATATTGGAACCTATGGATTTATCTACGAGATGCATTGTTAGAAGTCAGAACTACTTTTTGCATTTGTTGTACGTAATTAAGACTTGAATGAATTCCATTACTTGACATATATTTTCACTCGCTCTGAGCTTATATACTTGTTTCACTTATGGTGTGTGTGACCATGTCCACCAGTGCCATTGTTCTGGTAGGGTGGAAATGATTGATATGGTCTTGGGTCAATTTGTTTTCTCACCAAGTTAATTATGAGTCAATTTGGACAAACTTTCTAATATAATTTTGAATTTTTTAATATATATTAGGTCAAATTTGATCAATTAGTAGTCTACTAATTGAACCACTGATCTACTATCTCGATCAGATCAATGATCAAACTGAATTTCATAACATTGATCTCAATACAGTTTAACATACTTTTATTTGTATATATTTATTCATTAATTAAATATATATTTTTTCACTTTGAATAAAAGTATATCTAATATAATTATTGTCAACGGAATAAATTGAAATAGAAATAATTAAAATTGAATAATAGTTTTTTGTTTTCATTTGTTTCAACTTTCAAGATATTATCATCAATGTGGTGAAGATTATGAAATGTATTAAAATTAAATTAAGAGATAAAATAATGTAAATCTAGTAAAAGATAATGTAATTTAAATCAATATACAAGTTAAAGTTAAAGAGATAATGATAATTAAAAAGATACAGATAATTTATCCACAAGAACTTAAAAAAAATCCTATAAAATTAAAGAAAAGAGAAGTAAATTAGTTTAAATCAGTAAACAAATAGTCAATACCAAGGAATTAGGATGAGATAAGATGAAAGAATTTACATCGGAATATAAAGAAGAAAAATAAAATCTTTGAAACAAAAAAAATATTCATATAAAGGGAGAGTGTCACATTTGTTTGAAAAAAGAGAATTTAATCCAATTGAATTGTGGGAGAATAAAGTGGAGCTCTCACATACTATATATTGAGGATTTAAATCGATATTTTAGCATGTACATTATATTAATATTTTAGTAAATGCATTTTACAAAATAAATGATATTTTTTCATATGATAACAAAATGACACTTTTATATAGTTAAAATCTATAATAAATAAATAAGTTTAATATATAAATTATATTATAATTGAAATTTATAAAATTCATTTTGATAATTTATTTCTTAAATTTGGGTTAATTTGGCCTATTTTAAATAATAATTTTTTTTTATCTTTGACATAATTTTAAACCCTTTTTAACTAACTGAAAACATAATAAAAAAGATTCAAAACAGTGCAAAAATTGATCTCTATTATAGAATGAACAAATTGACCTGTGTACGTTAACAAGTTTGACATGTCTGATGAGGAAGAAAGCCACAATAAAGTAGGACGGAGTCTAGGGTGCGGGAGTAGAACTTTTTTTGTAAGCTAGGAAATGAATCTTGGCAGTTGGATCGCGATCATCAGATTATTTTGAAAATTGGATACCGGTTCTACATAGTGACTGGCTATATGATTTTTTGCGGTTTTCGATTTGCAAACCAAAAGTCATTATTTGTTTTTCCATGTTTACCCCTGTTATTGATTTAAATATGTAATTATTTCGAAATTGGCACTGTTAACATTGGGAATCAGAGTCCGACCGTGAATGGTGCAGTAAAACAACATCGAACGCAGCTGGTGTTCATCGACGGACAACGCACCATCATCCACCGACGACGCACCATCATCGACCGTTGACGCAGTCCAACCGTGAAAGGCGGAAGAATAAAACATCCAAGTTGGCTGGTGTTCATCGACGGACGACGCACCATCATCCACCAACGACGCACCATCATAGACCGTCGACGCTCTGCATTCCACTGTCGACGCCCACTTCGTCGTTACTCAGTAACACAGCAGACAAAGGTTAGTTACAAAAGGCTACTCCGTGGTTATGATTTTTTTTTATTTTTTTGATCGGGCAAAGCTAGTTGTTAAATGTTAGTGTTTTTTTTAGTGGAGGGATTCGAACCCACGACCTCTCCCTGCTTCCCTTGTTCAAACTTTTCACCCAACCAACCTTATATCTTCACTCCGTGGTTATGATAGTAGTATGAGTTTAAAGTGGATATATGAATGATGCATTACATTTTCTCCAGTAGTTTACATCAGGTTTAGGAATCATATTCGTATATTTAGATCAGCCTTGCATCTAAGCAAATTGTTATTTGAAAATAGATGTGTTAACTTCTTTTGCTTGTAGGAAATGTGTAATTTTGTTTCAATTTTGATGGTCATCTTTGTCCAAAATTGTTTTTTTGCCTTTGTTATAAAATATTGTTGTTGTCATGTGTTATGGTTGGGACTAGTATGAGTTTTTAGGTTCTTCAGAGATTAATGTTCAACCAAACACAATAAAACGTTTTGTTTCCAGTGTAAATTATGGAGTGTCAATACTCAATAACAGTTTTGAAATTTAAGGGATTTAAGCATACGGATGTTGGCATATACATATAGTTGTCTAAATAAATGAATTGAATTATGATAATAATATACACCTGTGAAGTAAAATGTTCCATTTGATGATTAAGGTTCGTTTTAGGGAGTCAATGAAATGAAACTAAACATGTTTGTAATCATTTAAGAGAGGGTTCAATGAGTAGGATATATTTATTTTGATCTTTCTGGGATTCTAGTAAATGCTATCTATCGTAAAACATATTAGATTGATATTTGATGACACAAATTTATTGATTGATAATAACATAGAATATTCGTTGGAAGATAGAAAGTGGACAAAGTCCTATAAGCATTATCGGCAAGATCTGCTAAAGACTCTGGTTTTATACATTCCAATTTCCCTAGTAGACTGGTAGAGTCTAAGCTAATTTGCTGTTAGTTTGAACAGGTTTCTTCTTTTTGGTGATTGGTGTGTTTTAGAGTCAGCCATGCCATTTTGTTGAATGTGTCTTTTGAAACATGATAAAGTAGTATTTAATGTTCCTGTCCGCTGTAGTTGTTGTCTCACTGTCGTGCATTAGTGTTTGTCTATGATTTGCATATTTTTTTAGGTGCTGTTTATTTAGCAGAAATGTCTGGAATAACGAAAACTGATAAGGAAATGGCGTTACAAATGAAGTTGAGTCAGAGAAAACCTGAATACACCACTGGTGTTATGCATATTAAGGACATGGTTAGCATTTGTTTGTGTTTTGTACATTATAGGTTTTAATTGATTTCTTGCATGTCCAACATTGGTAGTAATGTTTTTAAACTTCAAATGTAGCCTTACGCAGAAATTGCGAAAAAGCTATGTTTTAGCTTTTAAAAAATACTTGGATGACACATGGCATTTGATAGATTGCCATGGAAAACGTCATGTTGTGAAATTCAACCAGTCGTTGGAGAACCCATTAATTGTTGATGGATGGAGTGAAATAAGAGACTACTATGGTCTTGAAGGAGACCATTACGTGACATTAACCCTACATGGTCAATCTCTTTTTTTTATGACTGTTTACAAAAGGCCTTCGCTGCCACCAACATTTCCACATTGGCATTCTCTGTACAAATCAAACCCTAACGCTGTCATATTTCGCATCTTTTTGACCGAACCGAAAGTCAGTAATAGCAATTTGGTAAGGATTTACTGATTTCATTATTTAAAGTTATTTTTTTAATGATTGGCATCGATATATAAAATTTAACAATTGACAGTGTGTATTGCAGGATCTGCCTAGTATGATGTATAAATTTTTAATGCAGGCAGGATTCATAGATATTGTGTTTGATGAAACAAAAGTATTCAAAATTATCTTCAACCATAATTCAAGGCATGCTAAAATCGGTGTTGGATGAAAATATTTTGCAAGGGAAAAAAAAATTAAAACCACATGTTGATTTTGTGATGGAGTTCCCTGATCCCACCAGTAATCATGTACTTTGGTAAATTGGTTAAATACAAGTTATGTTTTAAGTGTACAAACAGTTATACATTGGATAATTTTTATTACTATTTATTTTTGTGTTCTTATATTTAAATGTTTATGATATGGTTTCTAACAAGGTGTTTGATGTGTAGTCTCAGAAGACTTTTGTATGATATATTAGACATTACAATGTTTTTTGAATTTATGGGAAGTAGTATAGGTGTAATTTTTTAAAGTAGGAAGTGATAACATGATATGAGAATAGCACATAATATTGATATTTTATGCAGTAAATTGATGGAATTTTAATTATATTTATAATGGACTTGAATATTATGATATTTCAATAATTAACTTTTAGTTGTAATGTAAACATGTATTTAATAATTTATTATTTTGAAAATTATAGTGTTAAGGTAAGT
>CM023952.1:15823974-15838488 GCA_013407115.1 Glycine latifolia | reverse complement strand
AATTCTTCTGAATAAAATTTCAAAGTTATTACCGTATAAAATTCATAGAAATTCTATTCTAAGGTTTTTCTGTCACAACTGTATAGTTTCTAACTCTACAAATTATTTCCTATTATATGAGTCCTGTCTCACCTTATTCTGCTTCAATTTGAAATTTCTAATTTATACAACGTATACCGACGCTGTCCGGGAAACAATCAAATTTCTCCTGAAATTGTATATTCTAAAGATCAGAAAATTCTACTGATTAATAATATATATAAAACATGTTCAACAAATGCTTATGTTCAAATAAAATTTATCCTATTCTTCTTGTATCCAATTATCATCATACTTCCATAATTCAATCATAAATATATCTCATAATATAATTTTGAGGATGTTACAGTGGCTTTAGCAGTTATGTTGACGCGTCATTTACAGCCACCAAGTGACAAAATTGTTTCCAATGAAACCACCATACGAATAGTATTTTGCTCAAATTAAGTGAAAAAGAAATGAAGTTAAGGCGGTTCAATGGGTGGAACGGTCACGTCGTTTGTGTCGATTACATCCACGTCGCTCGGGATAATGTGTAGTGGTTGGGATGGGTGACTCTTGGTAAACAAAACTGCCTCTGTGGTCAGTCACATCATTTTGCAAACCCACATTTATTGCGATGTGCCTTTACTCTGGTAACTTGTACTTGTACCAAAATCGAAAACCTTTTATGTGTCCGCCAATAAACATTGACATATTTATGGAGGTGCATGTACTAACCACTTCGCGTTGTTGGTAAATATTACCATAATATCCATCATGGACATTGGCATTGAAAAGGTGTCCGACTTTTCCAGGTTAAACCTTTACGTGCACACCCAACTTTCACCTTCCATATTACCATTTTCCCTGTAACTGACACTGTTACTTCTTAACAGGTTTGCCGAAGTTGGTGGAGATGAAATTGGAAACACACATGTTGACGATGCCAAAACCCCGACAGCTTTGGAGGAAAGTCATGCATCAACATTTCCCCTTTACTACATGATGTTGTTTTCTGGTTCGCGTAATTGTAAGTTTAAATTATTGAAAAACTCGGTAGTTTATGTTTCATAGGTCGAATCGTCAATGGAAGGAACTTGCATTACCACTAGTAAAGCAAAGAAGTCAACGGAGGTCATCAATTTAATCGAAAAACTTCACTCGATAGACAAAATACTAAAGGTAATTTTTCGTACACAATTTATTTACATATACATTTGCACGTGAAAAATTATATGACATAACAACTGCATAATTATATGCACACTTAGGTCTTCCATACATATGTTCGGAAGAGAGTCGATGGCCTGGAAGACAGTATTAAGGCCGTTGTCAATGCTATTTTGAACCTATCAACGCTCCTGCATGTGGTTCTCCAAACAATATAGGAGACCATGTCCCTATGTGTGGAAGCCACAATACGTCCCCTTTGGGCAAAACAGTTCACTCGGTGAACGCAAAACACGCTCCAAAAAATGACGTTTTCAAAAATTCTAGTCCAACTTTTGGACATGGTTATCCATTACATATGAAAAACATTGAAACCATTATTATCCCGGAAGATGAAGAGGCTGATGGGATAATTAAATGTCCAACTTTCGGCATAGGCAAGTATTTGCAGGACAAAAAAAAAAACCTAATTAAACGACCAACACCATCTTGCCACTGGGAGGCAACCGACACCTACATTGGATCTGAAGAAACGTGAAAGAAAAACCTTTCATGAGCAATTATAATAGGGGTATTCAGTTCAAGGTAAGTAAGACAAATCCATTACTTGATGTTCGATTCATGTAATGAGCAGTGTAACTAATAACGTGCTAACTTCCAAATGCAGAGGATAATAGCCACGGATTCGCCAGTAGCATGTCGGAAGCAGTATAACTCTACTCATACCTCAACTGCTAGGAAGTTAAAAAAAAATAAAGACTGAGAGTCAACCATTTATGTTTGATGTTGACAAATCAAAAATTAAAGAAAACCATAATCCAAACATGAACGTTAGGACAAGTGTTGCTTTAGAAAGGGCAAGGCCAAAAGTAATTGCAAACAAGGGTAATGGAGAACTACTCCCTAAGGTAAGTGAACTACAACCCAGTACATGGTATTGTTCCAATACAACAGTTATTTTGGAGTGAACACTGATCTTTCGTAGGGTATGCATTGTGTCTTTAAGCCAACTGCTGACATGAATCTGACAATGTTAGAGGCACATGTTTGTGCATATATTTTCAACCCCAAGTTAGACCCTTCCTAAGTAACTTAACGCATCCGTTAGTGATTATGTTTTAACTACTATAATTGTTTTTTTAATAGAATGAGTTATATGTTGGTTTTTAACAATCGCATGAGACAAATAGAAATGAATGCTCCACTGTAAATGGCAGTGGAAACGAAATATTGTTCCGCATTAGAAACAACTTTGGAACTCGAAGGCATTTCGAAAGTTTGTGTCCAAATAAAATAGTGGCGCATGCGGTACAGTTCAAAATCAGTGTCTGTTGATGGCTTGCATCTGAAAATGTTGTCAACCTTTTTAGTTGTCCTCCTATGACATTCATTTCATGACTATTTCCAGATTGTGCTGTTCATGGCATTAAAAATTACATACTCACAGTTGAATGGACCAAACAACACAGTCTGGTGTCTTCCATCGACATTTACTGTATGACTTATTGTGTTACTTTGCATTTATTATTATTAACTAGTAATTGTGTTATAGGTAAACATTGTCACCTTCACATGTATTGTAAATAATGAATACCACAATGAACAGGTTGATGTACTTTCCGGAACTACAGTTGAAAAAATACTAGACTATTATGGGAAGGATTTCATGCCTTCGTATGCATGTCTTAATCATGTAGGTGGTTGTCCCATATGTTGTTGTACATTGACACACCGTCAAAAGGTATCAATGATAATGGTCCGAATGTAATGAAAATATTTTAGATTTACATACCAATTTATGATCAACGCAACCATTGGTATCTACTGGTTATAAGCATCGATGATAACAAATTCTATCACTTGGATTCACACGTGACTATTGACTCGTTGGAGGATCGAAGACAATTTATTGAGACCATGGTATGTTCTATTGTTATACACATGCTTTTGCATAAAAGATGATTGACTTACTATTGTTAGTTTTGTGATGGCAGGGTCAAATCATGTCATGTGTATTGGCTACTAAGTTTGACATCGCTTACATTAACCCGGGCGTAGAAGATATGGATAATTGGGACATTGTGCAACCCAGGGGGATCCCAAACTGTGGATCTAGGTAACCAACCTTCACACCAATACAAATTATCATAATTACTATAAATTGAAAATAGTGGTTTTGGTCTTGTGACTGATGATGACTGCATCGCAATGAAAAAACAATGCAGTGAAAATTCAACTCTATGGGTCCTAGACTGGATGCAGATGGAAGAGTCATTTTTGTCTATATTGTACGGCGTGGTAAGACAATAACACAATTATAACAGTTATTTAACACCACATGAATAAAATGATTCATTAACAAATATTTTCTTTGTTTCATTATTAGCTTAATGACAAGCATGTAAGAATGAAAGTAGCAATGAAATTGCTACTGGGTCTACACAATGACAACAAGAGCATCCTTGTAAGCTCTGCAAACATCAATTGGGACAATTTTCTGGTCGGAAATCATTGACAACAGTGTGTTACAATTTGGTTGCTTTTTGACAATATCCATGGTGTACTAATGATTTGTAATTGTTTTTTGTATAGAGCTCCAATTTTTGTCACTCATATTTTGGTTAATTAATGTATTGAACATTTAACAGTACGATGGAGCACAAATCATGAATGATAAGAAGAATTTGCCTCATTTTGGTGTGTATAATTGCAAATCTCCTGTCGGATTTTCCATCTTTATTAAAACATAATATATTTCTAGGAATTATTCATCATGGTTTTATTACATAATAATTACAAGCGCATATATTATTCAAAAAAAAAGCTTATGATTTGCTGAAAAAATAGATTTTTATATACCAATTATTCACTTGCAGCATTGATAATAACAATGATTATAATCATTATAATCTTGACACAACCAGTTTCAACAAATTAAAACAACCATTATTCAAGGACATTAATAGCCAAAAATCGCCCATGATATATAATAGTTGGGCTCCATCAATAGGTCTAGTGCAACGCCCAATACAGCACCTACTCCCATTATATTATATGGAGGAGTAATGTCCAATTATGACTTGTGTTCGGGCCAAGATTTGACTGGATTAATTTTTTACACGTAACATTGGGCTAAAATAGCTAAATTTTTGCAGAGGTACAGTTATTAACTGATCTCACTCCAGTGTTAACTACGAATGAAACTAAACGTCCCATGGCTTATTGGCTAGACTGACATTGCCAATTCTCCCTGTTGCTAAGGTTACCAAAGGCCTATTTGACTCCCAAAAATCCCATATGACATACATAAAATATTTTTGTGTAACAGGCCTTATATTTTTAAAAACTTTGCGTATATGGTATTCAGACAACCCATAAATTTGAGCACCTCCCTTTAGCCCTACAAATCAGAGTATACAACAAACAAGCAAATTTGCCATGCATTTTTAATCACTTTTTATAAATAGATTACTAAACACTGGCAGGAGGTCAGTCCCAATAATGACATTACATATCAATCAGCGTCATTAACAAAAGTAAACCAAACATACACAACTTTCTAACGACAATTCATCTAATATGATTTTAAGACAAGTTACTTTCAAATAAACACCAGCCTTTCATGCCAACTACACCAATTTTAGATAACACCTGCAACACAAAAATACAACCAACCATTTAAGGCAACATAAGTACGCTTACATATATATCAACTACTACTACATAGTTTATGCATTTTAAGACCCACAACAATTCGTGCTCGACCTGCTGTCATGGGTTATTCGCTAAATATTATTATTGCAAGAAATTGTTAAACACTAAAGACTTTTAAATTATAAAAGCCACAGACCTTAATCATATATGTGCCTGGCTGCTTGAAGGAATAAATGACGCTGGATTTTGTGTGAACTACAACAAAGCATATGTTTTGTTTTTAAGTACTTCATTATGTAATGAACAAGCTACAACAATTTACAAATAACAAGGTCAGGAAACAAATGCAACTACATACCAAATGATAATTATATTCGTTGTCACGTTCAGGAGCAGTACATGGTTCTTGACCTGAACGAATATCATAAGCACCATTTGACTGTTGTGCATTTTGAGTGGCAGCATTGCACTTGCGCCTATTGTGACCAACCACTCCACACATCCCACATGTTTGTATCCTTTTATGCCTATTACATTGATCATTGATGGATTCATGGCATCCCTTTCCACGTATAACAACAGGATCCAAAACACCATCAAATGCATTATTAATCATGGCTTCAACCTGTCTTCCATTATCCAAACCTATGTTATTGTTCTGAAACTTCAACCTCTTTAGGTGGTTTGAAAACAAAACAACAGCATTATCATAGTCTTCTTCCATAAGATAAGCAGCCTCACAAACTTGTCTAGATAACTGGAGCAATGTTGCATATCTACCAATATCTTCTGATTCCCAATACAATGATGCATCTGGGTATTTTCCTTTTATTGGTTCCTTTGCAGACTTCGACCATCTATCAGCAAGCAAGGACTTAGGGAACTCTGTGATATTTAAACATAGTAAAACACAAATAATAGGATCACATGGAAGACCCATGGATTCCATTCTCAAGCAGGAACAATTGAATTCATATGATGATGGGCAATAAGAAACACGCCAACTACATTCATTACGGTACTTAACAACTGTGTAAATACTAAAAATTGCCATCTCCTTGCAATCAACCACCCTTAGCCTAACTGTCTTTGCAATAGTGGGCCTAAGAAGATAAAATATCTCATTCGTAAGGACTGCACCAGCAGATCTCTCAAGGGACTGAAGATTAGTCTCCAAAACAACATTGCCATAATTAGAAAAAAAATCTGCCACAACTTCTCGATGACGAAAATATGTCAAGCATCGTTGAAATTGTTCAACAAAGTCAGTCAAATTGGACTTCACATTCACATATTTTGCAACATGACAATGGAATGCTTCACAACGAGATGTGGTACGGATGCCAGCAAAAAAATTGCCTCTAATATGAGCAGGGGACCACATTTTCCTCCTATCATACAATTCTATGATCCAATTGCTATCTTCCAATTCATATTTACCAACCATGTCCCTCCATCTTTCTTCAAAATTCAACGAATTCAAAATCACTAAGCATAAAAGTCTTCAAGCATTTTAACATACCTTTGTCGCGTACATGGCTAGTTGCATTTCGCATCAAATGCCATGCATATAAGCTATGATGGGCATTCGGGAACACTCTCTTGATGGCATTATTCATAGCTATATCTCCATCAGTAATTACCAAAGAAGGAGCTTTCCCATTCATGGCTTCTAGGAACTGCTCCAACACCCATACATATGTGTTCTCCGTCTCATTCGTAACCACAGCAGCAGCAAACACTATGGTATGGTTATGGTGGTTGACACCAGAAAAAACAACAAATGGACATAGGTACTTATTTTTTTTATAGGTCGCACCAAATGCAACAACATCACCAAACACCTTATAATTTATTTGACTCTCAGCATCACTCCAAAACAAATGTTGCAGCCTTTCACTTTCATCAACAGTGTAAGACACAACCATAATTGGATCATTTTCACATAATTTACTTAGGTATTTTAATGCACCAGCAACATTGGATGGTTTCTGCCCTCTCATCCTCGCTTCTTGATTATAAATATCCTTCCTTATAAAGCCTACCTTATGATAACCACCAGCAACGTTTGCAAATGACGCATAAATTTGAGGTGGTTTAATACCAACCTTTCTAAAATTGTAAATCTGCATTATATCACTCTCTCCCATTTTTCTGTGCAAAGGTAACAAACTAGAGTGTACACTTTCCAAAAGACCATGATTATGAACAAAATTCCACACTGAAACATACCATCTGCAACTCTGCACATCAACATGCACATGACACATCGCCGTACAACCACACCTTGTTACATTCTTTGATCGTCGTTTTTCGTTTGCCCAACCTCATGTTTTTTTCAACTCTAAAACCAGCCCGTGAACAAACATACTTTTCCTGCACTATTTCCCCACTTCTATTTTTTACAATGTGATCCTTTCGTACAGAGAACCCAACAATTCTAGCATACCAGCAATAAAATTTATATGCTGTTTCCAAATCACGAAAACTCAATTTTGCAACATCTTCTATGCTAATTGAATGCATTTCATACATCCTAATATCAACCATGATATTTATAATTATGACATCCTATTCACATAAATCAGAAATATTACCTACACCCATGTTTTCAGATTCAATCTCTTCGTCATCTTCATACTCAAAACACTCTGCTTCTTGGTCACTTGACTCATGAACCTGTTCATCATATTGGTCATCTTCAACCTCCGCTGCTGTATTATGTTCATCTTCTACATTTCCATAAATATGGTAATACCCAAATATTGATGTATCTATGCTACCACTAACATCAGATTCCAACATTATGTCTGCAGAACTCACCAAACTCTGAAATCAAACATAATAACAATTACAACATACAACAAATACAGTGAAAGCCATGCTGAACTTCCCATTCATATGCAAATACATAAACATTATCAATCATTTCCTTACATATGGTGCCTTTAACACAAATATGAACTTGTCATTCATTACCTCAAATTGTTGGTCGTCTTGTTTATGATCAAGAACTTCTTATTGTCGGCACCGATATACGTTCTTCACCAGCCTCGCTATTTGCTATTGTCTGCGCCTTTCACGGTAGACGTCTGATTCCCAATGTCAGCCGTGTGAAAGTGCTGATGGCTGTTGGATCGAAATCATCACATGGATTTCGCAATAAAAAACCTCTCTGAACAGTGTCTGACCTTCTCATTCTTTTTCATTTTCGTATATTTCCAACCCTACTCTTCTTCCACCACCACTATAATGGTACGATCTTAGACGAAATGGGAAAAGCGGTGGCTGAGGCGCCCAAAAAATAACCACAAAGACGACAGAGTCACAACGCTTACTTTCCACAAAAAACAATACACAATATTTCGGTGACTCGCTCATACACGCAAAACCTCCATTCAAGAATCGTGCAGAACTGGTATCCAACTTACAAAATAATCTGATGATCGCGATCCAACAACCAAGTTTCGTTTCGTAACTTATGAAAAAAGTTCTGCTCCCGCACCCTAGACTTCGTCATAAAGTAGACGAAAACAACATAGGGAACTACAATGGCAACAACGACAAAGTTTTGTTATTGTGGTGCCGGTGCTGGTGTTCGTTCTTGTTTCAACTTTAAAGGGGAGCATTTATTACTAGAAAAAAATGCTTTTTAGGTAGATATTTTAGTACATTTTACTATGGTTTGAAAATAATTTTTGAAGTCATCATTGTGGAAAGTCAATACTTTTTACAATGGTTTTTAAACTGACTTAGAATCTCAATTCCTACAACAGTTCTCTTTGAAATCGTCTTAGAATATTTTTTTAAAAATAAAAATAAAAAAATTGAGGATTCTAAGACAATTTTTCAAAAAATCGTCTTAGAATGTTTCTAAGATGATATTTTGGATAACCGTCTTAGAATGTATTCTTTGTAAAATGAATAAAAAATTGAGGATTCTAAGACGGTTTCTCCAAAAACCATTTTAAAAAGTTTACTTTCTAAGAAAGTTGTTCAGAGAACCATCTTAAAGAATTTTTTTTTTCAAATAAATAAAAATGTCAACACATCAATTACATTATACACGCGCGAGTACGAAACCCAAATTCTAATAGTCTTATTCCAAAAAGGATTAATCCTAGGAGTTTAGGCATTTTTAATTATATTTGAATTATGATTTGGAATATATCATCACATCATTTAATAATCAATGGGTTCATGCACGCACACAAATAAAAATATGCTTAAGGTTGCCTATACAAAGATTGAATGGAAGATAAAAAGAAAGCATACAAATGAAGGTCTAACCACTAGGGCCAAACAAAAATAATTCCAACAAGTGATGTTAAAATATTTAATGGTAAGACCTAATGTTTATTTAATTTTGACAAAGGTACAAGTTTTAACGAAAAGAAAAGCTTTTAAATATTACTCTAGATTGCTGAAGAAAATCGATGAATATTGTCTCATGACTTGGAAAGTTTTTCGCCAAGTAACAAACCTATCATGTGGCAAGAGTAGTCCTTGGAGATCTCTGTGACATTTCTTAGCATCTTTAATATTCATCATATGAGATAAACTAGCTATTGAATTTTGGTTCTTTTAAAGTGGACCTTTAAAAAAAACGGAGGATGTGAGAAGGAAAAAAAAACCTTTTAAGATTAAATAGAACATTTTCTAAGACCAAAACATTTGAGTCAGATAAACTATGGCTATTGTCAATGAAAAAGCATAAGACAAAGATGGTGGTAAAAGGGATATCAAAATTACCTGAACATATTTTGAGGCCACCATGGCAAGAACTAAAACAATGAACACTTGCCATGTGACCGAAATCATTATCCTAATCATTGTCAGAAGTTCAGCTATTTCAGCTGTTACAAAGATAGTGGTAAAAGGGACATCAAAATCTAAAATACTCAAATCTAATGAAGCCTGCAAGTTGGAGACATATTGGGTCAAAGAACAGTCACAAGAATAGAGACCGGTCTTTCAAATTTCAATACAATAAGAAATAAAGGAACCTTACTCGGGTTAAAATCCTCCCTATAGGGGTTGAATCAAAGAACAACATAGGAGCAATAAAGATAGAATCAGTGAAGGCAGAGAAAAAAGCTTTAGAACCTTTTATACCAAGATATTATTAATTACATCAACATCAACAACACCTTTAACCCAAGTTAATTAGGGTCAGTGGTAGATGAATCCAATGATAGATCGGAAATAAGACAAAGAAAGAGAAATGGAGAGCGAAAGAAAAAATGAAAATAAGACAAATAAGAGGAAAAATAAACTAAAATAAAAGGGGTGAAAGGAGGAGGGGAGAAATAAAGAGGAAAAGAACTAAAAAAAGGAAATGACTAGAACATAGAAATACTAAAGGGTTTAACCCTCCACCAAGCTTATAGCTTTTCTCCACTCCGTCCTAAGACATACTGTCCGCCAATCTATATCCTACTCCATAAGGTCTTGTTTAACTACCTTTCCCCAGGTAAGTTTTGGTAGACCTCTACCTCTCTTTGTGTCGAGCTCTTGGTAACAAACTCTTGTTCTTACGAGAGCATCCAGTGGTCGTCTCATAATGTGCCCAAACCACCTCAATCTATGCTCCCTCATCTTTTCACACACCGGTACTACTGGTACCTTTCGTCGAATATCCTCATTTCTTATCTTATCCATCTTCGTATAGCCACACATCCACCTTAACATCCTTATTTCTGCTACCCCTATTTTATGCTCATATTGCCTATGTGCTGGCCAGCATTCCGCTCCATATAACATTGTCAATCTTACAGTTGTTCTAAATAATTTTTCTTTTATCTTAAGGGAAATTTTGTGGTCACACAAAAACCTCGATGCACTACCATTTCATCCACCCTGCTCTGATTTTATGATTTACATCCTCATCAATCTCACCACCTTTTTGCAAAATTGATCCCAAGTATCTAAAAACATCTTTCTTGGGTACCTCTTGACCAAGTAGATGTACTGTGTCTTGATCACCATCTCTTACCCGCAAAAACTCACACTTCATATACTCTATCTTGCTCTTGCTTATCATGAATCCTTTAGACTCCAAAGTGTTTCTCCACAATTCTAGTTTTCTATTAACATCATCTTTGGTCTCATCAATAAGCACAATATCATTTACAAAAAGCATACACTACAACACTTCCTTTTGAATATCTATCGTTACTTCATCTATCATTAAGGCAAAGAGATAAGGACTAAGAGCTGAACCTTGGTGAACACCTACCGTGACAGGGAAATACCTTGATGTTCCATTACACGTTTTCACACATGTAGTAGCCCCATCATACATATCCTTGATTGCATTAACATAGTTTAATGCTACCTTTTTCATATCAAGAGTCCACCATAAGACTTTTCTTGGGACCCTATCATATGCTTTCTCAAGATCTATGAACACCATATGTAAGTCTTTCTTCTTTTCCCTATACCTTTCCATTAATTGTCGCATCAAGAAAATAGCTTCCATGGTACATCTTCCTGGCATAAATCCATATTGATTTACGGAAACCTTGGTCTCCCTCCTTAGGTGATGTTCAATAATTCTCTCCCACAACTTTATAGTACGACTTATGAGTTTGATGCCTCTATAGTTAGAAAAATTATGGATATCTCCATTGTTTTTGTAAATAGGCACAAGCATGTTTTTCCTCCAAGCATCAGACATCTTATTTGTTTGAAGAATCTTATTGAAAAGATTGGTCAACCATTTTATTGCCACATCTCCCAAGCCTCTCCACACTTCAATAGGGATGTCATCGGGTCCCAAAGCTTTATTATTCTTCATCCTCTTTAAAGCCTCCTTAACTTCATGTGTATTAATTCTGCTCACAAATCTTCTATTCAAATCATAAAAAATGTCCTCCAAACCCACCTTACTCTTGTCGCCATTCCCATTAAAAAGTTTGTTAAAGTAGTTAACCATCTTTCACTTGCATCTTCATCCCTTACCAAAAGTTGCTTATTTTCATCCTTGATACATTTCACTTTAATGAGGATAAAATTCCAATTATTGAGACATATGTGTACGTAGACATATATCTTATATCTTAGGCAAATAGAATGCAAAAATAAATTGCCACGTAAACTTAATCATTCTTCTAAGCATTACTATACTATTTTTAAAATTAATCAACACAACTAGTACATAAAACTATGTAAATACATCTGGTAAAACTCATAAAAGTTACCCCGCTACCAAATTGTAAATATAACAAAAGATCACTTCCCCTTCTAGTATCATAATCTAAGCAAAGGAAGCCTCAATGCAATTGCATTAAGAAAGGAGAGTTAAGCAACCTCTTAAAATGAGGAGTGAGTGAGTGTGTATGTGTGTGTGTCCAAAATCAAGATTATAAAAAACAAAAGACTCAAATGTTCTCAAATCTATTAATCACACACCTTACAACAAACAAAATCTCTTAACTCCTCCAGAGAAAGAACATACAATTTCTTGGATAGATTATCACACTTGTAAATCGAACCAATGTTAGTTAAAGCAAGTTTTCACAACTACAACTTTGAAAAAATAATATATAAAATATTGTACTAACAAACATGAAACTAAGGAAAGGTACGATGAAGAACGACATGATATTACAAGTAATACACAATAAAGTATGATTTTAGTATATTGTCTTTTTTTAAATTATATTATATTATATATATTATACCTTTTTCATCTTTTTAAATGCAAGTAGCTGGAATGACTGCATTCGGATGGAATGAGATTCAAGAACCTCAAAATCTGTTAACTGTGTTCCAATTTGATCATTAAATCTCAAAACCTTCATAGAATTGCATATATCAACCAACAGGGCAAAAAGTTTCCCCTTTTCATGCCTATAGAGTGCACTTAAATGGCATTTGGCAATTACAGCTACATCAACCACAAGAGGCCTCAAATATATACAAATCAGAATCAGAGTTGATGAATATATTAGAAAAATAAAAAATGTTACTCTAGATTACACAAAAAAAATGTCCAAAAGTACTTCATCTTTCTTCATGTATTTAAGAATTGAATTCATTTTCAGTTCAACCATAATTGCTTGGAAAGAATAAAAAATTTCCCAATTTAAAATATGGAAGCAACTTGGTCATCATTAATAACACTTAAAATAAAAATATGCATAAAACTGGAAACATACAATACATAGTATTAAATAAAATATCTTAACTCTTATTTAAATTGGTGGTTAAAGAAGAAGAAAACGAATGAGAAGAAGAGTACTCACCCGGATGGTCCAGTCTGAAACGGTGGAGACAAAGCAAAAATGTTGTCGATGGCCATCTTGGAGGAGGAGAGACGAGGAGATGCTTCACTTGGCTAAGCTCATCAAGGTCTCCTTTCATCGTTTCATAGCTGGAAACCCTAAAACATTTGAAATGTATGGGTTATTGTGATAGAATCAAAGAAGAGGGGGAGTCGGACGGTCAGAGGGAGATCGAGAAAAGAGTAGAGGGAGAGACATACATTAAAATTCCCACTCACTTTTAAGACGGTTTTTACAAAATCATCTTAGAATTATAATCTTCTAAGAATTCTTAGAATGGTAGTTTTTAAGACGGTTTTTATAAAATTGTTTTTGTTAAAAAATCTTGTATTTACAAAATTGTTACCGCCTGATTTTTTAAGACTCTTTTTGGGAACTGTTGTTGAAGGTGCGTTGTAAAAAATAGTAATGATTGGGATTCTATGGAGGAGCATTTGGGTTCCGTCCTGCATGACTACCTATTGAGTTGTTGATTTCGAAGGTGTTTAGTTGTGCGTCTCAATCAAGCTTTTGGGGCGAGGATGCATTTTCAGCAAAAGAATTGATTTTGTCTTGCGTAGCTCACCATTCGGGGCAGATTAATATAAATAATATAAATTAATTATTTAATTAGACAAAAGGGGTTAATGGGGCAATATTTAGGGATATGGGGCTGCCTAACACGCCCAGGCTAGGCGTGTTTAAACACGCCCAAGCTAGGCGTGTTTAAACACGCTAGCCAGGCGTGTTAGGGTCCCATAGCCCTATATATTGCCCCACTTGCCTCTCATTTAAGGATTCCGCCTTCTCTCTAGAAATAGGTCTGCCTTCTCTCTAGAAAGTTGGTGTTGATTTCTCTGAAGCGAAGCCCTGCCGAATTCGAAGCGCGGCTGACAAGTAAGTCGATTTAACTGATTGTGCATAATATTTAGTTTGTTATATTTTTAAATTAGAAAATTGTTAGGATCATATGAACTTGTTAGCGACCTAAATATTATGTTAGTGATTAGGCTAGTGATTAGGGTTACGTAATTCGGTGTAGCATTAGGGTTTACATTGTTATTAGGGTTTATGGCTTGGGGTACATATGTAGGTTCTGGGTTTAGGGCTTATGGATTGTGATTAGGGTTGAGGACCTGTGGCAGTGATTAGCGTGTACGTAATGCGGTGTACGTTTAGGGTTGACAATGTGATTAGGATTTATGGATTGTGGGTATAGACTTAGGGTTTATGGGTGCCGGTTTAGTGTTAAGGGCTTATGTTGTGATTTGGGTTTAGGCCCTGGGGTGGTCATTAGGGTGTATGTAAATCGGGTTTAGGGTTTAGGGTGTACATGGGGATTAGGGTTTATGACTTGGGGAACAGAGTTAGGGTTTGTGGGTACATGGGGATTAGGGTTTAT
>CM023952.1:15769571-15803974 GCA_013407115.1 Glycine latifolia | reverse complement strand
AAACCCTAATCCCCATGTACACCCTAAACCCTAAACCCGATTTACATACACCCTAATGACCACCGCAGGGCCTAAACCCAAATCACAACATAAGCCCTTAACACTAAACCGGCATCCATAAACCCTAAGTCTATACCCACAATCCATAAATCCTAATCACACTGTCAACCCTAAACGTACACCGCATTACGTGCACACTAATCACTGCCACAGGTCCTCAACCCTAATCACAATCCATAAGCCCTAAACCCAAAACCTACGTATGTACCCCAAGCCATAAACCCTAATAACAATGTAAACCCTAATGCTACACCGAATTACGTAACCCTAATCACTAACATAATATTTAGGTCGCTAACAAGTTCATATGATCCTAACAATTTTCTAATTTAAAAATATAACAAACTAAATATTATGCACAATCAGTTAAATCGACTTACTTGTCGGCCGCGTTTCGAATTCGGCAGGGCTTCGCTTCAGAGAAATCAACACCAACTTTCTAGAGAGAAGGCAAACCTATTTCTAGAGAGAAGGCGGAATCCTTAAATGAGGGGCAAGTGGGGCAATATATAGGGCTATGGGACCCTAACACGCCTGGCTAGGGCGTGTTTAAACACGCCTAGCCTGGGCGTGTTAGGCAGCCCCATATCCCTAAATATTGCTCCATTAACCCCTTTTGTCTAATTAAATAATTAATTTATATTATTTATATTAATCTGCCCACCATTCGGTGTTTAGAAATAGTGAAATGCTGTGAAAGCAGGCTATGTTGTTACAAGTCAAAATATGAAACCATAAGCTTTAATTCTAATGTATATATATCATTGTTGGATTTTTTTTTTTTTTATCATCATCCCTCCGTTTTGGTTCTCCGGCAACGCATTTTTCTGGCAACGGGTCTACTGAGAAGTGAGAACGATTCTTCTGAGTGTAAAGACAAAGTGTCTTTTTAGGAAAGACAAAGTGAGTGAAAGGGTATCTATGGAAAATGATAAAAACTTTAGAAAGTTAAATCAATTGACATACTATACTTAAATGACTTGATAGATGGTAATTTTATATGGATCGACTAAAATTTCGGCAAAGGATCCAAAATTAAAATGAATTTTAAAAATAAAATAAAGAATCAAAAGTATAATTTATTTTAAATTATATTTTAGACTTACAATAAATAATTTAAATTTTAATATAATAGTGATAAAAAAAGGTAGACTGAAATAGATAGACAATGAAGAAGATCAATTATACAGATAAAAGATAAAAGAAAAATATTTTAAAATGATTAGGATATAAGCGTTTTCTTAATTGTGAGATAGTCTAATATCTTGATTTTCAATATTTCACGTTTAACTTCCTTGATCACAATTATAACAACATAGAATTTAATTAAATGAATTTTATGTTAATTTCTAAGCAAGTTTCAATAGTTTATTAAATTGAAACTTAGACCGTAATTTGAAACAATAAATGCTTTCACAATTGTTTTTTAGTAGACAATCAAATATTTTATATTCATCGTCTTAGATTTTTTTTATACATATATTAAGATAAACGAGTTAATAGAGGAAAGAGAGTAAAAATCTTAGAAAACAAACTCATTATTAACATTACATTAAAAACTAAAA
Source organism: Glycine latifolia (assembly GCA_013407115.1). NCBI lineage: Eukaryota > Viridiplantae > Streptophyta > Magnoliopsida > Fabales > Fabaceae > Glycine > Glycine latifolia. Next base: position 15,802,349 of record CM023952.1, on the reverse strand, counting down.
TGATACTTATTAGGGATATAAGTATAAAAGATTACTTGTAATCCTTTTGTTATTGTGTGAAAAAAGTAATTAATATTCCATTTGAAAAGTTAAAGTTACACTTAAGGACATTTTTTTTCTTCTATTAGCACAACAATTATTATGAGACAAAGGGACTAAATTACTATCAATAAAGGATCAGTTTATTTAAATACATTTGTTAAAAATATTTACTTCAATAACATAAATAGTTTTATATTGTTTATTTTGTTTGTCTAAATTATTTATATTTAAGAAATATTTTTCTATTTATTTTTAAAAACAAATCATATTTCCTGATTAAAAAATCATTTTTTAAAAGCCCTCAATTTAAATTATTATTTTTAAAATTTAAAGAAATTGATCCATTATTCTTTATAAATAACCTTTTTGGTGATTATGGATTAAAATTTATTATTTCTTAAATTAAATGTGCACTTTAAAAAAAACTATTTTATACAAGAATATTACCTTGGACCAATCCTTACCTGTATTTAGTGAGTGACTAATCCTTCCATGTTATTAACATACTAATTAAATCATTGGAAACAATAAAATCAATTAATTAAAGAACTTTCACTAATTTCACAATGTGTTTTTTTTGTATTAATTTCCAACACCTTGCATCAAACATCATTTTGGAAAACTTTGAAATCCTACTCCCTCATTGGTGGCAAAGGGGTCTCAAGGAAAACAAGGGACTATGAGACAGAAATTTCATTTTTGTTGGTTGGTGACACAAAAAACCCTAAAACACCTATACTCGATTTTGACATTCATTCTCTCACTTTGGTTCCTCCCAAACTCTTTTTTCTTATTTTGAAATTGAAACCATTGCTCTCGATCAATTTCTCCTCATACTTTTTTGAATTGCTCATGGAAGCCTAGTACTTAAGGTTCAAAGATTCTCCATCCATTCAAGACCATAGTTCCTTAATCCTTTTTCACTTGAACAAGTATCTTGTGAGTTATTTTCCAATTTTTTTTCTTTCCATTTTGTGTGCTACACTCTTCTCTCCCTTTTGGCACGATCAATTGTTGCGGAAAAATCAACAATGATGGTGGAGTGGTTCTTGTACCCTTGACTATTAATCCATGGTGGGATATTAGAAGCCCAAATGACATAATTGGAACCATAATTGTGAAAACCGGCCTAGTCATTGACCCGGTCGAGATAGTGGGTCACTAGGTCAGTGGTCCAATCGGTGGGCCAGTAATTGACTCGATTGGACCCGGTCTATATTAAAAATTTTAAAATTATATTATATATAAGTATATAACTAACATTATTTGATAAAGAAAAATATACTGAAAAATTCAAAATAACAATTGAAGTATTAAAGTTGATAATAGAAGTAAAGTGTATTAATAATAAAAGAGAGTGTAAATAGAAACTACTTAAATTAAAACACAAGTTCAATTTTTAATAAAAAATGAGCAAGTAGAGTACAAAAAGCGAAAAAGGGGGTACATGAAGCAAATTGGCCCAAATGTAAACCTAACTCCTGATGGTATATATATCTTCGTTGTGCACTTGCGCTCATCTTCTTCATTTTGGCTTCCGTTTCCTGCAGCAGCTACACAGCGCCTTGTTATGAAGTTTAGAATTGAATAAGCATTTCCACTTCCGCTTTAGAATTAAATAAGCATCTATATTCTTAAGCCTTTTTTGTTGTAGCCATCTTCTCCACTTCCTCTTCCTGCAGCTGCGCAGCTTCTCCATTTCACAGTGCGTCCCTTCCTCTTCCTTCGCGTTATTGGAGGTGAGACCAGCGCGACGAACAGTGCGGTGATGGTTGAGTCGAGTGGTGGCGACGATGTGCACGACTCGGTCCGGGTCCTAAAAACTGGTTGGGTTACTTGTTCTTCCCAAAATCACCCGATTTTCTCCTGGCCAAACCGGGTCACATGCATGAGCGGTCCGATAGCCAACCCAGCTCGATCATGTCATCGAGTCCCGGTTGGACCGGTCCAACCGGCCGCGCCGAATTGGGTTTTATAACTATGATTGGAACCATCCAATTTCTCAGTAGAGAAAACAAAGTTAGAGATGTTAGAACCAAAGACATCGAAGATGCCTAACCCCACAAAAATCTCATGATTTTGATGATAATGAAGGACTAAACTAAGTACTTGATTGTGTGAGAGGTTGGTCTTGTCAATGCTTTGACTATACATCATATTGACTATATGCATTTTTGTGAAGTCAAAAGATATTTGTGTCTTAAGACGAATTAAGACCCTTAATTATTTTGATTATATGCAAACAAATACAAAGGTTAAAAGTTACATCTTATGGGATATCAGAACATACTTCACGAGTCTACGTCTAATGTTTTAGACGATAGCAAACTAAAGTCATGATCTGATACAATACTAAAGGATGACATTTAAGACTTCATTTAATACTATGTGTTTGAGATTTGTTTTGCAGAGACATTATCTTAGGATCTATTGAATCCTATGAAGAATAAATGAAACTCAAGTTCTGAAAATTGCTAATCGCCATAAAAAAAAGAGCTCTGCTGTATAGACTTGTTTTGACTCAAAAGGAAGCGATTTCCTGTTGAAGTGTTCAACACAATAGTTAAGAAGAATGGTTTTCTAGCATGAAAAACTATGCACATTTAATGCAAGCAATAAATGCTCTAATAACCGCATTTAATGCAAGCAATAGTTAAGAATAAATTCTTTTTGCATTTTCAATTTTTTCTTATCAAATATTTTGTAATCAGAACATACTAAATTATTGCAGCTTTTTACATTTTTCAGCTGATAAATTCCAGCTTCTTCTTCTCATTCATTAGATTCCTTTTATTGTTCTTCATTCCTTGGTCAATAATACTTTTCTGTCATGGACTTAGTTCACCTTCTTAAGCCTCAAAAGGATTCAGTCATTTGGACATGGCTTAATTTTGGTTATTGAAATGAAAGGTTTAAGCTCAAAATTCAGGTTCAAAGGAAAATATTACTTGGGTAAGTCAATTTGGCCCTAGTTTCCAGAACAAATCATGCCTTAATCATTTCAAGTCACACCTGCACTTAGAGAAACAAGTCAAGTTCTAGAATACCATAAAGCATGGAGTCTCTCAGAAGAAAATTTACCGAATTTGGCCCAAAATCTTACAGGTGCTGTAACTCAAGTCATTCTCAATCAACTGCATATCTGGCATCATTTCAACATTCAACATGAGTTTCACGTACTATCAATCAAATTCTACTCATGCATTATGCAGTCCATGTCTCTTATTTCATCCAACTTAATTCAGAGAAATCCGTCTATTATTAAGTTCATTCGCTTTCTTAATCTGAAAAAGTTTTGTGTGCTGCTTATTTTTTTAAAAAAAAAATGTTTGAAAAATTCTGATTATATAAAAATTTTCAAAAAGTTCTGTTAGACTTCCTTTGATTCTTGATTGTGATTTGCGAAATAATGCGTAACCATTCCCAGATTCATATGTTGCTGTCCCCAGCAACCACAAACATGGTCATAGCACTTTGGAAAAATTTTGAAGCATTATTCGGAAAATCGCATTCAGTTCACATTCGTCAAAACAGATTTGATGAGAAAAATTATAACCCATAAACTGTACTATATATATAATGCAGAAATATCAAAGTATCAGTAATAGAAATGTAAATGAAATGTAAATGTGCAGAATATAAAATGTATGTAATGCATAAAAATATAATCCAAAAACATAAGTCTGAAACTAAAAATATGATAAATCCTGATCACTCGGCTGCATCTCGATCCTGTGTGGTCTCCTCAGCTGCAGTCTGCTGAGTCAAAGGCTGAGTGATCGCTGTGTCCGCATCCGATGTCTGGTCTATCGGATCGGTGTGGTCGACAACCGGCTGAGGTGGCTATGGTGCAAATGCTGGAGCTGTAGTCTGGTACTCTGAAGGGTCAATGCCTAAATGCTGGCGTACAGCTCCCCACATGCGTGTTTGCAATGCCAACTGCGCACTCTGAAACTCTAGCTGAGTCTTCACAAAATGCTGGAAATCAAGTAAACTCGGAGAGTCCTCATAGAGTGGAGTGCGTGTGGGTACTGTGGATGGTGGTGGCATAGAAGTAGGTGGTGGTGATGTCTGTGGGATAGGTGAAACTGGTGGTGAAGGATCTGGCTGGTCAGGCTGGGGGTCATCAACCGGAAGGTCCCGAGGAGAAGCAGCGGCAAGTGCCTCAGCTGTGAGCTTTGAAGCTCTGACTACCTGCTCATCTGCTGCAGCATCCATGGCGGTAGTGTAGGTCTTATAGACCATAAGTGGCGCTATCGGAACGTCCATGTCCTCGTCCTCATCAATGGGTACCCCCGCATGCCGACAGAGAAGGAGAATGAGAGAAGAATGTCCAATCCAAGACCTGCTGCTAGCGTCCTGGGTCATCTGCAGGATCCTATCAGATAAAACTGATGAAATGAGAAGGTTACCTGCCCCACGTAGGATGTATAGGAGAATGGCGCGCTCTACGTTCACATCGGTTATGTTTCTTGATGGCATAACCGTGTGGTTCACAAACAGATGCCAAAAAGCTGCATCTCCTACTAACTCAGACTTCTTTAATTTCTCTGGTATGTAATCAAGGCTGGGCTTGGTCTGCCAAGCCGTGTATAGACCTGTGATAGCGCGGCGGATGGTGGTAGCAAGCTCCGGGACGTCATCATTATACATTTTCGTCACTGCGTCCGGCTGCATATGCCAAAATAGCCTGGTGAAGTCGCATGCTGCGTATGGATCGTAATCGGTGTCCAGCAGGCTCTCGATGGTCCGCTCTCCAAAAGGAACTGTGACTCCTCTCACCCAAGAACTCCTAGTGCGGTATACGGTGTTGTGATCCACGTTGGACAAAAACTCCTTCAGGATCATGCTGGAGCTGGGCTCTGGAAATGTCACGAGTCTCTGCCACTTTCTGCGGAGGATGACTTGTCTGATGGGGTTGTCCTCAGGGAAGGACTCCCACATAATTGTGACTCCAACAAGTTTGGTTTACATGCGAAAGATCATGGAATACTGATTCTCATACTCCTAATGCCCATAGAGTCAATCATAGCTACTATTGATTCCTATTTTTCGTTCAAGCATTTTATCGAACATGTGGTGTGCACCAAAGTGAATACGCATGGTGTGTGTGTTGGGGGCATGGCAAAATCCAAAAAAAAATTTCAAAGAATTCAGACCACAGACAAGAAGAGAGTATAATAGAGCAATTATCTACATAAAAATCGAAAATGTGATTAACCTATAGTTCTTAAAAAGTGTTTAGACTCACCTTTTCCTTGGCCATTGCTCAATTGAAGTAGATGAATGCAGTGAATTGCAGAGACTTATGATGCCTATGAATGTAAGAATGCACGGAAGAAGGAATAATGTGGGGTTTTTATAGATTAAATGGGTTTGAGGGAGTTTCTGGTGGTGAAAGGGGGTTGAGGATGTTAAGGCGAGGAGTTTGGAGAGGATTTAGGGGAATGGGAGTAAAGAGGCGCGACTTTGGGGTTCTAATTTAAAAACGGTTTCCGCGCATTCACGCGACCCGCGCCACTAATGAAGTGGGTCGCGTCATACTCCAGTGAAGAATTGGCTGTTTCAAGTGAGTGGCGCAGATTTAACGCGACTCGCTTCGTATCCACGCGAGTCGCGTGGATGGACAGTATGTATGACGCGATGTGCGTGGAATTCCACGCGAGTCGCGTGATTTGCCTTTTCTGATTACCTTTATATTTTCCTCCTGCTCTTAAATTTTCTAACTTAATGACTAAAATTACTTAACTACTCCTAAAATGAATTAACTAAACTAATTCTATTACTTATTTAAGCAAAATTGAAATGAACTTAAAATTGGTTATGAAGTATGAACTTAAAATTGCATGAATTGAAATCTACTACTATCAACTGAATTTAAACTTATATACAGAATTTGGTGCTTGTTTAACGTCCTTAAGCTAGACCTTTACGGCAGTTCATTCAGTGTTAGATTGGAGTGGTACAGAACTTGCATTTCTGTCCACTTTACCTCCAAAGTAATGTTTCAGCCTATATCCATTTACCTTAAATACCTTATCACAATCCAAGGTTGAAATTGCTACTGTGCCATAAGGAAAAACTTCTCTTACCAGAAATGGTCCAGACCATCTTGACTTCAATTTACCCGGAAAAAGTTTCAGTCGGGAGTTATAGAGCAGCACTTGTTGGCCCGGAACAAATTCTTTATGTCTGATGTGGTTGTCATGCCACTTTTTCGTCTTCTCTTTGTAAATACGGGCATTCTCATAAGCTTTCAACCTGAACTCATCTAATTCATTCAACTGTAACAACCGCTTTTCATTAGCTTTGGTTAGTTCAAAATTTAAAAATTTGGTTGCCCACAAAGCTTTATGTTCAAGTTCAAGTGGTAGATGACAAGACTTACCATAGAGGAGTTGAAAAGGAGACATACCAATTGGAGTCTTGAGTGCAGTTCTATACGCCCACAAGGCATCGTCCAACTTCTTGGACCAATCTTTCCTTGATGTTCCAACGGTTTTCTCTAGGATTCGCTTCAGCTCCCGGTTGGAAATCTCAACCTGACCACTAGTTTGAGGGTGGTATGGGGTTGCTATCTTGTGCTTCACTCTATATTTGGCTAACAAGCTTTCAAGTTGCTTGTTGCAGAAATGCGTTCCTCCATCACTTATTATCGCTCTTGGTACACCAAATCTTGTAAAAATATACTTTCTTAGAAAGTTTATCACCACCTTAGCATCATTTGTGGTTAATGCAGTTGCTTCAACCCACTTAGAGACATAGTCCACAGCAACTAGTATATATTGGTTACCAAATGACTTAGGAAATGGTCCCATGAAGTCAATACCCCACACATCAAATAATTCTACTTCTTGTATGTTGTTTAAGGGCATCTCATCGCTGCGAGACACATTCCCGGTTCGTTGACAATTATCACATTGTTGCACAAAATCCTTTGCATCCTTAAATATGGTTGGCCAATAGTACCCACATTGTAAGATCTTTTGTGCTGTCCGGTTAACACCGAAATGTCCGCCGTAATTGGATGAATGGCAGTGCCACAGAATATCCGGCACTTCACTTTCAGCTACACACTTACGGATAATATTGTCAGCACAACTAAAGTATAAATAAGGATTATCCCATAGATACCTCTTAGAATCACTCAAAAACTTCTTCCTCTGCTGCCACGTGAATGTTTCAGGGATGATTTTAGCAGCTTTGTAGTTTGCCATCTCAGCAAACCATGGTGTAACTCCAACAGCAAATATTTGCTCATCCGGAAAGACTTCATTTATCTCCACTTCTGGTCCATCTTGCAGCTCCTTATGCTGAATTCTAGATAAATGGTCTGCAACCTTGTTTTCTACTCCAGCTTTATCTCTAATTTCCAGATCAAATTCCTGCAAGAGTAACATCCATCGCAACAAGCGAGGCTTTGCATCTTGTTTATGTAGTAAGAATTTAAGAGCTGCATGGTCAGTGTAAATAATTACTTTAGACCCTACCAAATAAGATCTAAACTTATCTAAAGCATAAACTACAGCTAGCATTTCTTTTTCAGTGGTTGCATAGTTAATTTGTGCTTCATTAAGAACTTTACTAGCATAGTAAATGACATGCAATTTCTTTTCTTTTCTTTGTCCTAGAACAGCACCTACTGCATAATCACTAGCATCACACATTAATTCAAAAGGTAAACTCCAATCCGGGGCTGTTATAACTGGTGCAGTGGTGAGTTTTTGTTTTAAAACATTAAATGCATTAAGACATGCATCATTAAACACGAATTCTGCATCTTTTTCCAGTAATTGACTCAGTGGTTTTGCAATCTTTGAGAAGTCCTTGATGAATCGACGATAAAATCCTGCATGGCCAAGAAAACTACAAACACCATTCACGTTAATAGGGGGAGGTAATTTCTCAATCAGTAAGAGTTTAGCTCTATCTACCTCTAATCCCATTTCAGAAATTTTGTGTCCAAGGACTATACCTTCTCTAACCATAAAATGGCATTTTTCCCAGTTTAAGACTAAATTAGTTTCTTGGCATCTCTTTAATACTTTTGCTAAATTAGTTAAACATGTATCAAAACAAGGCCCAAAAACAGAGAAATCATCCATAAATACCTCTAGGCCTCTTTCTACCATGTCTGAAAAAATAGAAAGCATGCACCTTTGGAAAGTTGCGGGTGCATTGCACAACCCGAATGGCATCCTTCTATAGGCAAATACTCCGAATGGACAGGTAAATGCGGTCTTTTCTTGATCTTCCGGTGCAACTGGAATTTGGTTATATCCAGAATAACCGTCAAGGAAGCAATAGTAATCATGACCGGCTAAACGTTCAAGCATTTGGTCCATGAATGGAAGTGGAAAATGATCTTTGCGAGTTGCTTCATTAAGCCTTCGGTAATCTACACACATTCTCCAGCCCGTGATCGTCCTTGATGGAATCAATTCGTTCTTTTCATTTTGTATCACGGTCATTCCTCCTTTCTTCGGAACAACTTGGACTGGACTTACCCATGGTGTATCAGAAATCGGATAAATCATACCTGCATCCAAAAGCTTGACTACCTCCTTTTTTACCACTTCTTTCATTACAGGATTAAGCCTTCTTTGGGGCTGTCTTACAGGTTTCACGTCAGTGTCCATTAAAATTTTATGAGTACAAAAGGAAGGGTTTATACCTTTAAGGTCTGAAATAGACCAACCAATAGCGGAATTGTGTTCTTTAAGCACTTTAATCAATTTGACTTCTTCATGCCAATCCAGCCCTTTGTTAATTATTACTGGATAAGCCTCATGCTCACCAAGGAAGACATACTTCAAATGTTCCGGCAACTCTTTAAGCTCAACTTTGGGTGCACCGGAGAGGATGTCATCTTCTTTAACTTCCAGCTTTTCTATTTTTGGTTCTGCTGGTGTTTCTGCGTGATTGGTTGTTGCAGCTTTTTCTTCTACTTCATATGTGGTGTCAAGGTCTTCCTCTGCAGATTCTTTATCAATTGCTGTAACACTTGATTCAAAACCTGCACTAATTATGTTATCCAATACGTCTATACGAAAACAGTCATGTTCATCAATAGGATGTTTTATTGCATCGAATACACTAAAAACTACAGACTCATTATCCAATCGTAACTCTAATTTGCCTTGCTCAACATCTATCAAGGCTCTAGCAGTGGCTAGGAAAGATCTTCCTAAAAGTAGGGGAATTTCACTTTCCCCTTCCATGTCAAGCACAATGAAATCCGCAGGAAATATAAACTTATCTACCTTTACTAGGACATCTTCTATTACCCCGGAGGGTGTCCTTAATGACCTATCCGCTAATTGCAGAGACACTCTAGTTGGTTTAAGTTCAGTTATGCCTAGGGACTTACACATAGATAATGGCATCAGATTTATACTAGCCCCTAAGTCACATAATGCTTTACCTACATCAATATTACCAATAGCTATAGGAATATTAAAACTCCCTGGATCTCTCAACTTAGGAGGAAGCTTTCTTTGAATGATTGCGCTACACTCCTCCGTTAGTGCTATTGTTTCACATTCCTTCAGCTTTTTCTTGTTGGATAGGAGTTCCTTCATGAATTTTGCGTAGTTAGGCATGTTAGCTAATGCCTCCGCGAATGGTATGTTGATATGCAACTTCTTGAACATCTCCAAAAATCTTAAAAATTGTTGCTTTTGCTCTTGTTGCTTGGTCAATATAGGATATGGGGGTTTTTCAAAACGCGAAAAATCCCACTTCTTTGGTGGAGGCATAGGATCTTTCTCTTTCAAATTTTCTGCAACTTTTTCCTTATCTTTTTCAGTTGCTGCAGAATTTTGCTCCACCTCTTGCATACTTGATTCAGGCTTCTCCGGAGTTATTAATACTTTACCGCTTCTGGTTGTGATGGCTTTAGCATGTTCTCTTGGGTTCACAACCGTATCACTTGGAAATTGACCTTGTGACCTCTCAGCCATTTGTTTTGCAAGTTGGCCAATTTGGTTTTCCAAATTTCTGATAGAAGCATCTTGATTGGTCCGGTGGGCCCTTGTTTCAGCAATAAACTCCGAGGTGGTTTTAGTCAACTACATCACCACTTTTTCCAGCTCTGAAGGTTCTTTGTTTGGAATAGGAGGGGGTTGCAAGTAGTTATTGGACTTATAATCCAAACCACCTCCTTGAAATCTTCGTTGATAGTTATTTCCAGCTGCATAATTATTGTTCCTTTGGTATGGTTGCTGCTGGAACGGTTGTTGTTGCTGCCTTTGATCATTCCAAACACCATTTACCTGCACAGGGTCAGCACCAACTAAAATAGGACAAGTGTTAGACTCATGCTCACCTTGGCAATACTCACAAACAATATACGGTTTGCTTGTGCCCACTTGTGCTGCAGAAACTTGCAATCGGTCCATCTTCTCATTTAATTTGGCCAATTGCTGTGCTAAAAGCTTTTGCTCTGCAAGCATTGCATCATTAGCATTTAACTGAATAGGCTCCCTCTTTGGCTGAAGTGTATGGCTTTCATTCTCAGTTCTTGCCAAAGATTTGATTAACTCATATGTCTGTGCGGCGGTTTTGGATCTTATAGTGCCGCCGGCTGCAACGTTTACCATCATTCTTGTCTCAGGAGTCATGCCATTGAAAAATATTCTGACCTGTTTACCTACAGGCATATCATATTGAGGGCATCTCCTTACTAATGCTTGGAATCTCTTCCATGCAGTGCATAGAGTTTCTCTTCCACTTTGCGTAAAGTTGGTGATCTCGTTCACCAATCGATTGTATTTATCCATAGAGAAATACTCTGCAAAGAATCTTGAAACCAAGTCATCCCAAGTCGCTATACTGTTTGATGTCTGACAATTCAGCCATCTCAAAGCATTGTCCTTCACAACAAACGGGAATAAACTTAGCCTCACAGCATCATCGGAGACTCCTTGGTGTCTAATAGTATCACAGATTCTAAGGAACCTGTCTATGAAGTCATGAGGGTCTTCCGAATCATCTCCTCCAAATTGACTGCGCTCCACCAATGATATCAATGAAGGGTTTATATCAAAATGATTGGCTTGGATTGGTGGCCTCACAATACTGGAGTTTGGTCTTGTGAACATAGGAGCCAGAATATCCTCCATAAGTTCATCTTCCGGCCTCAGCTGGTTGTCTGTAACACCCCAAATAAATAACTATAAATTAATCCTATGATTTACGCATTATTTGAAATTATTAGTAATAGTTCATATTTGAAGGAATTTGTGTAGGACAAGAATTAGAGATATGGCAGAAATATAGACAGAATAAATAGCGACAACACATTTCTATAAAGTAGAAATTACAAAAATACCCTTGAGGTCATAATTACAGAAATACCCCTACATATTTTTAGAAATGACCAAAATGCCCCTAGGGCAAAAATGACTATTTTACCCCTAGACATTTGTGGAAATGACCAATAGGTCCTAGATATTTTAGTAAGATATTTTAGGGATAAAAGACATAAATGCCCTTGAACAATTGGGATAATTACCATCACGTCCTGAGGGTGGTAAATTACCAAAATGCCCTTAGGTCAAAACTGACCAAGATGAACTTAGAAATTTATGGGAACATCAGTATTGGACAAAATACTGTTAGATAATAAAATATCAGCAAGATTGAGAAAAGAAAACCCTAAAATAAAATTTCTACGAATTTTGAAAAGATAGGCTGAAAATAGCTTAATTTGGACTACTCCAGGTCTCAGAGAATTATAAAAAGAGTATGGATATAATCTATGGAGTTTTCCCTTAATTATGGGAGGTATAATTCTCCTAAATAAATTAGTTTAGTAATTTTAATAATTAAAGGCGATATGGAGTAATAGGAAATTAAGAATTTTGATATTACAAGGAATAAAAGGAAAATCTGTGGATTAGGTTATCTAAGATCAAGCCTTGACTGTATGATACAATATCAAGAGAGATACGCTTTAGGAACATTCAAGATTGGCCACATGGAAGATTAAGAAGCTTGAAAATTCCTATTGGTCCAAATGGAAAGATAGTTATAAATGCTTAAGAAGATATTTGAAGCAAATTCTCCCTTGCCTCCTTTAGAAGAACACGTGGAGAGTTGTAGATATTATTTCCAAAATCCCAACGGTCAAAATTTAGAAGTATAAGATAGGAGTATACCCTTAAAATTTCAAAGAAATCCAACGGTTAAAAAATTTATAATAAATATTTTCGTAAAACAGATTTTGGAAAAGATTTTTAGACATTAAATCTAGCCAATCCAAGTGAAGCAAGGCAAATAAGCATTGCTTGCTCTCCAAGTTGAGCAATCCAACGTGCCATGTTAGAAAAGAATGGAAAGGTGTGGAAAACTCAAGAAACAAGACACTTGTATGAACAAGAAACAAGAAAGAAGCTAATTGGTCCACTTGGAAAAAAATTCAACAAAAATCTATAACATGATAAGCCATCCATGTAAAGGATTTTCAAGCAAAAGGATTGCACCAAAGACCTCCTAATTCACGTGCCAAGCTAGGAAATAAGAAGAATGGTGTAGAAAAGTCTTGAGCTAGGACACTTGTAAGGTGTAAAAACAAGAGCCAATGAGAGAAAACCAACTAGAAAGTTAGGCAATTATGAAGTTTTGATATTTTCCTTAAAGCCAATGAACCTATCATATAAAAAGGGTAGTGGGAACCAAAAATTTAGCCTAGTCCACGAAAAAGAACACCTCAATTCAGCCATATTCCTTCACTAAAAAATTTAGAAGCAAATCAAGGCCATATCCTTAAAGAACACGTGAAAAAACCAAAGAAGATTGGAAGGAAATTCAACCAAAGGAAGCCAAAAGAATTCCTAGAAAGCAAGAGATATTTCAAAATGAATTCCTAAGCAAAACCATCCTCCAACACACCTCTACTCCATTAATCACCAATTCTATTCTAAAACAAAGCAAGACAAAGGCCACTAGCTCTAAAGAAGTTCATGTGGGAAGCCAAGGAAGTAGGAAACAAGGATGCTCAAATTTTAAGAAAATAAACAAGGTATGGGAAGTTTATGATTTAACCTAAGTACATGTTCAATTACTTAAGTTTCTTGATTTATTACTTGACCAAAATTAAGCTTGAATGATAGAATTTAGTGGAAGAAGCAAAAGAACTCAAGATGGTGACATGAAAAGTTTAGTACTTTGGTGACATGATTCTAGCTTAACAATTAATTAGTAAATGACTAAACCAATTTAATTTAACTCAAGAAGGACCAAATGACTTATAAATTGATGTAACATAACCATTTAATAAAAAAATGACTAACTAGTATTTAGACTAATAAAGGAAACCTTATACTAATTTTAAGAACAAATATACTTGGTTAAAAATTGATATGTTTACTTACTAGTAATCTATAAATTTTATACAACTTTAATTTGTGATCTAATGATGAAAAACCCTTTTATGAGGACTTGTATAAAAGAACTAAGTTTAATGGTTATATAATTAATGTTAGGTTTTAAGGAAATAATAAAGGCTAAAGGTCCAATTTTCATGTGTTCTTATATGTTCTTATAAAGTTGTAGTGATACTTTGGAATAAAGATTGATGTGTGATTCATAACCAATTATATTTGATATGTTGTGGAGTATATTATTTGTAGCCTCATATTTTATATATGATGTTGTTAAGTGCATTATAGGTAGAAAAGTGGTATATGTTGATAACTAAGTAGAAAAAGTTGTATGTGTTGATAAACCAAATATAAATCATATGTTACTACGGTGACGGTGATGGTGTTGTTATTGATTTGCGGTGATGGTGTTGTTGTTGATTTGCGGTGATGGTGTTGTTGTTGATTTGCGGTGATGGTGTTAACCTCAAAGGAGGTATGTCATATAGCTGAATTATGACGAGCGTTCAGACATATGGTGGCTGAACTTGGGGATAAGGTCGGTGGGGAAAGCACTTATCCATGATTATCACATGTTGTGTAGGTGTGAGTCCTATTGCAACACAGACCTATCCTGACTCGATCGCTCTGATTCCATGTTGAGCTATTTTGACCATGGCCATAAGTTGAAAAAGTTGTGGAGTTGGATATACTGTGTTGAGAATTTCATGTGGCTTATCTATATATATATATATATCTATATAGTTTTAATTATAGTTCTTTACTTGATCATGGTTAACATAAACTTACCCATTTTTGTGTCTGTGGTTTGACACCTGCAATGACTTCAAAATTTTATTTTGAGCGAGCAGAAGAGCAGTAGGATCTGGATGTGCTGAGAAGCTGTTCTAGAAGATTTATGATGCTTTGTTTGTTGTGATGTGTATTTTGAGAACTTTGGACGGTCTATATTATATGCCTGGATATGTACTTGGACTGTATTATAATTATTAGACGCGTATGTATACGTAATATTTACCGATGTTAAATAAAGCTCACTACGTTTTGTCACTTGCTTTTCAAAATTTAAATGAACTTTAATTAAATTATGGGCCATCACAGTATTTTCGAAAATTAAAAGGAATGAAAAAGGAGAAAAAATTTTACGTGTAAAAATAAACAAATAAATGAGTAGAATAAAAGGAGGTGTAACATTGTCTCTTGCCTCAGCCATGTGTTCTTCCTCTAGTTCTGAGTCTGATTCAGGAAGTGAATCAAAGTCAGAAGTTTCAGCTTCTCTTCTCCTTTGGTTAGCTAGTCTCCTTCGGATTGTTCTTTCTATTTCTGGATCGAACTGTAACCCTTCAGCACTAACTGACCTTCGCATAAAACTTAGAGAAGCAATTAGTAACAAAGGTTTCAATCACAAAATTTAAAATTACTGCAAAAATCCGTTAACCAATCCCCGGCAACGGCGCCAAAAACTTGTTGCGCGATTTATGCGAATATGTTTACGGCAAGTGCACCAATCGTTTAACAAGTAATAAAGTGTAAGTAAAGTATCGTCTCCACAGGGATTGGGTAATTTTTAGCAATAATTATAAAGATTATGATTGAACAAGAACAGAAAAATACGCAAAGGTTGTTGAATGATTGTATTGATAAAAAGAAAAAAAAATCAAATAAAACAATAAATTTAAGTTGAAAGATTACCAATGAGAAATAATTGTGGTCAGGCACAATCCCTTATAAGTATTACCTCCTTCAATTGACTGATTATTTTATCTTGAAGTTTACATAAGATCAATCTCTCCTATATTCGTAAATCCTAGAACTACTAGAGTCATAACCAGCGATTCAACCCTTTAATTCGATCGAGAACCCTAACCTTCTAGCGATTCTGTCAAACTAAGAATTCAGAGAACAAATCTTATGGGTTCGTGTTATGTTTACTCAGAGAATAAGTCTTTTCTATTTTATTTAATCCCTAATGTCTTAGTTAATTAACCCTTTAAACTGAGTTTGTAACCTAATGTCTTAGCGAAACTAATCAGTTCAAGCAATCAAAGAACATATTATAACCTCCGCACTCATGCATCCCTATGTCTAGGTGAAGAGCAAGTGTTAATCTTAACAGGTTCGATGTTATAATTCCAACGTGTCCATTGCGAAGTATAACTCTCAATACTCATTCAGAGTGATCAATTCTAAACAAGATTATAATTAAGCACAGAAAAGAATTAAAATAAACAAAACATATGCATTTAATACCAGTCAATTTACAGAAGGAAACTCATACGTTCATGGCCTTTCCACAATAAGATGATTAGCTAGCCATAGGCTTCAAGAACACCAAAGCAATTGGATGAAACATGATTATGCAGAACTTTGACTCCAAATCTTGATTCCTAGGGTTTGCTCTTACTAAAACTCTCTATTCTGTGTGTAATTCTATCCCCCCGTGTGTCTCTCTATGCCCCTTTGTATATATCCTAAAAGTCCAGAAACTCTCCTATATATCGAGTATTTTAATTACAGTAACAAAGCAAAACTTTCTTCCTAATTTCGAAACATATATCTTCTTAATTCAGGAAAGAAAATCATAACCACGCGACTCGCGCGCGATACCACGCGAGTCGCGTGGATTGGCAGAAAGGATTGGCGCGTGTCGCGTGGAACCTGAAGTGCTTCGCGTGAAAGGTCAGTGAAGAATTGCTTATTTCTTTGAGTACGGACGCGACCCGCGTGGATTACCAAGTGTGTCGCGTGGAATGTCAGAGCTGAAATGGCTTAAACCTGGAAGTTCTCACGCGACTCACTTGAATAATGGCGCGACATGCGTGATCTTCTCTGGTCTTCCAAGTGGATCGCGTGAATTGTGGCGCGACCCGCGTGATGCTCCAGATCTTGTTTCCTTTGTTATTTGCCTGTAAATCCCTCTTTTTGACCTGCAAACACTTAAATGGTATTAAAATGCCTTATGTAATACAAAATACTAAATATGACTAATTCTAGAGTTATTTTCTAACTATTCAATACAAATATGACCTAAAACTAAGCTATAATTAAGATGTGTTTGCAACACATCAAAACTCAAGTTCTGAAAATTGCTAATCGCCATAAAAAAAAGAGCTCTGCTGTATAGACTTGTTTTGACTCAAAAGGAAGCGATTTCCTGTTGAAGTGTTCAACACAATAGTTAAGAAGAATGGTTTTCTAGCATGAAAAACTATGCGCATTTAATGCAAGCAATAAATGCTCTAATAACCGCATTCTTCAGATGTAGCTAAAAAGAATAAATTTATCCATTTAAAGGAAATAGACACTTGTTGAAGGTTTATAAATACCAAAAGCTTTGAAGACATGAAGAACCAACTAAAGCACTTATATTCGAATTCTTTCTATAAAAAGTTTTCTGTAAATTATTGTAAAGTTTAGAATAGCTCTTAAAACACTTTGAATATCTTGAGAGAAAAGACTAAGTATTGAGATTGTATATCCATCTATAAAAAATTTAGTGTTAGTCATTGTGCAATCAAACAAACAAATCTTCTAATTTGTATTAGAGCCAATAATGGCTTGATAGAATAAAGACTGATTGTAACAAACTTGATGTAGAGCTTGAGTTGTAGATCTAGAAGTGGCAGTGGTTAATACTTTTAACTTGTTGAAGTTAGTGGAACTTAGTGGTTTGCCAAGAATTGAACATAGTCTTGGGGGTTGAGATAAACTAGTATAATTTCCCGTGTCTTATCTTGCTTATTTTCTTTTATGTGCTTTAAATTGACTCAGGGTTCAAATTTGATTTTTGCTTTTGAAAAACTTTATTTGTTTTACAAAATCTTAGGCTATCGTCTGAATTTATTTGTGAAAATTTGATCATGTTCTTTTAGGTCTTATCATTAGACAATAATGCTATTGTTTTAAAAAAAGGCTTTAAAATTTCTAAAAATCACAATCCAACCTCCCTTCTTGTAATATTTGTCTTTACAGTTTTTAGCTCATTACCTCACCCTTAATTTTGGTATCATTTTAAGCATATTCGTATTGAAGGTATTTTCATTGTTTTCGGCATCAATGTGTGAGCCATGACTAAAGAACACAAGTTTCAAAAACGTTGTGAGCAACAAATGCTTGCATCCAGAGTATATGAAACAAACCAACAACAAATGTTGGAGTCTTGTTACAACTCACAATGCATATTGCTTAGTGTTATAGGTATGAGTGTGCAAAAACTAGTTTGGTAAAAAAACCCAAACCAAACTAGTTTCAAACTATTTTAACCGGTTCAGTTTTATATCCAAATAGTCAAATTAATTTAGAAACCTGAACTGGTTTTTAACTAGTTCTAAGAGCTAGACCAGTTTCGAATTAGTTTTCAAACTATTTTTTTCAAATAAAAACATCAGGTGAAAACTAATTCAGTTAATCGAACTGGTTTTCAAGAAACAAATTGGTTTTATAAAACAGTTCACTCCTTTTTTCTTGAGCTAGTTTGGGAAAAAACCAATTTGATTTAGGTTCGGTTGCAATCTGGTTCAATCTGAACCGATTTTTTTTCACACCCCTAGTTATAAGTGAGGGCCTATTCTATTTTCTAGGGAAAGAAACACTACAAGAAAAATGACTTATGCCTACGGACACCTTTTGCCTATAGACATGAATTAATGTAGGTAAAACTCAAAATACTTCTACCTTTAATTGATTAATGTAGGTAAAATTCAATGACTTGTACCTACCGTTATTTGGTGTAGGTAAATTCATTAGAACTAAAAAAAGACTTCTACTTATAACTACTTTGTGTAGGTAAAACTTCATAAAATTTGTGCTACGATCGATTAGTGTAGGTAAAACTTAAAAGAATTATTACTTACAAAAACCTAGTGTAGGAAAATTCTAAAAAACATATACCTATAACTACATGATGTAGATGAAATTTCATAAAACTTGTACCTACATTTGGTTGGTGTAGGTATAACTTCAAAGTCTTATACCTACAATTATTTGGTGTAGGTAAAACTAAAATAATTATGCACCACCAAATGTTATCCAATAGTATAATAAGTTCCATCATCATCAAACAATTTAGTAAAGTGCATGACGCAAACAATTTAGTTAATATTAAAATTCAAATTAAATATTATTTATCACTTTTAGATTTTTGTGTTTTGGGTTCCAGTGGCGTTGTACCACCACTTGTCTTTTAATACATACTAAATTAAATATTATATATAGTTGTAGTTATGATTTTTCTATTGAAATATTTACTACTATTTCCCCACTTTTTTTCTAATCGTATGGGGGTGTCTACAATGCATACAATTATAGCAATATGTGTTAAATGCTCACACTAGTCAACACCAATCCCGTGTCCAATTTCATTTACGCCTCTATTTTTCATATGATTCTCATTTTTCTACTAATTATAGCAATATTTATATAAAAAAAAGTACAATAATAAGTTTTCTATTAATTTCTCTTTGTATTACCTTTTCACAATTCATTTTTAAACTATAAAATATTTACTTCTAAATTCAAATAATTTATGTCTAAATTCTTCCAAATCTTATGGTAACTTATATATGTAATTAAATTTCTTTTTTACCAAACTTTCTCACTCTCACGCTACCTCGCTATCTCACTCTCTTGAAATTCAAATAAGTTTTATCTAAGTTCTATATAAATTCATAGAGAATTGTTTGGGCCTAAATTCACAGTGTGAGCATTACGCAGAGAAGGGCTTGCTCTTTCTCTATTCTCTCTCCTTTTTTGTTATCTCTCATCTATTCGGCTACCTCACTCGCTCCTTCTCTGTTCTATCTCGTCTCGTCTCATCCAGGTTTTCCTTTGCACTTTCTTTTTCGAAGCTGCTGAATCCTTCTATTGCTTCAAAATTACTTGTATCAGGTTCAACTGCCACTTATTTTTGCTTTAATTAAAGGATGATAGCCATGTCTGTTACCATCCCCTGGGTCTCCATTTTCCTCAGCTTCGTGCTCAAGATTATATCTGAATCAATCTTAGGTTCTTCAATTTCATTTCATTTGTAATTCACTTATTGTGATTTTCGAATCTGACCACCAAACCCTATTACCTTTGTATAGATCGTGCTATGTGCTGGTTAATGATATGTGTTTTTCTGTGTTTTAGGAGAAAGAACAAACGAAATTAGCAGAGAAATTAGGTGAGTATATACGTGTCTATTTGTGCTTGTTACCGAGATGAGTATATGCGTGTCTATTTGTGGTTTATTACTGGATGAGTTTTTTAAATAAAATAAAATTCAAATAATGAAATGAGCTATGCAATTCACTCTTTATCTTGACATGTTGAATTCCAAGTCTCTAGAGTCTACACAACGTATAACTTAGGCACAAGATCTTGTCGTTTGATTATCGATGGCTTCATTGATCTTCCATGTTGTAGCTACCATTAATTATAGAGCCAAGTGGCTTCAACGATAACTATTTCATCCCTGGTCATTGGTTTTTGCCATGTTTAGTTTGGAAAACTCTATCTTGAAATGTTGGAAATCCTTTATTCTACAATAACTTCTAGACTTTGCTCCTCCCTTAATCACTTAAGAAACCAGCGCTTCTAGGTTCTGCTCCATTTGAGTTATTTTCATGAGAGAACAAACTATGATATAAAGCATAATAATAAACTTAGATATGTCTGTCAATGAAATGAAATGTAGCTTGTCCACCTACAATTTCCAGTTCACATTGGCATGTAGGGAACAAATTAATTGTTGTTCTGATGTTAGGTCAAAAGCCTTGGTTTCAGCTTTTCTACATGCCATTGGGGGAGGGGTGCGACTGTTATAATGGAGTTGCAATTCATTTTAGGGGTTGAAAATGTAATTGAGGAAGGATTTTTACTGGTTGGTTAAGTTTCTGGGCCCTCGTCTATTATTGGAGGGTAGAGCCTTTGGTTACAGGAAATTTACTACTACATATATGCTTTCAATGCTTTGTAACCTTGGGAGTTATTGTGTACTTTGACTCTAGGTACTTTTGTAACGACCTGCCACATTGTTATTGTATCACTAACTCTTAATCACGCCATTAACATGTTTTAAATGAAAACTCCTTTATTTTGATTATAAAAACAATGGTAAATTTTTTGCAAGCACATAATTACAATCATCATATAATATACACGTAACTAAGATATGCATATGTCATCTCAAATACACACACACACACACACACATATATATATAGATATACAAAACAATAGTTTAGTTGCAGGTACGAATAACTATGTCCAAAATGTATCAAGTGTTTTACAAACGAAATAAGAAATTAAACGACAGGGGTGTAACTAGCAAAACAATGAGGTGTATCTAGCAAAATACAACTCCTGCCCGGGATCTAGTCCATCTACATCCCGGCCACCCGACGACTCCAACCAAAGGATGGTTATCTCCCAAAGCACCTATTGCTGCCCGTCTGCTCACACGAACCCGATTTGCGATCATCACATGTACCAAACCACAAGGTACAACAAAGCAAATGTGAGTTCATTATATTAAACAACAAACAATAAATACATCAGTTAAGGGAAACAATCCGGGCATCACCATATCATCACAAATATCCAAGCATCTATCAAGCACTAACATGCACGGGCATCCACAAACATTCCATAAGTCAACTTATAATGTCTAGCATGATGCATGCTCTTGACTCAACTCTCATCATACAATGTGGTACCATCACGGAAATAGTCCATCTCGACATACAAATAATGCATTAGCTTGTCAGGGTCACTCTGTCGTGCACAGGTCGCTCCCCCCGGTAGTGATCAACATCCGGGTGTCAGAAGGAGTTCTTAATAGACGTGGCCCCCAGTACCCCGGTACCCTATAACCATAATCCTATTTTCGTCATGCAAATGCAGTATGTCACATGGGCTTCATCAATGCATAGCCCGGCCTGGGAACAAATCCGTCTTGGATAGGATAATTTCATGCACCCCCATGCATATAAGTACCGCCCCAGACGAGGGCTGCCCCAACACGGGCTCATCGATGCACTGACCGTGGTCCTTGCAAGGTTAACCACCCAGTCCCGGCATCTCACATCTATACATAGAATATCACCATGACACCATCAATGTATGGCCCGACCCGGGATCAACTCTGTCCTGGCTCGGATACTGCCATACACCCCCGTGGGTATCCATGTATATCCATCCGCATTCAGATCACCATGGGCACCATCAATGCATGGTCCGGGCCAAGAATAACTCGTCCTGGCTAGGATACTGCCATGCACCCCCCATGGTATCAATGCATTCAACATCTCAAGCCATCTCATAGGTCGACCTCAACTGTTACCAACGTAATCACATACGTCCCTTACACGTCATTCACAAACACTACAAACAAGTGAGCCGGTGTGAAGTATTAGGTGTCCGGGTTGGCACTTAGATATAACAACCTTGAGGTAAGAATCCGTACAAGGTCGGACGAGGGTGGACAAGATCGGTCAAGGTCGGTAGAAATCGGACAAGGTCGGTCAAGGTCGGCCAAAGCGGGGTAAAGGTTGGACAAGGGAAGACAAAGGTGGACAAGAGCGGACGAGGTCGGAAGTGGTCGATCGAGGTCGGTAAGGATTAGTCAAAGGCGGTCAAGGGGGTCCTTGGGTTTCTATAAAATACCAAAGGACGGACTCAGCACTATGCAATCGATTACATAAGCGTTGTAATCAATTATAACAGATAGCGCTGGCAAGACTCGGGTTTGTATTAATATTTCCAACCTACACAAGGTTATCCGGGTAAGGAAACCTGGTAGCTCACAAAGAAAAGGTATGAGCTCTACCGAGTAAGGAAACCCGGTAGCTTACAAAGAAAAGGCTTGAACTTAGCTATTCTAAAGAGAATAGCCTATCCCGGGTGAAGAACCTAGTAGCTTTAAGGAGATGAGCTTAACAGCTCTAAAGAAACGACCCCGGATAGAGGACCCGATCGTTCTAGAAGAAGGGACATAAGCTCAATCGAGTAGAGAACCTGGTGGCTCTTTTCCCGAGGAAGCACGAGCTCATCCAGGTTAAGGAACCTGATGGCTCTTTTCCCGAGAAGGCACGAGCTCATTTGGATTAGGGAACCCGATGGCTCTTTCTCTCGAAGTAACTTGAGCTCGATAGCTCCAAAGTACAACCCCGGGTAAGGTATCCAGTATATATAAGGAAAAAGGAAGCGAGCCCTAGCAGCTCTAAGGAAGCAACCTCGGGTAAGGAACCCGGTATACAGACGTCCACCAACAAGGACAAAGTCACGTCCTGCATGCACACATGCATGCTACGTAAACCGCTCAGCTCGGCATCCCCATCCCGGTACCTGGCACCTCCATGAACACTACAACAAAGTGTCTTGGGAGTTTTTCAGCATCAAAATGCCAACTTCACACACATGCAGGCGAGTTCTTTCAGCATCAACTCCCCCATAAGAACACCAACCAATAGACATAAAGCATATCATGTCCCATTCATTAAAAAGACATAGCTTTTCTGGAAAACAACACAAACCAGGGACATGCAGTTATCGTCACGGTTGGACTCCCTAACCCCTAACCCCTAACCATGATATTTAAAGCTGTTATAAAACATAATAAACTCCCCTTACCTAACCAGGAGTTCGTTCTACAGCTACACGAGGTTCTTCTCGATGTCTGGATTCCGTGGTGGTGCTCACGGGTTGAAGGTAACACAGAGGGGTCGAGAACTAGAGGTTTTCTAGGTAAGTTTAGAGAGAGAACAGAGAGAAAACACAAAGGTTGAAGAAATGAAGAGCACGCTTCTGCTGCGCCAACCTGCTGCTTATAAACACAGCTAACAGGACATCTCCTTTTGCACGCATGCACAACAACCTCAGCCAACAAAGTTGACTTTACACCCACCAAACGCCCAACCTAAGGCAAAAGCACTCTAAACAGCAAACAATACAATAAAACATACAATAAAACATATAATCAATCAACATAACACACACATAAATGTTCAGCTTAGCAACTTAAAATTTCAGGGCGTTACAACTTTTGGTAGCATAAATATATATTTAGTTTGCATTCCAAAAAAAAACAAACAAAATATATATCAATGCACAATTCACTCATGCATTTATTATATTATGACCAAAAGATTTTAATATAATAAAATGTATATACCATATGATAGTCATAATATCTTATATATACATATATTAAATTTACCATAATAAAAATATGTGCGCAGTTGAACAAACAATTGAGTTATAATAAAAATATATATATTATAATGAGAAATATATCACTATAATATTAATTTGACTACCAAATCCATTTGTATCACTAGCTAAAACCTGCTATACATTCGGGTACTGAATCTTGCACTTTAAAAAAGAAAAGATATGATCAAACTAATTTCATTCTAAAGTTCCATTCATTATTTATTTTGTTGAGAAAAAACAAAGCACTAATTTAATTTGGATTTTTTTTTACTTCTTTGAAACAATTCTAATTGTTTGGATCTTCATATATAGAAGTCCAACCAAGAAAATTCACAAGAACTAGCTTGCAGTTTTTTAGGTATTATAATTTTACTTATTGTGCAATAACTTATAGCCATTTGTTTTTTATCGTGCCTTTTATTTTGGTGGTGCGTTATTGTTGCATGAATAAAATGTGAGTCATTTATTTCTTTTGCCATTTGTTTTTTACCGTGCCTTTTTTTTTCTCACGAAGACTTTGAAAACTGCACAATAAATGTAAAGAGCAATAGTCGTGGTTGAATGATGTGAGGGATGTTTCTTTTCTTGATTTGTAGAATAGAAAAAATAGAATTGAACGTAGCAGACAAGAACTTTATGAGGGCTTCATGAGGGGTTGCATCAGTAATAAAATCCTTCCATTGGTTGCATAATTCTTGACCTGTAGAAATTTCTTGACACATTTTTTGTAGTTTCTACTAGTGAAATTGTATTATGTTTGGATTTATTCATTATATTCTAATTTAACCTAACATATTTCTGAAAACAATATGAATACACTCAAATATCAAGAAAATGGTGAATTGGTATAAACTTGACCTTTTAAAAACTTTAGAAAATCAGAGTTAAAGGATCTTTATTACTTTTAAAACCAATGATGCTTCAATTCAATCAAACTACTCAGTCCAAGAAACCAATGACAAAAACCTGCACTTGTTGAGTAAGAAAGAAATCATAGTAGTCAAGAGATCAAGATAGCAAGACGAGATAAAGGAATAGAGATCAACCCAAGAACATATACTAGTTCACCTCTCAAAGAGAAGCTACATCCAGTTATTCTAATCAAACTAGATTAGAGTTCAACTATTCAGAAATTCCAGTTCTTACAAGCTTTACAACAATCACCCTTTACCAAACCTAGGCACAGAACAAAAATCTAAAACCCTATTAGATTTTTAGTGATCTAAGACATAGGGAACCCTACTCTACTCTTACCATCTAGAGAAAATCACTCTAGAACAAGCTTTAAGAACCCTTTGTAATAGTTTCCAAACAACCAAAATTACAAGACTAACAAGTAACAAATCAGACCACAATTAGAAGTTCAAGAAAGATATCACCTCATCATCCTCAGCACATGAATGAGATGTATTTTACCAATCAAACAAAGTATGATTGAATGCTTTGCAATAAACAACTTTCTTTGAACTTTCTTGAAGAATCTTATCTAAAACATCATGAAGAATGATGCATGTAATCTGAAGTTTAGAACAAGATGTATAAGGCAGAAGAAATCCTTTTTCTTAGACTAATAAAGATTTTGGGAGTAATGAGTGATTCGTAAAATTAATTTCTCAAGTGTTAATCAAATGTACAGACCCAAAGGCTTTAAATAGAAAATAGAGTTAACTGCATGTAATCGATTAAAACGTAAGTGTAATCTATTATTTTAAATAATGTAATCGATTAATTTGGCAAGTAATCAATTAAAATGTTCTTGAGCAAATCTGGAAATCTTTTATGAAAAATGTAATCGATTAAATTGTGATGTAATTGATTAAGGCAGTCAGTCTTAATTATGCAATAAGCCTTTGTAATGGATTACAGTTGAGTGGTAATCGATTAAGGAAGTCATGATCAATTTTAGAAATACGCCTAGGTAATCGATTACAGTTGAGTGGTAATCGATTAAGGCAGTCATGCATGTTTTGTACATAGTGTGTGTAATCGATTACACTTTGCTTGTAATCGATTAAAGTGTTCTTCATGGCTTTTTCAGAAATAACACAAGCTGGTAATTGATTACAATTTGTGTGTAATCTTAAGGCAGTGTTAATTTTGATTTTTCAAAACCTAAGCCATGAGAAATTTCTTTTCAAATGCAAACATGTAACTTTTTGAGCTTTTCTTAAATCATGTATGCATGGATGTAATTAAGCTTATGCAGTGCAGGGATCACAGGATATGCCTTTTGAACAACTTAACAAATTACAAATGCCTTTAATTGAATGGCGTGTAAAAAGATAAAATCTTTAAGCATAGGCTTCATCTTTGATCTTCCTTCCAACTCCCCCTATATCCAACAATTTCATATAGAGAATAATATATATATATATATATATATATATATATATATATTCACAGATAGCATATTACAATAGGAAGGTTACTCATTTGGAACTAAGGTACAATTCTTCCATATAAATGCATGTCCTATTTAACATAAAAAATTTGTATGCATATAATGTAACCATCATAATGCACATTGGAGTAGGGGTAGTTGTTGCAGTCTTTGGTTTGGTTTTTTCTTTTGTAGATTTTCTTCAATACGGAAGGTATGCTTGCACATTTAAACCAGATAATATATCTAAAGTCTGTGATTGATTTACACATGGATATTTTAGTTTTACTAAGCACTAATTTATCATGTCTATTTCATTCTACTTTTTCAGTTTATTTTATCAAATGCATAAGAGTTGGATAGCTTACAACTCTCTTAATAAAGAGAAGTATATTAGAGGGGCTTTCAATTTTCTTGATTTTGCATTTGCAAAATCGTCCAAGGATGGAAAATTTTTATGTCTTTGTACTAAATGCGTCAATTGCAAGTGGCACTCTCGAATGGATGTTTATGAGGACATCATTAGTAATGGGTTTCTAAAAGGATATGTTACTTGGATATTTCATGGTGAACAAGTTGGCCCATCTAGTTCTTTGGGTACATCTCAAGTAGAAGGGGAGTTTGATCATAATATGGATACATTGGTTCATGATGCATTCACAATGCATGCAACTAATGAGAGTGATGATACATATATAAATATGGAGGCTGGAGATTCTGGAGCATTCATGAATGGGCCTAGTGTTCAACAATCTGAAGACGACAATAATTCAGATAAGTTCTATCAGCTGTTAAGAGAGGCAAAGCAAAGTCTTTATCCGGGTTGTAAGAAGTTTACAAAATTGTCATTCCTTGTACAATTGTATCACTTAAAGTGTCTAAATGGGTGGATTGACACAAGTTTTTTTATGTTGTTAGATTTGTTAAGTGATGCATTACTAGAAGAAAATACTTTGCCCAAATCATTTTATGATACAAAGAAGATTTTTTTAGGGTTAGGTCTATCATATGAAAAAAATTCTTGTTTGTCCCAATGAATGCATATTGTATACGAAGGATTTGGCTAATGCTAAAATTTGCCCCAAATGCAATTTGTCAAGATGGAAATGCAACTTTAATGATGTTGAATGTAGAAAAAAGATACCAGCAAACATTCTTTGTTGGTTCCCTCTTATACCTAGAGTGCAAAGACTTTTTGTATCATCAAAACTAGCTTGTTCTATGACATGGTAGGAGAATGGTCTAACTAAATATGGACTCTTGAGGCCTCCATCTGATTCATTTGCTTGGAAGGATTTCGATCGTTAGTATCATGATTTTGCTTGTGACGCTCATAATACTTGTAATTATCAAGTTAATTTTATAACTTTATGTGTGTGCAATTGTTATCATTTTGCTTAAAATAGTTTTTTCCTGTTGGTTGTGTGCTTCTTATATCACACAATAACTAATAATGCTACTGGGATGGCTGATATGCGGCTGTGCATGCCCAAAGTGAATCCAAAGCATAAGAAAAAGTGACACGGAGTCATCAAAATCAAAAAGTACTAAAGCTCACGTTTTGACATCCAAGTCTTCTTCTTTTCTTTATCGTTATTAGTTCTGTTTGATTTATTTTAATAGTTTAATATATGCTTTAGCATTTTAAAAATTTATTGGTGACTTACTTCATGAATGTGCATATTGGTGATTACTTGAATATGACTATTCTATTCGTTATTGTGAATCTGGATAACATCTTGGATTGACTAAGAGTTTTGGGACATAAATACTTTTTGTTTGTTTTTGTGGTTGTGTAATTGTACTTGGATGTGACTACTTTGTTGGTTATTGTGGATGGTAGATCTCATCTCATCTTTGTTAAGTATTTTGGGATACATAAATACTCTTGTTGATTTTTGTGATTATGTGACTTTCATGGAAAATGGACCTTTGTCCCCTTCATCCCTTAGAGAGAAAGGAGTTTAACTAGTCTGTGTTTGTCAATTTTCAATTTGTGTTCCAATGTTACAAAATTAGTAGAACTTTTTTTTAAAGTAAGACAATTACTTGATTGCATAAATTAGTTCCTTGTACTTGTAGAAAGCTTAGATGATTAACTTAGATACAATTGATATTCATTTTATCTAGATAAATAAATAAATAAATAATAATAATAATAACAACACCAACAACACCAACAACATCAACAACATCAACAGCAACAACAACAACAACAACAACAACAACAACAATAATAATAATAATAATAACAATGATAATTGGGAAACGTAAAACATTCCAATAGATAATGGGCATCTTGATTTTTTATTAGGTGACATTTACCTACGGTTAAAGCCTATAAGTACAAGTTAATGGTTTGTATCTACAATCTTTCAATGGTAGGCATAAGTTAATAACTTTTACTTATAGTTAGAGGTATAAGTTAATTTTTTACCTACAGTTAGAGGTTGTAGATGTAAGTTAATGACTTTTACCTACAATTAGATGTTGTAGATATAAGTTAATGACTTTTGTAACACCCTGAAATTTTGAGTTTCAGAGATAGATGTTTGATGTGGGTTATGTTGCTTGATTGTTTGATTAATTTCATAATTTGTTGTTGTTGTGTTTTGTCTTGGTATACGTGTTTGGTAAATGATATGTTAAGTCAACTCTGTTTAGTTTGTGGTTGCTGTTCCTAACCGCAAAGTGGACATGTCTTGTCAGCGAGGTATATAAGCATCGGAGTGGTGTCGCAGAAACGTGTTTCTTTCTTTCTGCTTTGCGCTTTTCTCTCTCTTTCTCTCTAAACTTACCCACACCTTGAAACCACTCCTTCCGACCACTCTGAACCACCCTCAACCACCTACAACCACTATAGCTTGCAACGAAAATGGAGCCCTAACCTTTCTTTCTTGGCTTTCTTCAGAGCCCTGTGTTCGGAAAAGCTCAAGCTTCAGAGGATAGTGCTATAGCCTCGCTAGACTATAAGAGAAGAACTCCTGGTGAGGTAAGGGGAATTTATTATGTTGATAACAGTTTTAGATACCATAGTTGGGGGCCAAGGAGTCCAACTATGAAGATATCTACATGTCCCTATTGTGTGCTGTTTTTCCAGAAAAATTATGTCTTTTGACGAATGGGATGTGAAATGTTTATGTTTCATGGTGTTCTTGTGTGAAGAACTTGATGTTGGAAGAACTCACTATTTGTGAAGTTGGTGTCTGTTGATGAGAACTCCCAGAACACCTTTGTAGTGGTGTGTTTGTGGAGGTGCCGACTATCGAGTTTGGGTATGTCGGGTTGAGCTTATTATGTAGCATATACATGCGGGATGTGACTCTTAGTAGTCATTGTTGGCAGACGCCAATATCCCAAGTCCAGGGACTCATTCTGACAACCAAGGGATGGGTCTGCCGAGTTGTAGAGTCTAGTGCGGCTTATCGTTTCTTTTCTTTGAGAGAGTTACTGGGTTCCTTACTTGGTAGAGCTCGTGTCCCTTTTTTTTGTGAGCTACCGAGTTCCTTACTCCGTAGAGTTCATGTCTCTTTTCCTTGTGAGCTACCGGGTTCCTTACACAGTAGAGCTCGTGTCCCTTTTCTTTGTGAGCTAGCAGGTTCCTTACTTGGTAGAGCTCGCGTCTCTTTTCTTTGTGAGTTATGTAATGATCCAGATTTATAAGTTGTTTAGTGAATGCTTGATGTGTGTTTTATCTTAATTAAATTACATGTGTTATGTTGAATAATTATTTATTCACAACTTGTTGTTTGAGTGCTTTTGTCTTGGTATGCGTGCTTGATGGGTATTGGATGTAAGTCAGCTCTACTGTGTTATGGTTGCTGGCTGAGCACGTTAAGAGGACGTGTTGTGTTAGCCGTGTTTATAAGCAGCACGCTAGCACAGCAACAAGCTTACTCTTCCTTCTTCTACCTTTGCGTTTCCTCTGTTTTCTCCCTAAAACTCACCCAGAAACCTCTCGTTCCCAACCCTTTCTTTGTTATCTTCAACATACAAGAGCCACTGTAGCTGCTGCGAAACTCCCGACGCTGAGAAGAACCTCGTGGTCGGAGCTGAAGCTTAGGACAAACACACCGTAAAGCTTGTGAACGAACTCCTGATTAGGTAAGGGGAGTTTATCGTGTTTCTTAACAGCTTAGGTACCACGGTTTGGGGGCCAGGGAGTCCAGCCGTGATGATAACTACATGTCCCTGGTGTGTGAAGTTCTTTCCAGAAAAGCTACGTCTTTTATGAAGGGGATGTGGTATGCCTTGAATTTGTTGAGTGTTGTTTTGTGTTGATGTTTGGTGTTCTTGTGGGGAATAGATGCTTTGAGAACTCCCCGTGCATATGGTTGAAGTTGTCATTTTGATGTTGAAGAGTTCCTAAGACACCTGTGGAAGTGCTCATGAAGGTGACGAGTACCGGGATGGGTTGGCCGGTTACACGTAGACATAAATCCCTTGTGTTTGATGTCAGCTACCGAGATGAGTAGATCGAGTTAGACATACATGTCAAACCCTCGAGTTTTGATGTTGGCTACCGGGATGGGTAGGCCAAGTTGAGCGGATTACGTGGCATGCATGCAGGATGTAACTTAGTCCTTGTTGGCGGACGTCCGTAGACCAGGTCACCTACCCGGGGGCTGTGTCCTCAGAGTTGTTAAGACTCGTTTCCTTTTGTTAAGGTATATCGAGTTCTTTACCCGGGTGATACGTTGGAGGTGTTGAACTTAAGTTACCTCACCAAAGAGAGAGAGAGAAAGCTATCAGGTTATGTAACTCGGATGAACTCGTGCCTTCTTGGGAGAAGAGCCACTGGGATCCCCTACTCGGTTGAGGTTGTGTTCCTTTTTCTAAACAATCGGGTTACATACAGGTGTTGCCTATAGAAGCTCATCCTTCCTTTTTAGAGAGACCGGGTTCATCACCCCGGGATGGGATGTTTCCTTTACAATTGCTAAGTCCAAACCCTTTTCTTGAGAACTGTCAGGTTCCTTACTCGGCAGAGCTTGTCTGCCCTTGGGAAATGAGCTACCGGGTTCCCTTACACCCTTGTGTAAATTGGTGAAATACCAACCCGGGTTCTTATAAACCTCGTCCGTTTTGCTACCCTTGCCTTTTCTTACCCAAACTTTACTTCTTTGACCGACCCCTATCGACCTTGTCTGAGTTATACCAACCTCGTCCGTTTTTGTCCGACCTTATTCGGATTCTTACCTTGAGATAGTATGTCTAAGTGCCAACCCAGACACCTCGTACTTCACACTGGCTCACTTGTTGTACATGTGGTGGATGATGTTGGTGGCATTTGAACTCGGCTTATGTGATGGCTCGAGATGAGAAATGCGTTTGGATATTCTATGTATAGCAGTGAGATGCCGGGACTGAGTGGTGGTAAACCTTGCAATGACCACGGTCAGTGCATTGTCGGGTCCATGTGTGGGCGGTAAACCGTGAGATGCCAGGACTGGGTGGTGGTAAACCTTGCGAGGGCCACGGTCAGTGCATCGCTGGGCCCTTGTGTGGGCGGTATGTTACATAGGGGGTGTTGACGGGCTACCTTTGCGAGGAAGGATTGTGTTCCTAGCCAGGTCATACATTGATGGTGCCTACGTAACATACGACATTTGCATGGCAGAAATGGGTTGATGATTAGCTGTAAGGTACGGAGGTACTGGGGGGCCACATCTGTTGGGAACTCCTTCTGACACCCATTGACTGATCACCATGCGGGGTGATTCCTGTGCACGACAAAGTGACCCTGACAAGCTACTGCATCATCTGACCACAGGGATGGCCCATTTCCGGGATGGTACCACATTGCATAATAAGGATTGAGTCAGGAGCATGCATCATTTTGAGTTGATTTATGAAATGGTTATGGATGTCCGTATATGTTGGTGTTTGCCGAATGCTTGGAATGATGTATTGATATGTTGATGACCGTTTTGCTTCTTGACCGGGTTGTGCTCCTTTCCTATTGTATTTATTGTTGTTATTTAATATGATGAACTCACATTTGCTTTGTTGTACCTTGTGGTTTGGTACCTGTGATGATCGCGAACCGGGTTCGTGTGAGCAGATGGTCAGCAGTAGGTGCTTTGGGAGAAGACCAGGTTTTTTGGAGCCGCCATGTTTTGCCGGGATGTCAATAGACATGATCCCGAGCAGGAGTTGCATTTTTGCTAGATGCACCCCTTTGTTTTAATGGATGCACTCCTTGTTTTGTTAATCACACCCCTGTTTCTATTTCTATTTTATTTCTCTTTTCATTTGTAAAACACTTGATGTATATTCTTTTTGAGACATAATCTTTGTACTGGTAATTAAATTACGTTTTGTCAGTGCATACGTATATTTGAAATGTTCTACGAGTACCTTGATCTACGTGTATATTCTATGATGATGGTCGTTGTATGCTCGCGATAATTTATCACCATTTTTACAAGTAACCAAAGGGGTGTTTTTTTATTAAAATGAATTTATGTCACGGTTATGAGTTAGTAATACAGTAGCGACGTGGCAGGTCGTTACAAGCTATCGGGTTCCTTACTCGGTAGAGCTCGTGTCCCTTTTCTTTGTGAGCTACCGGGTTCCTTACTCAGTAGAGCTCGTGTCTCTTTTCCTTGTGAGCTACTGGGTTCCTTACTCGGTAGAGCTCATGTCCCTTTTCTTTGTGAGCTACCGAGTTCTTTACTTGGTAGAGCTCATGTCTCTTTTCTTTGTGAGCTATCGGGTTCCTTACTCGGTAGAGCTCGTGTCCCTTTTCTTTGTGAGCTACCGGGTTCCTTACTC
>CM023952.1:15748700-15769561 GCA_013407115.1 Glycine latifolia | reverse complement strand
GGTAGAGCTCATGTCTCTTTTCTTTGTGAGCTACCAGTTTCCTTACTCGATAGAGCTCGTGTCTCTTTTCTTTGTGAGCTACCGGGTTTCCTTACTTGGATGAGCTCGTTCCCTTTCTTCGAGAGAGCTACCGGGTCTCCTTACTCAAATGAGCTTGTTTCTTAGTGACAGATGTCAGAGTTAGCTAATCATCATACACACTTGCTGTCGGGTTCATATTACCCACTAAAAGCCTACCTTGTACCACTCGGCCTTCGTAACCCGGACAACCTTGTGTAGGTTCATGGTATTAATATAATCAAAAGTCTTACTTGTTGTATCAAGTAAGTGTTGTCTGTTTTAATCGATTACAAACGCTTATGTAATCGATTGCATAGTGCTGAGTCTGTCCTCGGTGTTTTTATAAAATCCAAGTTCTGTCCTCATCCGGGGTCCTTACTCGGCATTTTATAAAATCCAAAGGTTCTGCGCTCACTCCTTCTCTCTAGAGGTGTCGAACTCTAGTGATGCCTGGTTAGTGAACCATCTCAGCTCACTAGTTTATGTTGTCTTTACACTTGCTGTGCATGTTATGATTGTATATGATAATGTTGACATGGTGAAGGTCAGTTTATGAGATGACAATATTGATACCATGGTTGTGGTACCTGTGATGATCACGAACCTTCATTTGTGTGAGCAGACGAACAACATTAGGTAACTTGGAGGGAGGTATCTTTTGGTTGGAGCCGCCGAGTTGCCCGAATGACGATGGATCAGATCCCAGATAAGAGTTGTGTTTCTATAGACAACTCTTCCTTAGATTAATCTCTTGTTTTCTTTTGAAAAACTTGTACTTTTGGATATTTGTAAACATAACTAAATTACGTTCTTAACTGTGAATTATTTGCAATGTTAATTGTACTTTCATCTATGTATGCACTTCATGTTGTTGATTATGTATTCGTGAAAAATTTACTACCATTTTCATAAGCAAACGTAAGGGATTTTCATTTAAAACCTGTTATTAGAGTAATTAAGAGTTAATGATATAGTAGCGACTAGGCGGGTCATTACAACTTTTACCTACGCACATTGTGAATTGTAGGAATCGCACATAGTGACAATCAAATGTAATTGTAGGTGAAAGTAAATCCGTAGGTAAAACCTATAGTGACAGGCTATTAGCCGTCATTATACACCCCCTCAAAGTTGATGAAAGAAATGTACGTAGGACAAAGTCTATCATACATTTACCTACAGATTTTTTACTTGTAGTGACAATTTTTGTCCGTAGGTATAAGTCATTTTTCTTGTAGTGAAACCACTCTCCAAACAACTTATTTGCTCCCAAATTTCCAACCATGAAGGAAAGTTCAAAGTGACTTCAACTTAGACCTACTACAACATAACTCGTGAGAGTAAATGATCAGTTATAGGGAAGCTAAGATTTCAGACATACTCCTTTTAGTCCTTAATAAAATACATCATTTAGAAGGCATTAGTTGTTCTTTTTATAAGGAATTTTACAATTTTTATAAAGTACTTTTTTTTCTCTAGTTGTCCTTATTAATTAAATACTCCAAGCACTTGTCCTTTCTATTGATAAAGGTGCATAATACTCTCAAATTTTAATGTTTTCACATGGCTCATAACAAGTAAATGATTATTAATAAGGAAAAAATTGGTACATTTGTAACTTTTTTTAAAAAAAAATCAATAAAATTAACTGAATTAGTTGTTTTTATTGGCATGTGTGATTATGTTCAAAGTGTCTTATATTGAGGACTAGATGGAGTATGATATAATTGTTAGGAAATTAACTTTCCTAATGTTATTATGTGCTACATATTGTATTAATAATTGTATTATGTTATTTAATATATATTGGGTAAATTAAAATGATTAATTAAATATGTCCAAATAGATTCCTAAGTAAATATAAGATAAATGGGTGGATATTAGTATTGGGCCAATTAGGTATAATGAGAGCTTAGTGGCCCAACAATAAAGAAAAACACTATATATAAGGTTATGGTTCCTAATAAGTCAAATCAAGTTTCGATTTTCTTTCTTTCCTATCTAGAGAGAATACCCTCTAAGGAGTGATTTGGTTGAGGAAGACTAAAGCTCATAAGAAAATACTAAAGGTTAGAAGAATAAAGATAAATCACTGTGACAACGGAAACATGTATGCTTTATTTGTTTAAGATTTCTTGATGGTCTAATATGATGTTTCTGGGATTTTATTGGGTGATGGTTTTCACCATAAGGATTTAGAAATTGATTTTCCTTCAATTGGTATCAGAGCCGTATCATATTGAATTATCAGGAAATTATTGAATTTAGTTTTTTTTTATAAGACTTGCATCGTTTCTTGCCTACGTCGATTTCAATATGGTTTAACGAAATCCTTTTCTTTTTTTTTTTTTGCCATTCACATTATATGCATCTGTATCATGAACAATGGTTTGCAATGGAAATAGGTGCTGGAAAAGGTTTGTCTCTTATGTATATTGAAAATCAAGAATTGAGGTTGACGTGATCATGTGGTTATTGTTATATAGAATTGAAAAACTTTAATTTGAAAAAGGTGTTGTGGGTTTTGCGTCAAAACAATTTGCTGGAACCTTTTTTTTTCATTTCTTTGATTACACAGTGATATAATTTTAGTGTCTAATTTTGACGCTTTATTGTGCATCAATTTTCTAGTGATATACGAATCAAATCTACAATTAGTTTGATGCAAAAAAAAAAAATCTGATTGTTAACGGAATATTGTGCGAAACCGTTCTTTTTTCTAGTGACATTGTATGTAATACTGTACAAAATATTATATATGTGATACAATTTTATTTTTCTTTTATAGTTTATATTTTATATAGTTTAAAACTATATATATTTGTTAATAATTAAACTGTATTTGAACTTGAGCTTTTTAGAAAATAAATTGCTGGAATTTTTATTTAAATTTAAATATATTATTGTAACAGTTAAATAATAATTTCTTATTAGGAATGACATTCAATCCATTATGATAAAGTTTGGATAATTTTATTATAATCTCATTTAGAAAATTAAGAGAAATAAAATTAAGGGATTTAAGCATTTAATTAAATAAAATAAACCTTTGGTTTATGTTTGTTTTATTTAATCATTATGGCTTTTAATTGTCTTGTATTTCATAATAAATTGGTTGGAACAATATTGTTGCCCAAGTAATATCTGTTGTGGATAATACCTTATTGTGAAGTATAAAAATGAGTATATTTGTTATTTATGCTAGTAATCATCGTCCCAAAGGAAGATTATTATTTGCCTAAATAATATATATACATGTGGTGATAAATATGTGACGATTATAAAGATTTTCATGTAAGTAGTAGTTGGCCCAAAGGAAGACTATAGTTTAATAGAATTTATTGTCAATGTTTGATTACTACATTGAGAGTACCACTTACAAATTAATATTTTTGGTCCAAAGATCAAATCTTAATGTTGTGGTAGGTGTCTTATTAATGGGCTCACGTTGGTTTGGATTGTTTGTTAATGTCATGTATATGCATTTTATTTTAATTATGTATTTGGTATGACATGGATATTAAATATATTATTTTATTTGTTCTCTATACAGTTTATGTTACTACTGTTAATTATGATGCTCACGTGAATATGATTCTTATGTTGAACGAGATGAACTTTAAATTATGGAAAGAGAATATGGAAATTGTTCTCGGTTGCATGGATCTAGACCTTGCGCTAAGGATGGAGAAACTCACTTCCA
This sequence comes from Glycine latifolia, assembly GCA_013407115.1. Lineage (NCBI taxonomy): Eukaryota > Viridiplantae > Streptophyta > Magnoliopsida > Fabales > Fabaceae > Glycine > Glycine latifolia. Next base: position 15,765,798 of record CM023952.1, on the reverse strand, counting down.
CTTTGGAGAATCCAAATTTGGATTACATAGAGAAGTGGGAGTGCTCGAACCGCATGAGTTTGATGATCATGAAACGCTTCATTTTGGAGGTGTTTCGAGGCCCTATTACTGAAAGCACTGATGCTAAAAAGTTCCTCAAAGAGATTGAAAAATATTTTTCTAAAAATGAAAAGGCAGAAACGAGTAACACATTAGCAAAATTCGTAACCATGAAGTATAAAGAAAGGGGAACATAAATAAGTACATTATTGAGATGTTTAATTTATTGAAAAACTCAAGGCACTAAAGTTAGAGCAATCTGATGATTTACTTGTGTAATTGGTTCTCATTTCTCTTCGTGAACAATACAATCAATTTTTAGTGAGTTACAATACACAAAAGGATAAATGGACTTTTAATGAGCTCATTGCTCACTGTGTGCAAGAAGAAAGGCTTCAGCGAGAAAAGACTAATAGTGTTTACTTGACATCAACCTCTCATAATAAGAAAAAGAAGAGAGCTAAGGACATTGCAAATGAAGCAAAAGAAGCAGGATAAGGAATTTACCTGCTATTTTTGCAAGAAAAGTGGACACATGAAGAAACAATGTTTCAAGTATGTTGCATGATGTGAATAGAAGGGTAAGACTCTCGCTTTTGTTTGTTTTGAAGTTAATTTAGCTTTTGCACCTAAAGATACTTGGTGGGTAGATTCTGGTGCTACTACTCACATAAGTATGTCTATGCAAGGTTGCCTGTGAAACCGATCACCAAATGATGCTGAAAGATACATCTTTGTGAGCAATGACAAGAAAGTTTTAGTAAAAGCTATTGGGAAACTCAGATTATTATTAAAGGCTGGTGTTTATTTGGATTTGATTGAGACTTATGTTGCACCATTATTTAGACGAAATTTGATTTCTATTTCTAGTTTGGACAAATATGGTTATTTTTGTTCCTTTGGAAATAAGAAAGTTAGTTTTTCTCTAAATTCAAATGTTATTGGTACTGATTCTTTAATTGATATCTTTATATGATTGATACTATTACTTTTGATAACGGAATTTTGCACTCTAGTGCGCAAGGTACAAAGCAAAAATTAAATGAGAATTCTGCCACTCTTTGGCACAAACACATAGATCATATCTCTAAATTTAGAATTAAGAGGCTTGTGGATGATGGAATTCTTGGATCCCTTTATATGAATGATTTTCAAGTTGATATTGAATGTATTAAGGGGAAACAAACAAACACAAATACAGTAGGTGTCATTAGAGTCATTGATGTCTTAAAACTAATTCATACAGATATTTGTGGGTCATTCCCTACTGCCTATTGGAATGGTCAACAATATTTTATTATGTTCATAGATGAATATTCAAGATATGGTTACCTATACTTGATTCATGAGAAGTCATAATCTCTGGATATGTTCAAACAATATAAAGTCGAAGTTGAGCTTCAACTAGGCAAGAAAATTAAGGCTATTAGATCTAACCGTGGTGGTAAGTATTATGGTAGATTTGATGGATTAAGAGAACAACATCCATGACCCTTTTCTAACTTCCTAAAGGAATGTGGAATTCTCCCACAATATACAATACCAGGCAAACCTAGCATGAATGGGGTTGCGAAGAGAAGGAATATGACTCTTAAGGATATGGTGAGAAAAATGATTAGTCATTCTTCTTTACATGAGTCACTTTTGGGAGAAGCATTAAAGATTGCAGTTTATATCCTTAATAGGGTTCCAACTAAGGTAGTGACCAAAAGCCCTTATGAGCTATGGACATGAAAGAAACCTAGCATAAGACATTTACATATTTGGGGTTGTCCAGCTGAAGCAAAGCCTTACAAGCCTAATGAAAGAAAGTTGGACTCAAGAACTATTAGCTACTATTTTGTTGGATATGTTGAACGCTCTCGGGGCTTCAAGTTTTACGATCCCACAATGAGATCCTTCTTTGAGATGGAAAATGTGAGATTCCTTGAGGATGTTGACTTTGAAGGGGAAGATAAAGTAATAAATGTTATCTTTGAGGAAGAGAACTTTGTTTCTTTTCTTGACATTGTCATCATTCAAGATGCAACTTCAGTATAAACAATTAATGATCAGACTCTTATTCCTGACATCATTCCAGAACAAGATAACAATGAAATTTTCCCCATAGTAACTATGGAACAAAGTCAACAACCTCAAGAAATGCCATTAAGAAGATCCACTAGAGATAAGAGAAGTGCAATTTTAGATGATTATATTGTTTTTCACCAAGAGCATGATAATATTCTAGGCTTAAAGGAAGATGACCCAATCAACTTCCAACAAGTCTTATAAATTATAATGCTCATAATTTGATTGATGCCATGAAGGATGAGATGAAATCCATGAAAGACAATGATGTTTGGGATCTTGTCGAGTTGCCTGAATGTGTGAAACCTATTGGTTGTAAATGGATATTTAAGACCAAAAGGGATTCAAAAGGTAATATTGAAAGATATAAGGCTCGTCTCATCGCTAAGGGTTTCACTCAAAAGGAAGACATAGACTATAAAGAGACTTTCTCTCCGGTTTCCTCGAAAGACTCTTTTAGGACAATTATGGCACTTGCGGCTCATTTTAACTTAGAGCTACATCAGATGGATGTCAGGACAGTGTTTCTCAATGACAATATTGATGAGACAAATTATATGACCCAACCAGAAAACTTTGTTTTTGGAGATTCAAAGTCTATGATTTGTAAGTTAAAGAAATCCATCTACAGTCTCAAACAAGCTTCTCATCAATGGTATCACAAGTTTCATCAAGTTATAATCTGTTATAGTTTCAAGGTGAACATGGTGGAAGATTGTGTATATCATAAATTTATTGGGAGTAAATTTATCTTCCTGATATTATATGTCGATAATATATTACTTGCCAGCAGCGATATAGGCTTATTGCATGAAACCAAGAAATTTCTCACTAAGAATTTTGAGATGAAAGATCTTGGTGACGCCTCTTTTGTATTAGGAATACAGATACTCCGAGATCGTTCTTGAGGTATACTTGGGTTGTCATGAAAGAGCTATATTGAAAAGATTTTGGAAAGATTTGACATGAAAGATCGTGCATCAGGAGATATGCCCATATCTAAAGGAGATAAGTTTAATCTTGAACAATGGCCAAAGAATAAACTTGAGACAATAGAAATGGAAAATATTCCCTATGCATCAGTTGTAGGAAGTCTAATGTATGCTCAAGTTTGCACTCGTCCTGACATAGCATTCACAGTGGGAGTATTGGGTAGATACTTGAGTAACCCATGAATGAATATTGGAAAGCAGCTAAAAGGGTTGTGTTATTTAAAGAAAACAAAGGATTACATGCTCACATATTCAAGGTCAGATGAATTAGAGATCATCACGTATATTGACTCTGATTTTGCTGGATGCCAAGATAGTAAAAGATCCACGTTAGGTTATGTCTACATGTTGGCTGGAGGAACTATTTCTTGGAAGAGTGTTAAGCAGACACTCATAGCTTCCTCTACTATGCCCGCTGAATTTGTAGCTTGTTTTGAGGTATCCAACCATGGGGTATGGCTGCAAAATTTTGTCATAGGGATGCGTATAGTAAGTGGTGTTGAAAGGCCGCCAAAGATTTATTGTGACAATAAGTCAGTAGTGATGTACTCCAACAATAATAGAAGCTCTTCAAAATCGAAGCACATCGATATAAAGTTTCTGGTTGTTAAAGAAAGAGTTCAGAGTGGTCAGATTTCCATAAAAAACATAGGGACAAACTTTATGCTTGCAGATCCGCTTACTAAAAGCTTAGTGCCTAATAAGGTCTTTCACGAACATACTGCTCATATGGGTGTTGTTTTGTTTGATGATATGATTGTTTAGTGCGAGTTCTTTATGTTGGTGTTCTACATAAAAAAAACATTTATATGTATATTTTTTGCAAAATAAAGATTTTGAAATTATTTTCCCTTTGAATGCATATATTTTGTGCTTGTGTTTCTACTTTGTGTATACATAAAATTAAGGATTGATCTCATAAGGACTAAAGAAGGGCTAGTTGGAAAGACATGGTAGAGATCACATTACATGTAATTTCCATGCCACTTATCCATACTTGATCTGTCATTGAATATATCGGTGTGATGACAATGGAAGGTTTAGTTACGCTACCAATGACAAAAGTTGCCATGATCTCATATTGATATAAGAGATGGACCATATTGTATATGAGTAGGAATCTAAGGATAAATAGCATACAGTTGCACACTAAGGATATATGATATAAATATCTCAGGTCAATATGTAGTCCAAGTGGGAGATTGTTAGGAAATTAAATTTCCTAACGTTATTATGTGCTACATATTGTATTAATAATTGTATTATGCTATTTAATATATATTGGATAAATTAAAGTGATCAATTAAATATTCCAAAATAGATTCCTAAGTTGATATCAATGTTGGGCCAATTAGGTATAATGAGAGCTTACTGGGCTAACAATAAAGAAAAACACTATATATAGGATTATAGTCTCCAATAGGTCAAATCAAGTTTCATTTTTCTTTCTTTTCCATCTAGAGAGAATATCCTATAAGGAGTGATTTTACTGAGGAAGACTACAACTCATAAGAAAAGGCTAAAGGGTTTATTTGTTTAAGATTTCTTGATGGTCTAATATGATGCTTTTGGGGTTTTATTGGGTGATATTTTTCACCATAAGGATTTAGGAATTAATTTTCCTTCAATATATAATACCTTAAAAAAGGGACAATTTCAAAGCATTTAAACATAACATTATAGTTTACATATTTTAAAAGAAGTAATAAAGAATAATTGTGATGCATGTTTCTTGATGACCAAAGCAAAGTAGATGTACATAGATTTAAAAAAAAAACATAAAACATGTTGAAATGGTTTCCATCTGGAGATTTAGCTACTGATTTAAAGCCCAAAATTCTTATGACAATACCACACATCTTAGCTCAAAATCGTCTTCAAAGGTTTTTAAATTTATGGTTTTTGTCCCTGAACTTTTTGGCTACTAGTGTTCGCAAATTTTTATTTCGTCCAGTGTTTTAGTTCTTTTTGTTTATTTTGGACGTTAAGTGATAATGCGATATTTATTTTGTTACATTTTTTTACAGCTAAAAACTATAGAAAACAACATGAATTAAGTGTTTTTAAAAGCAATGAAAATTTGTAAGAACTTGAAAAAAAACAATTCCACTGATAAACATCCAATCTAATCCTCCCAACACAAAATCACATATCACTAGACAAAAACTTATCTAACTATATAGTAATATTTCTCTTTTTCTAATTCTCCATCAAAGATGAAGAAATCATCAACTAAATATGACAAATTTTAAGATACAAAATTGGGATTGATAGAAAAGAGGGTGATAAAGATAAAAATTGGGCATAGAAGTAACTTAAGTATTCACCCTGGTGCCACCAAGATGTATCAAGATCTTAAGACTATGTTTTGGCGGCTGAACATGAAGAAAGAAGTTAGTGAGTTTGTATATGCGTGTTTGATTTGTCAAAAAGCTAAGGTAGAACACTAGAGACCATCGGGTAACTTACAACCCTTAGAGATACCCCAATGGAAATGGGATAGTATTTCTATGAATTTTGTTGTAGGTTTACCTAGAACTCGGGCTGGGTTAGATTCTATTTGGGTTATTGTTGACAGATTGACTAAGTCTGCTCACTTTATCCCCATCAATATCCGGTTTTCCTTAGAGAAGTTGACTTCCCTGTACATTAGTGAGATTATTCGATTACACGGTTTACCCTCTAGCATAGTATCCGACCGGGATCCGAGGTTCACTTCTAGATTTTGGGAAAGTTTGAACAAAGCCTTAGGAACCCGGCTTTGGCTAAGCTCGACATATCATCCTCAAACTGATGGTCAGACAAAGCAAACCATCCAGTCTCTAGAAGACCTTTTGAGGGCGTGTGTTCTAGAATAAAGAGGTAGCTGGGATAGTTTCCTACCCTTGATAGAGTTCACCTACAACAATAGCTTTCATTCTACCATTGGCATAGCTCCCTACGAAACTTTATATGGTAAAAGGTGTAGAACACCCTTATGTTGGCTAGACCCGGGGAGAATCTTGTGTTAGGACCCAAGGTAGTACAACAAACTACCGAGAAGGTCAAGTTGATCCGGGATAGGATGAGAACGGCCCAGAGTAGACAGAAAAGATATCATGATAAGAGAAGGAAAGACCTAGAGTTTGAGGTCGGCGATCATGTATTTTTAAGAGTTACCCCTTGGACCGGGGTTGGTCGAGCATTAAAAACCCGAAAACTCACACCACGATTTGTTGGTCCTTTCCAAATTTTAAAAAGAGTCAACCCTGTTGCATACCAAATTGCCTTACCCCTGTCTCTTTTTAATCTTCATGATGTATTCCATGTGTCCCAACTTTGCAAATACATACATGATCCTTCTCATGTGGTTGGATTGGATGATGTTCAAGTAAAAGAAAATCTGACGTATGAAACACTACCTTTGAGGATTGAGGATAGACGGGTAAAGCATCTAAGAGGGAAAGAAATTTCTTAGGTTAAGGTAATCTGGGGAAGTCCAGTAGGAGAAGATGCAACATAGGAGTTGGAGAGTCAGATGCAGGAAGCCTATCCGACTCTATTTGCAACAGGTAATTTCGGGGACAAAATTTCAAAAATGGTGGGAGAGTTGTAACACCCTGAAAATTTACAAATTGATAGATATGTTGTGTTACTTAATTGTTTAATATAATTCTTGCAAATTGCTATAGAGTGTGTGCATTGGTAATTGTGCTTGAACGTAAGTCAAATTTTGTGGCTGAGATAAGTTGTTCATACACGCATAGTAAAAATGGTGGTGGCTCTGGTAGCTGTCCGGTCACCCAAGTTGGCAACTATGGTGGCTGGGATAGTTTTCTGTTCAAGTTGTTGGCAACTTGCCTCAATGCCCCGCCTATAAATAGCAGTGCATAAAGTGGAAGCATGTTCACTCTTACCTCTGCGTGTTTCTCTTCTTTCTCTCTCTAAACTCTTTGCACCCAAAAATCTCTCTTCTTCCACCTTTTGTACCACTTTAACTCTCGAGAACCACTGTAGCTGTGGCGGAAAAACCTCTACGATAAGAGGAACTTGTGAATGGAGCTTTACTCTTCCCTTCCTGGTTGCTATAAGAACTCACGTTCAAACGAAACTTACGTTAGTTTAAAAAAAAGGATTCTTGACCAGGTAAGGGGAGTATATTATGTTAATAATGGTTTTAGATATCATGGTTGAGATGAGATATGTATAAGTGTTATGGTGTTATGCGTGAAATCAATTGATGATGTTTTTATATGATATGTTTGTGGAGAAGACGAATATCGGGTTGGGTAAGTCGGGTTGAGCATGTTGCATATATATGTTAAACCTTTTGTTGTGATGTCGGCTACCGAGAAGAGTTGGCCGAGTTGTATATATATGTATCACCTCTTTGTTTGTGATGTTGGCTACCGAGAAGGGTAGGCTGAGTTAAGCGGTTTACGTACCATGCATGTGTGCATGCAGAACGTAACTTAGTCCTTATTGGCGGACGTCTGTATACCGGATTCCTTACCCGAGGTTGTTCACTTAGAGTTGTTAGGACTTGCTTCCCTTTCTTTAGATGTGCTGGGTTCCTTACCCGGGTTGGTACGTTAGAGCTGTTGTGCTCAAGCTACCTTACGAGAGGGAGTGAGCTACCGGGTTCTTAACTCGGATGAACTCGGACTTTCTCGGGAAAAGAGCCATCGGGTCTTCTACTCATATGAGCTTGTGTTCTTTCTTCTAGAATGACCGGGTTCCTCTACTCGGTTGAGCTTGTGTTCTTTCTTCTAGAACGACCGAGTTCTATACACGTGTCATCTCTCTAGAAGCTCATTATTTTCTTTCATTAGAGAGACCGGGTTCCTTACCCGGGGTGGGCTATTATCTTTAGAACTGCTAAGTCCAAGCCCTTTCTTTGAGAGCTACCAGGTTCCTTACTCAGTAGAACTCGTATGTTCTTGGGAATGAGCTATTGGGTTCCTTACTCGGAAGAACTCGTACATTCTTTGGAAAAGAGTCACCGGGTTCCCTTACAACCTTGTGTAGGTTAGTGATAATATAAACTCGGGTTTTACAAGCGCTATCTGTTATAATCGATTACAGCGCTTATGTAATCGATTACATAGTGTTGAACCCGTCCTTGGCATTTTATAGAAACCCAAGGATTCCCCTTTACCGACCTTGTCCGCCTTCGTCCGACCTTGTTTGGATTCTTACCTTAAAGATTGTTATAACGAGGTGCCAACTCGGACACCTAATATTTCACAACTATCCACTTATTTGTAGTGGTTGTGAATGACGTATGTGATTACGTTGATGTTGGCCATTGTGTTGGCTTGAGTTTTTAAAATGCATTGATACCATGGGGGTGTATGGCATTATCCTAGCCATGACGAGTAGATCCCGGTCGGGCCATACATTGATGGAGCCCATGGTAGTCTAAATGCATTTGGATATACATGAATACCCACGGGGATGTATGGCATTATCCTAGCCAGGACGAGTTGATCCCAAGCCGGGCCATACATTGATGGAGTCGTGGTGATATTTTATGTATTGACATGAGATGCTGAGACCGGGTTGTTAACCTTTCAAGGACCCCGGTCAGTGCATCAGTAGGCCCGAGAATGGGTCAGTGCATATATACATGGGGGGTGTACGGCAGATCCTAGCCGGGAAGAGAATGTTCCTGGTCAGGTCATACATTGATAGAGCCCATGTGACATATATATGTACATGGGGTGTATGACATTATCCTAGCCAGGTCGAGTTGAGCCCTGTTCTGGATCATACATTGATGGAGCCCATGTACATACTTCATGCATGAAGGAAATAGGATGGTTGACTGCAAAGTGCGAGAAGAACTTGGGGGCCATTGCTGTAGGGATAGCCTTCTGACACCCATTTTGGCTGATCACCATGGGGGGTGAGACCCGTGCACAATAGAGTGACCTCGACGAGCTACAATAATCATTTGTACCATGGATTTGGCCTATTGTCTGGGATGGTACCACATTGCATGCTGGGAGTTAAGTCAGGAGCATGCATCATGACTAGTCATTATGAGTCAAATTGTGTAATGTTTTTGGATGGGTTGTCCATGATATGTTTTTGGACAGGTTGTCCATGATTGACTGTGTGATGAAATACTTGAATTGTGTTGTAATATTGTAATGACCAAGTTGTCTTTTCTTAACTGATGTTATCTATTATTTATTATTTTACATGATGAACTCACCTTTGCTTTTCTTGTGCCATGTGGTTTTGGTACTTGTGATAATCACAAACCATGTTTGTGTGAGTAGACAGGCAGTAGCAAACAATCTGGGAGTTATTTCTTTTTTATGGAGCCGCCAAGTATCCGAGATAATGTTAGATTAAAACTCGGCCTATAGATGAGTTGTGATGCCAGGATGGCTTTGGACCATATCCCGGCCACGAGCTGTATTGTGACAACTCACTCTTAGTTAGAACTTGGCTTATAGATGTGTTCTGTTGCCGGGATGGCATTGAACTGTAACCCGAGTAGGAGTTGTATTTTGCTAGATGTACCCCTTGTTTTAATGGATACACCCCATTGTTTTGCTATTTACACTCCCGTCATTTAATCCCTTGTTTCTTTTGAAAACTTTATACACTTTAGACATAGTTGTTTGTAATCACTCCAAGTTATGTTCTTATATAAATATATTACGAGGTATTTCATCATTGATTATTCGTGTTTTGATTATTGATATTGATTATGTTCACGCGCGAAATTTACTACTATTTTTATAATCAACTTAAAGGAATTTTCAAATATAAATTACAATTGAAAACATGATTAAGAGTATGATACAGTAGCGACGAGGCGGGTCATTACAGGTACTACCTATACCAACAAGATGCATACATTTTTCGCTAGTTTATCACTTAAGAACTCCACAAATAAGCGTGCTTAGGGACGATTGTCGAGGTCTTGAAAATGACTACTTATGGAGAGTTCTGACTAGTGAAGGATTCTGACCAACAAGGAATTGAGTGAAGTACTAACATGTGAAATGTCATGATGTGTGAGTCGTCGATAAATCGATAATCAGATACGTTACAAATTTCTTCTTCTTCTTCTTCTAATAATAATAATAATAATAATGTACAGTCCAATATAGCAAAATGACACATGACTTTCATTGTGGGGTCACTGTACATGTGGACACCTTCCACGTTAGCATTGCTACACTAAATAGTGTTTATTCATCCTCCAAGTGTCAACCCGGACACACGTGTCTGCCCTGCTACAGGAGCGCAGACACAGACTTGCTACAGGAACATTAATGCCTGCTGCGTCTATCTTAATATTAACAGCATATCAACTGTGCTTGGATATTCAAATAGGTGTAACCACCTTATCTTACCATATATTCACAAGTTATCTACAAGTTGTTACTTATCTACAAGTAATAGTATATCAATAAGGTACACATTATCTTATATTTAAATTAGATAACTGCATGCTATTATCTGTTAATATCTTATTAATAGATTATCAACAAACAAAGGTCCAAAGCCCACATTCCGCACTATAAATATAGCCGTACAGGTTCTCTCTAAACACATCTGATCATACACCTTTACTCAATACTTGAATGCATTACTCAAGTTACTCATTCTCTAGATCTTATACTGAGTTCCCACACTCAGCTATTCTATAATAATTGATGTACTTACTTGAGCGTCGGAGTGCTTTTCCTTTGTTTTGCAGGTTCCTCCTCTAAGCAAAGCCTACTCATTATCCGACGTGCAGAATTTGGAGTCCACATTGGCCACGCCTACCTCACACGTGGAAATTCCAGATTTTGGTAAGAACATTTGGCGCCCATCGTGGGGTCCAGGTAAAACTTACCTTGTGGCCTCTAATCCAAACAATTCATTGGCACGCATTCATGGTTAGCACACACTCCAGCGTTAGACGTGACACCCCTGTTGAGGCGTCTAACCCTTCACAGCCTACCATGACAAACGCTGACACCATCCAACAACTCCAAAACCGCATGGCGGAGATGGAACACAAGTACCAGGAAGAAATCCAAAGGCTAAAAGATGACCATGATCAGCGAGAAGCCAGAATGAGGCATCTCGAGGAAGATGAACGCTCCCCCAACACCAGAGGAGAACAAACGCAAGATGAATCGCATCCTTAACAACATGTCAACCCTCCACTCATTCGTAGTTTGATGTAGGGCTACCGAATTGAGAGGCATAATACGCGGCGCAATCCTCTTGTCGACCGCATCAGGGAAGTCGATATCTCGTTCGGCTGGAAACCTCTGCACTTAGAGAGGTATAACCGCACCACCGACCCAGACGAACACCTTGATGCCTTTCTTTCACAGGCTAATCTTTACACAAACAACGATGCCATATTATGCCGAGTGTTCCCTACGTCTCTGAAGGGGGTAGTGTTAGCATGGTATGGTGGCCTCCCTAACCGGTCCATCGACAGTTTCGACACCCTTGTCGAAAAATTCAGGGCACAATACGCTATCATTCGAACTCATAGGCTGACCTCCGTTGCGCTAGCATCATTGCGCCAAGCAGATAATGAACCCCTCCGCAGGTTCATGGAACAATTTGGGCAACTTACTGTCCAAATCAGAAACCTCAACCCTGAGGTAGCACTACATTCCATGATGCTGGCCTTTCAACCTGGCAAGTTCGTAGATAGTCTATGCAAGAAACCTCCTTCTAGCATGGACGAAATACGCGAAAGAGCCAAAGGCTACATACAGATAGAAGAAATGTCAAAGTTTTGAAACGAAGTCCGACAAGTTGGACAGAAGCGCGAAAAACATGAAGTATTAGTCAAAGTCGACCCTTAGAGGGCCGACAAGAAGCGAAGGCCGCACAAGCCGCAACTTCTCCCGAAAGGACCCAGGTTCGAGAGATACACTCCCCTGACTGTCAATCAAGCCACGATCATGGAAGAAGCCTTCAACACGGAGGTACATGTGACATTTCCTGCTCCCTCAAAACAAGGAGGAAACCCTAACAGGTATTGTCGCTACCATCACGGTAGTGGCCATATCACGTTGTGTGGCATTGAAGGATAAGATAGAAGAGCTTATCCAAGCGGGGCACTTATCACGATTTGTAAAAAGACCTGATAATCCTCCAACAGCAAATAGACAAAGGGACGACAAGGGGATCGATTCCAAAATAGAGATAATGACAGACAAGGAGATGGTACAGAAGACAGAGGAAGACAAAGACAACCGCAACCTAAACGCGAGCGTCAACCTCTTCGCCAACAAGAGGAGCCCGCTTAACATATTCGTGATGCAATTCATACCATTGCAGGCGGCTTCTCATATGGAGGATCATCCAGTCAGTCTCGAAAGAGACATTTACATTCTATTTGAGATATTGACATAAACTGTGTCAACACTCTCCCAATGCGGAGTTTACCTCCCATTACATTCACTGACGTTGACTTTGAGGGAATTAACCCTATCAACTAGGATGACCCCATGGTCGTTTCCCTTATAATCGCCAATTTTAAAGTGACAAAGGTGCTCATCGATTAGGGCAGCTCTGCTGACGTCTTATACCTAAAGACCTTTCAGAAGCTAGAGATTTCATCAAAAGCTATACAACCTCATTCAAAACCCTTCCTGGGCTTTGCAGGAGAAAGGGTGGAAACTATGGGGTACGTCGACCTAATGACCACCTTTGGTCAGGGATCACTTTCCAGGAGCTTTACAGTCAGGTATAATATTGTTGATGCTGACACATCATACCTTGTTCTGATTAGTAGGAAAGCCTTCAACGAGTTGGGCGCTATTGTCTCTACGCCTCATTTAAAGATGAAATTCCCCACCATGACAAGGGAGATTGTCATTATGAAAGTAGACCAGAAGCATGCTAGACAATGCTACATCAAAAGCCTAAAAGTGGTACCCTATCCTCCTAACAGTAGCTAAGACAGACATGGTACCACTTCAGGGGGTACTACCCAGGTCATAAACATAGACAGAGAGTATATCCCCTATACGCTGACAATCTAACATATAACTCACCATGATGATACCTTCGACGTGGATCCATATGATGATAATATCGACAAAGGACCAAAATCGATCGAAGAACTAGTCAAGCTGTAACTCGGGCCTAAACCCGGATAGTGCACGCAGCTTAGCAAAGAGCTCACCAGCCATGAGTACAGGCATCTGGCTGACGTGCTCCGTAAGAACGCATCTCTATTCGCTTGGCAACCTTCCGATATGCCAAGTATTGACCCTAATGTCATATGCCACATGCTGGCTATATGTCCACAGGCCAAACCAATAGCACAAAAGAAGCGAAATATGGGAAAAGAAAGGCGAAAGGCAGTAAAAAAAGAAGTAGACAAACTACTTAAAGCCAACTTTATCAGAGAAGTTAGGTATTCTGCCTGGCCTGCCAACGTTGTCATGGTCAAAAAAGCCAGTGGCAAGTAGCGCATGTGCACAGATTTCACAGACCTCAATAAGGCATGCCCTAAGGACGCATATCCACTACCCAACATCGACAGACTAGTCGATGGAGATTTCAGATTTCACATCTTAAGCTTTCTGGACGCATATTCAGGTTACAACCAGATCAGAATGCATGCCCCAAACGAAGAAAAGACGGCCTTCATCACTGAAGATGCCAACTACTGTTACATCTTAAGCTTTCTGAATGCATATTCTGGTTACATTCAGATCAGAATGCACGCCTCAGACGAAGAAAAGACGACCTTTATCACTGAAGATGCCAACTACTATTACAGGGTCATGCCCTTTGGTCTCAAAAATGCAGCGCTACGTACCAGCGAGTGATGGACCACATCTTCAGAAGGCAGATCAGACGTAACATCGAGGTCTACGTGGATGACATGGTCGTCAAGTCCTAGAGTGTAGCCCAAAATGTAGCAGTTCTGGAGGAGGTATTCAAAGAGGTTTGGAAGTATGACATGCGTCTAAACCCCGAAAAGTGCACATTCGGGGTAGGCGGCGACAAATTCCTTGGCTTCATGATCACACACCGAGTTATTGAAGTCAACCCAGACAAATGCTCAGCCATATTACAGATGCATAGCCCAGCCAATGTTAACGAGTGCAAAAGCTGAACGGAAGACTAGCTGCATTATCCAGATTCCTTCCGAAACTTGCCGAGAAAGCAAAGCCCTTCCACAAGATACTCACTATGACAACACCATTCCTTTGGGATGACACCTGCAAGCAGGCTTTCGAGGCATTCAAGAAAACAATTGTTGCAGACAAAGCTGTCAGCTCAGCACTCGTCCAAGAAGAAGGGAAGCACCAGCTCCCTATCTACTTCACTACCCGCATGCTACATGATGTTGAGAAACGCTATCAGATGATCGAAAAGATAGCCTTGGAACTAATCACCTCCGCCAGACGCCTTCGGTCTTATTTCCAAAGTCATAAAGTGATAGTTAAGACTAACTATCCCATTTAACAGGTACTGCGGAAACCAGAACTGGCAGGCAGGATGGTGGCATGGCCAGTTGAACTGTCAGAATTTGACATTTCGATATGAGCCACGTGGTCCCATGAAGGCACAGTTCATGGCAGACTTCCTAGCAGAATTTTTTGGGAAAGACAAGTCCACCCTAGACTGGTGGAACCTTTACGTGGACGGAGTATCCAATGTACAAGGAAGTGGAGCAGGCATCATACTTGAAGGACCCGACAACATCTCACTGGAACAAGCTCTTAGGCTTAACTTAAAAGCCTCCAACAATCAAGCCGAGTATGAAGCACTCATAATAGGACTCAAACTTGCAAAAGAAGTCGAGGCTCAATGTCTGAGATGCTATTCCGACTCATAGCTCGTCCAGAGATAGATAACAGACAAGTATCAAAATAAAGAAGCCATACTCCTCTAGTATTATCATCTGGCCAAAACACTCATTGACAGTTTTGAGTGTTCTCAGATGTATCACATACCACGAGAGAGTAACACTAGGACTGACTTGCTATCTAAACTGGCCAGTACCAAAAAGACAGGGAATCTCAAAACAATTATCCAAGAAACGCTCCAGAAACCCACTATTGACATCCTAGTGGTAATGACTGTTGAATTAGAGGAACGCACTTGGATGACACCCTATAGAGATTTCCTTACAAAAGGAACACTCCCTGTAGATGAAAACAAGGCCTGACGTCTAAAGTGGAAAGCCAGTTACTATGTCATCATTGACGATGAGTTATTCAAAAGAGGGCTGACAACACCTCTACTCAAGTGCCTGGACAGCCCATAGTCAGACTACGTTCTGAGAGAACTCCATGAAGGGATCTGCGGACTCCATACAGGAGGACTATCCCTAGCCACCAAGGTAGTACGAGCAGGATACTACTGGCCAACACTCAGGATTGATGCCTTTCAGTTCACACGGAAATGCAAAAGGTGTCAAGAGTTTACGGACATCCCATGGATTCCCCTTGACAACCTTCACACCATCTCCTCTCCTTAGCCCTTCGCTATGTGGGGGATGGACATCTTGGTACCATTCCCTAGAGCTCTAGGGATGATTAAGTTCTTACTGGTGGCAATCAACTACTTCACCAAGTGGATCGAAGCAAAGCCATTACGAGAGATAACAGCCAGTGAAGTCGAAACCTTCACCTGGAAACATCTCATATGCAGGTACGGTCTACCCTATGCTATCGTTATTGACAATGGTATGCAGTTCAAGGCACAGACTACGAAGACTTCCTCACACGACTAGGTATCAAATACCTGGTCACCTCTGTTGAACACCCCCAGACCAACGGTCAGGTGGAAGTAGCAAACAGAGTCATTCTCCGAGCCCTTCACACTAGACTTGACAAGTCCAAAGGTCTCTGGGCATATCATCGCACACCTCAAAGCACTACAAAGGAAACTCCTTTTTACCTGACATATGGCACTAATGCCATGATCCCCGTTGAGCTAGGGGAACCTTCAACTAGAAGGATGCTTTTTCAGGAACAATGTAATGAGGACAACATGAGAGTTAAACTGGAAACCAGTGAAGACCTTTGAGACATAGCCATAATCAAAGAAGAGGCGGCCAAGCTCCGCATCAAGAAGATATAACTCCAAAGTTCAACCTCGAACTTTCCAGCCAGGCGACCTAGTCTGGCGTGTTCGGAGTGAAGCCAAAAAGGATCCCCGTGCAGGCAAGCTTGGACCAAACTGGGAAGGCCTGTTCAGAGTTGTCACCAACCTGGACAATGGTACTTACAAACTACAGGAACTCAGTGGTAAAGACATTCCAAGAACTTGGAATGCTACCCACCTGAAGTTCTATTTCAGCTAAGGAACTCAAGGCCGGATGGTGTACTCTTTTTCCTATTCAAGTCCTTTTTTCCCACTGGGTTTTTCACTTGAAAGGTTTTAATGAGGCCCATCCGAGGAATAAGCAGAGGGAATATGTACATTAAAAGCTATATTAATAAAACATATACCTCTTATGTTTTACACCTACTTACATCAATATTTCGGGATTTTGACTATTCAGGAATTATTGCCTGATTATCCTCCCAGGTCCAGCTTCGACAAAAACCCAGGACCATGTCCTGGTACTTGCAAAGGTACGCCCTTGGCAAGCCTTACTAAAATCTAGGATGGACGCGTCCTGGTAACCTCTAAAGGTTCAAAAAAATCTAGGGTTCCTCCTAGGTGGACCTTTAGCAAGACACAAGGTCCATCATTGGAAGAAGGTTCATAATTCCATCTAATTAGTTGACCTTATAAAGCCCAAGATCCGTCTTGGCATGAAGACCCTAGGTCCATCCTTGGAAGAAGGTTCATAATTCCATCTAACTGGTTGACCTTATAAAGCCCAAGATCCGTCTTGGCATAAAGACCCAAGGTTTGTCCTTGGAAGAAGATTCATAATTCCATCTAACTGGTTGACCTTATAAAGCCCAAGATCCATCTTGGCATAAAGACCCAAGGTTCGTCCTTGGAAGAAGATTAATAATTCCATCTAACTGGTTGACCTTATAAAGCCCAAGATCCATCTT